>VZTG01007477.1:635628-774699 GCA_013397845.1 Melanocharis versteri
GCTCCAAGTGACATGGAAAATTCAGATCAGCACAAATGTATTTTTATATTTTGATAAATGACTCTCCAGTGGTGGATGGTAGGGTGAAATTTTTGTTGTATGACCACCTGCCTGCTCAAGGTACATGCATGCATATCTGTGTAGGTGGTGGAGGAGGACATTTGAAATGAATTTTTTTTTTTTCCTTGTTATAAAGGAAAATGGCATTTATTTCGCTGCCTAGACTTTATGGACTTCCTCAGTGTCTGATGTTACTGTAGTAGTATGAACTAATAGCAAACATAACCCTCTCTTAAACAGCAAATTAATTTTGATTTTACCAGAATGTTGTTACATTTTTCATTTGCTTAATTGTTGTAACACTGTGAATATTTTGAAAGGATGTAAAACTGGAGCCACTTTATCCAGATGTGCCTGCTGATTGCTGGAAAAGCCTGGAGTATGGGTTGAGCCAGACAATTACCATAATATTGGCATATGGGGAGCATCATTAGTAGTTCCAAGTAAGCATCATGCAAATATGTGTTTGGGGTTTTTCTCCCTAGAAGTAGCAAGTAAATAACTTCGTTAAAATGTAAGCAAAGTTTAATTGGGAGGAATTTGTCTTGTTATAACAAACCCATATTGACTCTCTTGTTCATGTATTTCACTATTTTGCCTATAGCAAACCCATAACCTATACCCAAAACTGGTTACTTAGGAAGAAACTGTAAGAATTGTGCAAGGGAACAGCTGCCCAATTGCCAACTCTTAGGAGGAAAAAACCCACCTGACCATCCGTCAGTGATTCAAGTTTCTGACATACAAACATATTTCATAAGTTATATATAACAGGAATTTAGGAATTCTTTAATTCAACTCTGTGAAGTCTTTCTGCTTTCCCTCAGGGCCAGGACATACAGCTGATGTGCAACAATACAGTATCTCGTGGTTTTGATGGTATCACCAAAAGATTCCGCAGTGACAGAGGAAATAGTTCTGTAACACTTTGACTTATGGCCCTTCCATGTCATGTTGTCTGAATGATTTGGTATTTTAGTCACCACACACAGTTGTTTCACGTTGATACTGACAAGGAAAGATTTGCTTTTAATGCCTGTGCTGTTTTCAGTGTTTGAGAATACCCACAGATCAATGGATTTTGCTGTGAATTCCAACAGAAATGTCTCCTGTGTAAGAGCAAAACTGAGTGCAGTCTTTGCACTGGATGAAGAGGAGCATTTAGTGTGTTTTGCCTCTGAACCCTTCTGTTATTCAGAATATTTTAGCCTCATAGAGCTGAATAGAGTTTTAAAAACACTGGGGCAGTTCTAGTTCCAAAACCTTTTGGGTCTGTTGCTGAGGGCTGCTCACTGCCTTCAGTTCCAGGACAGTGGGTGTCTGAACCTTGCTGGTTCTCATTACAGTGTTCCTTGGACCAGAGGATGGGTCTTGTTAAAGCCCATGTCCCTCCTCGGTGGTAAATCTCTCAGTGATGGCAGAAACTTCTGTTGTAACTTAAGTACATTTTATTTCTGGTGTTAACCAGGCATGAATCTCCTCTTCCTGTTCACTTATGGCTGAATAGTTGTTGTAAGAGGGATTCATTTCATTAACTTCACATTTCTGCTTGTCAGCATATGCACCTGAACGAGTAAGCACAACCTTCTTTCTCTAGCCAGCAGTGAGAAACAAGCAATTATAGGCAGTGATTCCCTTTAAAGAAAGGGTCCAAAGTCAGTCAGGTGAATCATAACACGTTTCTCTCCACTGCCTTGGAAGGAAGCAGAGGCTGACTCAGACACAGGTATTTCTCCCCCCACCCAGAAACATCACCCACAGTGTCTGTGTTTCACACTGAAACTGAATGAGAGCGGGGCCAGGAAGTGCAGTTTGGTACTTGGATGTTACTATCAGACTTTTTGCCATAAGTGTGTGTTGCTGTACTTATCACACGGTGTTTGTCTCTGGAGCAGGTCTTTAAAGTAGTATTTCCACTCTTTTGTGTGAATGGTGCAAAATAGTGTTACTAACTTCCAAGCTTCTCTTCTAAGCTATGTAGCTGGACCTTAATCTCAGATATGCTGTTTATTTTCTTATTTTTAAATGTGCTGACTTAATTTTTTTTCTTAGAGTACGACCACTTATATTTTAGTGGAAATTGACTGTATTCTTCTGTTACCATACCATTTCCATACCATGTTTGTATCATTAAAGCTTCTTAAATAAATACAGCTAAGAAATTTAAATTTTGTTAGGGTAATCTGTGTCGTCTTTCTTTTTCCTTTGATAATTAAAAAAACCCCAAAGAAATGAAAATAATCCATCAGTCAATCCTAAGGCCTTAAGACGTTCATCACATTTCATCTCCGAAGCAGATCTGCAGTCAGTTTTGTAAATAAGCATTGTTGCTTGTGGAAGCAATTCAGTGAGGCTTGGCTGGGGAAGGAACATCTCCTGAGGTATTACAAATGTAAGAGCAGCCCATTGAACAGACTCTTGCCCCAAAAGAGAAACTTTACCTGACTTCCAGCACTTTCTGGGTTTATTTTTATGCCTTAAGTTTTAGCTTTTATATTTTTCAAATCCTGTACTGCATTACTGTCATCCATCTTGGGTGTAGTCTCTGTGGGGCTCCTGCACTGCCCAAGGTGAACCTTTTGAAGGCCTTTTTAATAAATACCTGCTTTATTTCTCTAACTCTGTCTAGCCTCTGTTCTAGGTAGCCTCTCCAGGCATCAATTGGAACTTCTGATTTTGTGATCAGACCCTTAATTTTTTGAAATCTTGGGAGAATATAAAATTAGTGATGATATTGCTGACTGCAGCTTCAGTTTAACTGAGTTCTGAGCTAAGGGAATAGCTTATCTTTCCTTGTAAGCCTCTCCTCTCTTTCTGGCTGTGGATGGTATTCTCCCCCTTTACCAATCTTGTGATTTAGATGTCGTCTTCAATTTCTCAAAGATTTACCTCAGAGCAATTATGGCATATCTTGATGCTAAACAATTTGCAAGGTGACAGTATTTTCTTCAAACTTATAAGTCGAAGTTTAATGTCTTGTGATTTATTTTAATTAACTCTGAAAGAAGCTGATTATTTTAGATTATCTTTTTGTTTGGCATGTGAACTTCTTTGGAAATGTGTCTGCAGAGTTTCTTTGTACTCTGTGATTAGGACATGTAATTGATCTCTGATAATAAAAATTAAAGGCCATTCCAAGAATGAGAAGAGTTTGTAAAATAAAATGCATAATCTAAATTAATTTTTCTGGGTAGATGATAGTTAAGATGACAAATTCTTTTAGTGCCGATAGTTATTTTTTCTGAGTTACTATTTCAAGTTGATTTTCATTGGCATTGAGTTATTGTCCTCAGTAGCAATTGAAATAGTGAATATATTCTCACTTATGTTGCTTTTACAAAGTTTATTTCTTCTGAGAAGAAGAAAATAGGTGATGTTAAACATTTTGTCATTTCAGGTTGAAGTAAAATCAAAATATAAGCAAATCTGAGCTCTTAAACTTTGAATAATATTATTTAAAAGCAGAAAATTCATATTGGGACAACTCTATAATCAGCAGAGCTGCCTTCTGTTGAATGGAAAGGCTCTGTGAGTACTGCTCAACCAAAGCTGAGAGCAATCACTGCAGTCTGTGCTGCTTAAAAGGATGGTTTTCTTTCTTCCTTTTTTTTTTTTTTTCCTCCTCTAAAGAGGAGGTTCATGTGGACTGAATTCCCTTTTACAAAATGGGCATGTTTCCCAGGAAAAACATGATACTTCACTAATCAGGATGGAGCCTTATCCTGCAATGGGACCTACATTTTGGTCTTTTCACCACATCATTGCTGTTTTCTACATGGACAAAAATAGATATAGAGTAAACCAACCCAAAAAGTCAATTATAGGGTTTTATAGTGATGTACTGTGAAAAATTTGGTCATGTTTTTCATTATACAGAATGTTCTTTCCGAAGACATAAACAGAAAAAAAGCACATATGTTTGATTTTAAAAATAACTGTGCTTAGCTGTTTAAAAATGCTGGAGACATTTTGGATAGTTCTAAATGATCAGCATCATAATTATATGATAAAACTTCTGTGTAAAGAACTATCTGCTTTATAATTATTTAACTGTTGGGATTTTGGGGTTCGAGTGGTATACTTTGAAAAAATTTCTCATACATATCTGAAAAGTCTGACTTATTCATCTTCCTCTCCTCTCTAATCAGGAAGTAACTGTTAAATCTGTGATGTCAGTTTAGGGGGAATGATTTAATTTAAAAAGTATTAACATGTGAAAGAAATATTGGAATGAATGAAAACAATTTGGTCCACTGACATTTAAACCAGTCATTATCCTAGGAAAGAGTAGTGCAGGAGAGATGCTGAGGTAATAACTACAATTACAGTACCAAAGCAATAAAAAATTAATATATAATAATAGAATTATAAATGAAAGCCACATTTTTTCAGTTGTGGGTGCCTGAAGTTCAAGAGATAAATCCGTATTTGGGTATCCACAGAAATGTAGTAAGACTTCCATAGGTGTGTAGCTCTGGCAATATCACATGTCTCATGGCAAATTGCAAATGCTCAGCACTTCTGCAAATGAGACCAAGTCCATTTAGGTTTCTAAATATGGGCACTAATATTTGAAAAATCAGAATTATACATGTTGAGAGTTACATGAATGAGAATAACTACTCTCTGAAGAAAAGATGCTGTTCAGTTTTTTAGATAGCTTAATTTGTTACATTTAATTCTTGCTGAATTTAGAATCTTTGATTGATAGAATGGTTTGGGTTGGAAGGGACCTTAAAGACCATTGAGTTCCAAGCCCTTGCCGTGGGTGGGGACACCTTCCACTGTCCCAGGTTGGTCCAAGCCCCGTTCAGCCTGGCCTTGGACGCTTCCAGGGATGAGGCAGCCACAGCTTCTCTGATAAACCTATTCCATTGTCTCACCACCCTCACAGTTAAGGAATTTCTTCCTAGTATATAATCTAAATCTTGCCTCCTTCAGCTTCACTCCCTGCCCTTGTAAAATGTTGCGCCCCAGTGTTCATATAGGCCCCCTTTAGGTACTGGAAATATGTTAAGGTCTCTCTGAATCCTTTTAGGTTGAGTCTGATACAGTTTCTAAGAAATGTACTGGGAACTTTAGAAACCTTTATTTATATGTATATTGCTAATATGTTTTCTTACTAAATTTGCTTGTTATTTGGCTTCACACTGAAACTACATATGTTGTTTCTTGCTTATATTTATATGAAAACACCCTTCAATCTTATGCTCTAAAGGAAAATAATTTACAAAAATTGCGGTTTCTTGAGATTTTTACATATGCCAAAACCATTAAATGTGTCATTTAATAATAGAGGTACCAGTAAGTTGGTTACTAATTTTTTAATGATTTCTAAGCAGTCTGTTTCCTGTTTGAAAATACTTTGTGTTTCCAGTACAGTGACTACAGTCGGATGTCCTGTTGCTTGTGTGGTGTCCTCCTGCTCCTCGCCATTATCACTTTGTATCATCTCTTATTTCTCCACAGAAAGCAGAACATGCCATACCTTTTCATTGAGGTGTGATATTTATGAAAAGTACTTTCATTAGGATATTGAGTCATATCTTGATGTTTTTTGCCAAGCTAGAAAAGTTGGATTCTCTCTCTTTTGCATTATTTTCTAGTCACTAACTTATTTCTCCTATCTGTTCAAAATGGATCCTGGGACAGGGATAATGGTTTTAATATACACTTCATGAATAGGGTGTAGAGAAGTGAAATAACTTTCCACTCTTACAGCTGATGACCACAAACATTTTTGACTTACTGTGGTAGAGGGCACTCCTAATAAACTGAATTGTCTGCTCTAAATCTTAACTTCTGTTCAGTGGTACCCATTTTGCAGGTATGGTGTGTATTTTTCTCTAAAATATGTGGCTCCACTTTGAGATCTATATCCAACTGATTTTGTTTGAATGCACTTCTCTTTCCCAGGTAATCCACATTGTGTTAAATGACTTTCTTGTCCTGGATGATGCAGGAACAGCAGCATCCCATTGTGGGGACAGTGTGGACATGGGGGAAGGTCAGGCAGTGAGCGTCTGTGTGAATGCTTAGCTGCCAGCTGGGATCAACCTACCACATCTTCAGGTTTTCCAGTCTCCCAACTTTTAACCCTTGGCAAAGGTTGAAACAGGTGCATAGATGTGTGTCGATGAAACAAGGTGAGAGTGAGGTTATAGGACAGCAGAGGCTGATGGGAGATGGAAGAATGGGAAGGAAGGCGGGATGGAAAGGAAAAGGTGGATTAAATGTCAAGGGAAAAGAAGGTGAAAAAGGAGAGGTGGAGAAGGAAGTTCTAAGAACAGCCATTACTCATTTTGCCTCATTTCTCAGCTAAACCAGACCAGAATGTTATGTCTCAGTTTTAGCATTCCTCAAAACTCTGATGTAAGCAGAGATATTGGGAAAAACTCCTTTTCTTCTTTTAACTAGGCTAAGTTGTCTCAGAAGTAGAACTGCCTGAGAGGTCCTCAGGGTCAAGGTGGTGCAGGAATTCCAAAGACAAAGTAAATTATTCAGATGTATGCCCATATGTATCGCTTCTGGGCCTAATGGAATCAAATTGTGGTTACTATAAAGGGAACTTTGTTTACATTCTCTGGATCCATTTTATGTAGTTAAATCTAAGTAATGTTTCTTCTTAGGGATCATCACATACTTTAAACCAGGGCCCAGCAGTGGAATGCAACAGAAAAAGAGAGTGTGATTAAAGTGTCTCTGAAATTCACTGTTAAGTCTGTAGCCAGCTCCTTTAAACTTTCATAAAAATCAAAGCTGCATTCACTAATACTATAAGTTAGCCTGGCCACCTGCCTTAATATCAAACTTTCTGTCAGGAAAAGATTTCAGATTTCTCATTGCTGGAGAAGGTCAACAAATCTGTATTTTTTTTTTGTTCATGGAAATAAATGTATTTCTTTGTGATCAGAAAGTAGGCTTCAGGTGGTGTACAGCCTAAAATTAAATTATTCCATTTTTATTTTGTACAAGTGAGAAGATGCTTTCTGATGCTGCATTTAAACAGGATGAGACATTATTGTCTAGAGGTAATTACCTTTGTTTCTGGCTCTTTAAAATATTTTGTTCTTAACATGATGAAAGGCTGTGTCTGTAGGTTAGCATGGAAATGAATTTCAGACTGACACTTCCAGTTACATGTGCTCACATTTTTGTGTAAAGGCATGTGAGGATTATTAATGTTAATGGAATGTTGGAGCAAAAGCAAGGGGAAAACCAGGTTCTTAGAGAAGACATTTGGGGTGGCCTCCTGCTCTGAGACAATGTTGTATAGATAAAACTCTTGAAGTGTAATAAAGGACTCTCTAAACATGACTTTCTTTTCTTTGCGGGGTGCTTCCTGAGCAACATAATCTTCAGGCATCATCTCCTCCAGTATTTTCTGAACTTCAAGGATTTTTTGGCCTTATTTTGAAATTCCTCTATAATGCCCAAAATAGTTCTTGTAACTTGTTTTCTAGTTTGGTTAATTCTTGGTTTTATAAGTAGATGCTGTGTATTAGCACTACTGGCCTTGTTTTATTCTGACACCTTGGACTCAGAACTCAGAGGAGTTTGGGGAAGGAGATAATCATCAGATCCAGGGACCAGCAGCACGTTCCCTGATACATACTCCTTTCTGGGAATAGCTGCCTTGGCCAAGTACCATCAGACTGTAAACAGAACTGTTTGTAAAGTGAGATCAATTTGCAGTAACCCATGAGTTACAGTTTAATTTTTCACTGGTGACAAGCTCTATAGAATTTGGTGAGATCAATTTGGCCATGAAGTTGTTGTTTACCTCCTTTCAGAGCAATGTGGGTTATGGTAGCAGAAAGCAGTTTCATCCCCAGATACTGCACTGGAAATACAGTCCTTCAAATAATATGAGTTTCTTCCTTCATTTGAATTTTTCTTCTGAGATGCTGCTTGGTGCATCCCAATGTTTGTTAACATTGTTAATTTGATTTTACCTGGCAGATTTTGGTGCTGGTTGTAGCATTCTGAGGTTCAGCAGACACTAGGACTGTTTTATGGTAGGGATTCTTTATGGCTGTGATAATCTTTCAGTCTGTAATGATTAATTATGAAGGCATTGGAAGAGAATTAAATTGGATGCATGGTTGGAAGTTAGCTTTTTCTTTGGTTATGATTTAAAATTTCAGAGTTGCCCATCTGTGCCTTAGGATGTTTGCCAGTGAATGACCTAACGCTTGATAAGAAACCGGCTCGTGAACAGTACTATGGGTCAGTCAATGGTGGCACCTTTTGGTACTGGCATCAGATGCTCAAAATGTCTGTTATGACTTGATTTGAATGAAACTCAGATAACATCTCAGGTGAATAAATAGACTAACTTCTTATGTATTGCTAAGAAATGATCTACTGAATGAGAGTTACATTCAGGAGTGGAAGACAAGAAGAAAAGTGCCCCTAAGACTTTTTGGAATGATGAGCCGTGATATTTTAGAAGGGACAGAGCAAGAAAAAGTGAAGCTCATCCTTCTGTTATTTGTTCACACTGTGTATCATTTTATTTCTTCTAATCTGGATGCTTTCATCCTTCTCCATGCCTGATGAATGTTTTCAGGAGTTTGTTCACTTCGGGAATGGTCTGGTTCCCTTGCATGTTATCTGGGCAATGGCTAGGACTCCATGATTTTCCAAGGACAACCCAGTATTTGTTTTCCTTGGAGGTCTGAAATGGTCTGTACACAGTCTATTTGTTGTATTTGAAAATGGAAGCAAGCTTGCTGGACATGTTCTTTTTTGGAATGCTTTTGTGATTTTCTGATGATTTTAAGTAGTTTAGCTCTGAGTGAAACAGTGGCAAGGCACATGATTATGTTTGTACTCAATTTGCATTCTTTCTGCAGTATGTGTGAAGTGCAGGTTAATTGAAGCCAAACCCTGGGAGGCCAGATGGTGACCACTGGCTTCCTAACACACTGATTAGGGAAAAACAAGCTTGAGGGAAGGAGAAAAACCTGGAAAGAAGGAATTCTTAGGTCTCAGCAGAATAAAGCAAGGAGCATCCAATTCCATCTTTAGGTTTCCTTTAGACTTTTTTTTTTCATTAGCCGAACAATCTCAGCCACAAATTATTTCTCTACTGGTAAGATGTTGCCAAAATGTTAACCATACAAAATCCATACTAAAAAATGGCAAAGTTTGTGTGTGTAATAGCTGTACCTTTGGACCAACAGCAACATGGATTGGTGATTTTAGAGTAGGCAGATTTGTGGGCCCATGCAGTGAATTTTGAGTGCAGAATTTGGAGAGAAAAATCACTTATATAAAGAACAGTATAAACTGCTGAGATTTATCTGACATACCAAGAAATACGTTTTCATCTTTGATATTTTGGGATCACCAGGCTAAGAAAAAGGAGTGATCTTTTCCCTGTAAAGCAAATGTATCTTTGTGTTTTGTCCCAAAATGGTACTGCCAGTTGATGTTAATGTTTTTCCATCTGGTTTTCTGCATTCATAGGTGAAACTTTTTGGGTTAACTGTTGCCCTAACACTTCCAGAAACTTTATGGTGGTAGTTGCTGCTAATTTCAGGAAGGCAGTATTAAATATTTATATTTATCCTGAAAAGCTTTTGATCACAGCTCCATCCCACTCCATCTCTGAAGCCAGCATTTTTCTTCTGTCTGTATCAACAGTCCCAACTTCTTAGAAGTTGGAGATCATAAATAAGTATTTAAAGATATCTGAAATCTATTTAGTTCCACAGATTCCTCTCTATTACCCGCCTCCATGCCACACACATACTTGCAGAGGCAGAGCTTGGTGGCCCCATAAAAACTCAATATTGACCCTAAGGCCCTCTGAAAATCTGCTTTGAAATCTTGGTTTTATTTTCTTCAAGTTTTTAATGGGTAAAGTTCATAGTCACAAGTATTTAAAAGGTGTGGATCAGCACCTTATTTGCAGTGTTATTTAAAGTCCTTGGTGTTCTCAAATCTGCTCTGAGGTTTGGTGGTGTTTTTTTTTTTTTTCCATTGGGATAATTATAGTGGGATTTTTTTTTTTTTTTTTTAATCGAAAAGTATTTCTTTGTCCTTATGCCTAAATCTTGAAAATTCCCAAGAGAGAAATTTTCACATTCTGGAGTTTAGGACAGAGTTTTGCAAGACGCCTGCCATGTTTGGCTATTTCCATCTTAATAAGAAGGGCTTTATGTCTACTAAACCACTGTTTCTACATTTTTCTGAAACTGGGCAGTGCCCAGTTCCATAAAAAGCCATTGTACCATAGCTGCAGCAGCAGCATTTCTGCTGATCTGCTACGTGATGGAGTTTGTAGTCATAGTAAAAGAAGCTAAAAATTGAATACAGAAACTTCAGGAAAAATAACTTTTCTTGGATGTGAAGAAAACCTATAATTGGTTTGGTTTGTTTATGTGATTTAACTGCAGTATTTTTCATAGTCACTTTCACATCTCAGACTGAGAAGATAAGGACAAAAATGCCTACTTGGAACTGTGAATTACTTCAGTATTTTCTGAATCAGTATTAAAATACTTAGAAGTGTATTTGTGTTCATGTAAATTGTTGCTTTATGTTCAGGATAGCATCCTGAAGCTTGAATCTGTGGGTTTAAGGGTTTCTCTTCCCCCCGTCATTTAACAGCTTCTTGTGTTTATACTGCTTTTATCCTGAATATTTTTGTTATGAGTTAAGTGATAAAAAAGGATTTTGTGATTCTGTTTCAGTGCTAGGAAGTGGTAGTCAGGTAGAGCTTGGTATCTTAGTAGTCCCTTTCACATCTGTCGAATCAAAACTCTTCAGTGCTTAAAAACCTAAACTCAATAGCATAGATAATTACTGGTATATATACATACCAATATTGCTGATATGTGTGCTCAACTTTCAGCAGTACAGAAGACATTTAAAACTCATATAATTAAATAAATTTCTCTCTGAATAATCTAAAGATTTCTGAGGTGGTTTGAAATCCTCAATAGAAATTAGAGGAATTATTATGAAAAAAAAGATCATAACAAGTGATTCTTCTTCAACAGTTCTGTGTTCACTTTATAGTGCCCAGAAGAACATCAGTCTGTGGACAGAAACTACTCATGTATCAATGCAGTGGTTTTAAAAATATAACAAAAATGAGTCTGTTAAGACCAATTTGTTCTTTTGCAGGATTTTTCTACATTACACATGTAATTTTGCAAGAAAGAAATTCTTGTAAAATCTGTTTTATAGAAGTTGGTTTCGTTTAAAAAATGTTTTTGATCTGGTTTCATAAATGGTGTTAGGTATAAATGCAACATGTGTAGGACTGAAACATGAGGGTTTCAGGAAGATTTGGGGTTTGAAGCACTGCTTAATAGTGTTTAAAATCCTCCATATGAATTTATCTGCAAGTGTGTAGCAAAGTGCAGGCTCAGATAAACTCAGAGTGGCTGTAGGGAGGATTGGCTGTGTTTGGTTTGTATCCATGTCCTGGGAGTGGTCTGTTACACCTGTGGTGGATCCGTGTGTCTCGTGGTGAGACCTGAGCCGGAGCTGGCCTTTCCAAGATCTCTGGACAGGGAATGGTCTCTGTATGGCCACGCACAGCTTTGACACCTTCAGTGTGTTCACTGACTTGCCATCACTTCTAAAGCACGCTGGACACCTGAGCTCCAGGCAGAAATTGCAAACTTGGGCAGAGTGTGGTTGTTTCACGAACCAAATACATATCACTAAAGATAGTTTAGTTTCTTAACTTCGTTACATTTTCCATTGAATTCTATGACTTTGGTTTTTTTTTAAGGATCATCATTTTAGGATCTTTTAAATACTCTTTGCCTGAAGAAATAACAGAAATGAACTTATTTTTCCTGCCTTAACTTTGTGTGGCCTTTTTTATTAACAAAGGTTGATACTGAATGCCAGTTTATTGTTTTAAAAAAACCCCACCAAATTCAAACATGCATTTGGTGAAAGACAGATTATCACACATAGGTTAATTTTTTATTTCCACTTCTTGAGATGATATCAGACCTGCTATAGCAGTTAGCCTGAAGAAAGTTACGGATATTTGCTGAAATGCTCCATGGGGTTGGGTTGTTATTTTTGTTGGGATTTTTTTATTGTGTTTTTGTTGGTTGTTTTTGTTTTTTTTAAACTCACAATCCTCTGACCATTGCTATTTTTTCAGCTTAGATAAAACAGAATGCATTTTTTGATAATGTATTTTTTTCTGCGGTGTGAAAGTATTTTCCTGCACGTATCAACATGTAGCCATGCCAGCATTCTTAAAGGATCCAGCTGAGCTTAAAGAATTGGAGGGCATGTAATGAATTTTGGTCATTCTGGTGAATTTACCAACTGTGTGTTTCTGTCAAATATTACTTAATCATTGCAAATCTGGGAGGAGAAACTGATAAAGATAAAAGGACAGCTTTTATGTATTTATGTTATTATAAGAGTAAGAGCGATACATTTCTACATTTTTATGTTCATCTGCACTTTGTAACTTTCGAGGATGCTGCTGTTTAACAAAGTGAGGCTGTGTAAAGTTATTTTAGATTTTCTAGATCCAAGGTGAGCTAACACCAAATGTGTTGTATTTTTGTTCCCTCTCTTATCTTCATATCATAGGTAGTTGATAAATATCAGTGCTAATCAGTGGAATTACAGCATTAGGAAAAATCGGAACACCTTTTAAATATGTGAAAGGTGTATTTCTTACTCCATTACTTTTATTGCAGGTATGTACAGGTATTTGGTTTCTTAAGCCTTTCTTGGGGATAGGTGGGTTATTGCAATATTTGCAGATGAAAATAATGATTTTTGTACATATTTGAATTGGCTAGGCCATCTTTCACTTAACTGTTGGGATAGGAATATTTTTCTGGTCTGGTCTTCTTTCTTAAATTTTCTTAAATGTTACTTTCTGTGCTTAGCAGGAGCCTGAATGGGCTGTATTCTGTTTTTTTCCCTACAAAGATTTCTGTGCTTTAGGAAGCTTAGTAAGTAAAGGTGGTTTGTTTTTATTTTTTGACCTCGTTGATACAAATTAGGGTAATTAATAACCCTGACTACTACTTGTTAAATTTGTGAGAACTTTGCAAAGTAATCATTATTGCCCAGTATATAGGATATAGAGTGTGATGAATAATTATTTGTGGGGAGAAAAAGACCAACAAACCAAAACTCCACATTTTTACAGCATGTGCAAGTGGGATCACAAAGAAGTTGAAGTTGGGAACAATCTCCAGTGGTCATCTGGCTCAAGCAGCCTGTTCCAAGTAGGGTTGGCTACAGTGAGTTTCTCAGGTCTTTGCCTAGTTGTGTTTTTTAATATCTCCAAGGACGGACGTTGCATCCTTAGTAACCTTGTAGAGAAGTTGAACACCCTCAAAGTAAAAAAGATCTATTTTCCTTATGTTTAATGAAATTTCCTGTATTTCAGTCCATGCCCATTATGTCACCAGATGGCTCCAGCTGGGCTGTGGCTTGTTGATTGAGCAATATCTCTCTATTCCTCCTGGGTTGCCTGTACCTACTTCCAGCTCTCCTGTGCTTTGGACAGCCTGGTCTACTGGAAGGTGCCCATGGCGGGAGGCTTGGAGTGAGATGATCTTAAAGGTGCCAAGCCATTCTATGATTCTATGCTTCCTTCCTTCCTTTGCATTAAGTTAGGAGCTCCTTGCTCATCCAAACAGGTTTTTTGCCTCCTTTGCTTGACTAGCTGCTGGTTGAGATGGGCCATTCTTGAGCTTGGAGGAAGGAGGTCAGCCAGCTCTCCAGGACACCTCATCTCTCCAGGTCCGTACCCCTTGGATACCCCTGTGCCTTGTGTTCTTGAAAAAAGTTTGTGGTCATTGTTCTCATATTCTGTTTTTTGTCCCTGATACATTTTTAGTGTTTCAGTTATAATTGGCATGGTTTAAGCTTTCCTTGAATTTTTTTTTTCAATCACGAATAAGTTTTGTCTTGTTAAATTTGTATTGTAAAACTAATGCTGTTTCCCAAGCCTTGGGGATATCCTGCCTGTGTAATTACAGATTTATACTGCAGCTATGCAGACGTGATTATTACCAATAGTCCAAATAATTGCACTGCTTGGCTGGTTTGTGGTCAGGCACTGTCTCGTACTTCAGTGTGGAACAGTTAAAATAAAAAATAAAGCAGAAAATTGCCAAAATGCTCATAAGCAGTACTACTGATTGACAGTTTTGTTTCCCATAGTTGTGCAGGTATGATGAGATTTAGTTGGCAATAAATCCTACAGGGTGAAAACTGCTGGATTTTGTCTTCATTACTGGAAAGATGATGATGTGAAGGGAGCATTATACAGCTACAATGGTAATTTGGAAGCAGTTCTTTGCCACCCCTTCTAGAAATACTGATTCAGGTAAACAGAGGTAAATACAGAGCAGCATATGCTATGTTTGAAGTTAGTTCTGATTAAGAAACTACTTGGAAATAGAACTGATGATTAGATGAACATGAACATTTTTTATTGTCTTATATTGTTTAAGGCTTTTTCGTATTTTTAAGAAGCGACCCAATTTTTTTCACTTGTACTTCTGACAGAACTTGACTTCATGGGCTTAGAACTGGCTGTTGTTCCTGTTTTGTGTTCTCCTCCTCCCCAGCTGTGACTCTGTGTAATGATCTATCACCAACACATGCCTGGAAAACTTTAACTTTTGAGGTTTCCTTCACAGTCAGAAACTTGGTGAATATAGGGAATTTATAGTAGCTGGAAGTAGGATTAATACTAGTTACGAAAGCTGTTGACTGTTAGTAGGTAATACCAAATTTTTTCATTGATAATTTTCATTTATAAATAATACTTGAGTGACATTTAAACCTAGGTAATTGTTATGATGGGGTAAGTGATGTTTTAGACTATCATCTATTTCCATGTAAATCATATATTTAAATCCCAGTTAGTACTGTGCTTATTGGCTAAGCAGGTAGTGACGTCTCACTGTGGCCAGGACAGAAATGGCATTCCCAGTATGGGAGAGTTAGTGATAAAAGCAAAGTTAAAATGCCTTGCTAATAGAAGTAAGGGTTATTAAATAATTGGATAGAGAGGAGGTGTTCAAAGAGAGAAGCAAAGGAAATGAATCCATACAAATACAAGCCCAAAATCTTGGGGTTTTTATAAATTGTTGCTTGACCACATACATGGAGAGAAACCTTTGGAGCAAAAATAAGAAGCATTTATATGCTTATCTTTCCTTTCTTTTTGGCTCCCCTGTTTATTTAATTTTCAGATTTCCTTCCTGCATTTAGTTTGTTCAGGGTAAATGGTAAATGTCCGTGGATCCTGTTGCTGTAGGTCTCATGATCACGATGAGATGGACGCCAGTGTAAACGAGCAGTGCCCGGTGTCCTGGTTATGTTGCTCTCAGGATATTGGGGTAGCCATTCAAAGGATATTGAGTGTTTTCCCACTTCTCTGCACAGTTTAATGATGAAACAAACAGTGCAGAAACCTACATGAGGGAAGTTTCTGACGGCTAGGATTATCCATTCAAACTTCCTTGGAGGTTCAGGGTGGTGAGGAGAATACTTGAATCCAAAACATTGCCAGAAAATGTGGCACTATATGGAAAACCAGATGTGAAAATCATTATGTGATAAGGGAGAGAAATGGGGTTAAGAATGAGAAGAGCAAAAGTAAGTCAGTCACTGTACAGCTTCAATAACTTAGAGTCAGCTTAATTCTGGAATAGTTTCAGTCACATGGAAAACAGTCCTTTATTCTTTTTCAAGCATTTGCTTTTAGTAGTGAATCCTGTCAATGTAGCTCTACCAAGAGTAACAGAAGGACCTTTATTTATGAACTTCTTGTAAGATGTTTCATGTTTGTATCTCTTATTGTTACCGAGTTTACCCTTGGTAAGGGAATTCACTGTTTCTAAAGAGGGTTTGAGGAAGGGAAACTGAGATGGAAAATGATTTCATAGATAATCAGGAAGGGAAGACAGCAGCTAATAAACTAAATGTGATGGTCTTGTGAAAATAAATGTAGTAACAAGTAGCCATCTTTTAATCTTCATTTTTGTGGTGTTATACTAGTCAGTGTTTTAAAAGTAATGTGAAAATCTCAGTTACACATGAATATTTAACTGATATGTGAGCTCTAGAGCTTTGGTTTGTGATTTGTCTCCAAAAATGGTACTTTGAAAGAAAGTATTCTGAAGTGGCAGCTCCCAAGTATGAGTTGAAGCTTAAAATGTTTTTCTTTGCCCTTAGTGGTGTTTTCTCATCAGCTTTATATATATCATTAGTTGTTTTTGCTAGGGTTAATTCAATTTAACTTCGGGAGAGAACAGTTCTCTCAGAAATAGCAGCCACTTTCTCAGGGCTCAATTTTTTTTTCTTATTTTAAAAGCAGTTCGAAGATTCTATGACATGTTGATGCCACGTGAGAGCAGAGACTGCTGTTTTGCAGGTTCATGTGAGCACAAGGGAGAGGCTAAATGAGGTCAATCACATCAACATGCTCCTGCTGTAGTTGGCACAACCTGCTCCACAAGTAGGGAGAGTAAGGAGAAATAATTTAGGTTAGACTAAACATGAATCGGGTTTTATTTTTCAATCTCTCGCTTTTAAACCCTATATTGATACAATCAAGTGCTAACATATCCTTTATTAACAGTTTTTCTAATATATGGAAGGATTTTTGTATTTAGTATGAAGAAGTCAGTTTAAACTATTATTCCAGACCTGGAGTGTAAATACTGTGAGCTGCTGGCGTTGGAATTGATTCCTTGCTTGACTCTGGAGCAGCTTTCAGACCTGCAGAGTGTCATGCCCTCAGTGCGATGCTCATTCAGCCCACGTTTATCTCGCTCATCCCTGCCAGGTGGGTGTCAGCATCCGGGGCATTTGCAGGGTGCAGCAGTGCTGTCACTTCCCCTTTGCCCACTGGCTGAGGCACAGGATCGTGCAGTGAAGGAAAGGTGTCACTTTGGTACCTTTTCCAGCCGTTGGTATCACACCACAGTCCTTTCTGGCAGTCAGGTACACATGAATTCAGTGGGTGGGTGTCCTAACCTGGGTGTTGTGATGTGCTGGCACGTGTTTTGTAGACTTCACAGCATGGCTGGAGTTGGAAGGGAACTCTGGAGAAGCTTCACCTGGAGCAGATCCTACAGGATCACATCCAGGCAAGTTTTGAATTATCTCCAGAGGAGACTCCACAGCCTCTCTGGGCCATCTGTTCCAGTGCTCTATCACCTGTAAAGACACTTTTCCTCATATTCACATGGAACTTCACATTGCACTTTGTCCCGTTGCCCCTTTTCCTGTTGGTGGGCACCACTGAGAGGAGTCTCGCCCCATCCTCTTGGCACCTGCCCTTCAATGAGTATTTTTTTCTCTTTCCCTGCATCTATATGGGAAAGAAGCTCATATCCATAAGGATCCTACATTTGGAACTGTGAGCTGGCAGATACACCTGTATTCATCAAGGGTCACTTTCTGGGATCTGCTGGCTTTTGCTTTTTAACACTACAGCATGCTTTAAAATTGAGCAGTGCCTTTGACTCAAATTCATAAGATGCTTACTGCAGTTGAGTTTATTTAATAAATAGAAGATTCAGTAGTGGATTGCAGATACAGAGTTTGGAAGCATTTTAACAAATTGGATTACAGTACAAAAGGGTTTTTGATGCTGCTTTATGAGGTTTGATTACTTTTGTGTCAGCTTCCAAAACAACTTTAACAATTTTTCTTTCTATAGTGTACTTGATTCTTCAAATTTTCAGTACAGTATTTATCTAAAGTAATAAATGTAAAATTAAAAATATTTTTGAGAAGGGAAGGCTCCGGTTATGTGCTCTCATTTAAACAATTTTTTTGGTCATGCAGTAGTTCAAAAGTCGGTGTTTTTAGGACATTTGAGAATCTTAGCCAGTTTCCTTGCATTATTTGGGTATCAGACCAGTGTAAACTGGGAGACCTAAAGATTTCTTAGGACAATGAGCTTCAAATCTGAACTCTAAATTTTATCTGTATTATTATTCCACAAAACTGGAAAATGTGTGTAAATCAGGTTTAAAACTTGGCTTCAGTGCTTTCATAATTTGTTTTAAAAAGATAATAAATACAAGGGAGAGACTAAATTACAAGACAAAACATAATGATAAATGAGCTTAAGTACACTAAACTAAATCAAACACTGACTTATTCCTGTTTAGAAATACAACTAAATACCATAAAACAGTAGTGACCAATTACATTATTTTGGGAAAGCCTATCAACTAGCTTATACCTTGTGAGAAAAAAATTATACCTTAATCATAGGTTTTAATCTTACCTTAAAAGATAGGATTAGAAATTTAAAGCTTTATTCCTGGGGCATCTACACTGAGACTGTTAAACTTTGTACTGGGATCAGACCAAAGCTTCACTTAAACTGTTACTACCTCTGGTACTGGCCAGCAGTGGACCTCACAGAAGGAGTAAGTAAAGAGGAAAAATATAGGGATACTTCCACAGGATGCTTTCCTAACCTCTAGCTATGCGTAGTTCAGACTTCCTGAGCTAGAGTTGTCTTTGTTTTTAGTAGCTGTCAGTGAATGTTTCTTTGGTGAGTTTACCCAGCTGCTGTTTGAACGTATCTAAAATTTGAGGAGTAGCTTGCAGCAAGCCCTTAAATTCTGTAGGTCTCCTCTTCCTGCATATATACCATGGCTTGTAACAGTTACAAAAATTCTGTGATCTTTGAATAGGGGGAATGGTTGGAAAAGCTAATGGGTTTTATCTGTTATTTCTGTAAGACAGTCTAGAAACAGCATTTGGTTGGTGTGTGATAAATAAAGTAACTAGAACTTGAGTGGGACCAAAAAAAAAAAAAAAAAAAAAAAATTTTTGCCTTGTCCTGCATCAGTGGCTGATGAGTTGTAGAATCCTAGTCAAATTACGTCACTTTTCTATGAGTGTAATATCCTGGTGCTGACTCTTGGTGTGTTAATGCTGGGGAGTGTTTTCTGAACCAGGACTGACTCATGCCCACCTGCTTTGAGCAAAGTGTATAACTTCCTACTCTTGTTAACGTAGGTATGACTTTATTTCTCCTTTTTTTTCCAATGAAAGGGTCATCAATCTCACACTGAGTAGGCTGAATCCAGAGGAATATACTCTGACAAAGATGGATGAAAGTGTTCTGAGAGCTATTCAGTCTTTTTGGACCATGCAAAGAAACTACACTGTGACTTTCACAGTGAGTCTGTGGGTCATCTTATAGATATTTTAAATTATGAAAATCACATCAGCATTTGACTCATGTTTTTAAAAATTGGAGGGTGCTGGCAGTAAGCCAAGAAAAAGAGCTTAATACTTTACACTTAGGATATGTTCTCCTTACCTTCTTATTGTATAAATTCCCTAAAAATACCTGTAATGCTCTAAAGCTCAGTGTTTATTTTCAAAATACAAGAAGCATAAGAAAATGTATCTTTTTAACCTGTTCCTTAAACCCCATGCGCACACAAGAAAGTACTACTGCTGTAAGCACAAAGTAAAATCTTTTGCCAATGCCTTATAAAGTTGTTCAGTGCCCATCTACTTCCTCAAATTAAATTTAAGATGCTGTCTTATCAGTGGTTGGCTTTATGGAATTTGGCTGAATTTTGAGCAAGTTAAATTAATGCTAATCACTTGTGTGGCACAGAATTCCATTTACTTTAACTTCAAAGACAGTGAAATGAAGCAATTTTCTAATGGCCAGGGTTATATGTTTAGTATATGCCAAGGGCAGAGCTTTTGGATACAAAATGGATTTTTTTCCTCAGCAGAAGTTTCCAATTTTTATTTTTGAGGAAGTGAAATAGGGCCTCTTACAAAATTTATCCAGTCACCTGGGCTAGTGGGAGGTGTCCCTGCCCATGGCAGGAGGTTGGATCTGGATTATCTGTAAGGTTGCTTCCAACCCAAACTATTCTGTGCTTCTATGTAAGCTCTAATTTTCATTTCTAAAATTCAAAATAGTAATTTAATTCATTTATCACCTGCTCTATTGGATGACACTTGTTTTTAAGTGAAATAATAGAAACGACATTTAGTAGGAATGGCTACATAAATTACATGATGGAAGAGCAACAAACTGCCAAATACGTGAGTGTCAGGCCTTAGGACTGCTATGAGCAATGGGTTTCTAAGTTTTGTACCTTTATAAGCTTTTTCCCCCTTCATTCTTGGACAGCAGACATGGTAATTAAAACAGAAAGGAATAAATTGATTACTGGGGCATCTCCATTAATGAATTTGGAAATAAGATTAGTTCTGAGTCTCAATATATCTTTGCTTTCTTTTAAATAGTAGAATATCCTTAAAAAAAATCCATAAAAAAAACTTCATAAGTAATAAATGACCTTTCATTTTTACATACAGCTGCATTAAATCATATGATAGGTGATAATTTCTTGGCTCTAAAGATTCCAAAATTGCATATAATTTATGCACACAGTAGTTGTTTCCCTTGATTAACATGTGTGTTTATTGTTTTTTATTTTGGAAAAATAATGTAAATTTTTTTTATGCTATGTTGAAAGAGCATCAGTTTTGCAAAATGAAGCATAAAAATTGGGAAATAATACAGTAAAGGTTAACTCTGTAACTGTGATTTATGTCCTTGTGCAGTGAAGAACAAGCTGTCACTAATTACTGCTTCTATGTTGTGGGGTTGATGCCCTGGAAAGCTGGAGCAGCTTCTTAGCACTGATAATTCCATCTCACTGACTGACTTACCCTGACATCAGGCCTTTGCTAAGGCCATTTATGAGATCAGTCACACTGTTGATAAGCTCGATATGTGGCTTTCCTCTCTCAAAGGACTTTGTGAATTATCTTCAAGCAGTCAGTTACTGGAATCATGTTTCATGTCATTCTGCCAAATCTGGCACGTTAAATTAAAGTGTTGTGCCAAACAGTGAAATGCACTTGTTCTTATTATCTCATAGCATGCAAACAGTGAGGATTTATTCTAGTTCTCCAGACTGAACTTTTGCCAGAAACAGCTACCAAGAATAACGATGGGAATAGGATTTTTTTCTTTTAAGAAACAATGCTGCCCTTCTTGTATCTGACTTGTCATCTCTTCTGCTTTCCAAATTCAGAAAACTACCTTTCATTCTGGTAATACTTAATACTGTGTATTTAATACTTAAATACTTGTGCAGATAGATCTGCCGCTGACCATTTTACTCTTTCAGTCCCGGTGGTGGTGGTAGTGGTTTTCCAAGTTCCTATTCCAGTTTTGGTACTGCTTGGTTGTTTTTCTCTGCTCAGCATCCATTGACAAGAAATCACCATCGACGGCCACAGCAAATTGTTCTAAAGCAGCAGAGTTCTTACATTGCAAAGACAGACTGTTTTGGCGAAGCCTGCCCAAATTCTCTGCTAACTGGGATCTAAACCCTGATTCTTTCTGATGGGGGAAAAACAAAAGAAGTAATGGTTGCTATATCTTTATCACATCACTGATTAAGATGCTTTGTTGTATCAGTTGAAAACCACAAATGAAGATATAGAATTGATACTTATGTAAACTATGGGCCTTCAGTCCTTCCACACATGATAGAACCCTGTGGGGGTTTGTTGTTTTGTCATAAGTGGTCAGT
Source organism: Melanocharis versteri (assembly GCA_013397845.1). NCBI lineage: Eukaryota > Metazoa > Chordata > Aves > Passeriformes > Melanocharitidae > Melanocharis > Melanocharis versteri. The sequence goes on from VZTG01007477.1 coordinate 657,264, forward strand.
GTTCTCAATATTTAAATGAAAATTCCTGTTTGTGATCATCAGTTCTTATCACACACTTTCTAGAAAAGTTTATATTGTGCAGTTATTCTGTAGAGGAGTAGCTACAAAACTTTGAGCTTGATTGAATTTTCTAACCAGACACAGTTTATTTGAAAATATCTGAATAAAAGATCCTTTCTTGCAATGCTTCCCTTTGAAGGCTGTGTAAAATTTGTTTTGCTTACTTTGGAGGCTTTATTTAGCAAAGCTTGATTACGTTTTTCCATTCTTTTTGTACTGGCTGTTAGAGACCATTATATTTTATACATATCAACATGTTGGTATTTAAAGGCTTATTCAAAATTTCCATTCTTGGATCATTATCTGGAAAACCATTGCTATATTTCAGTTATTTACATTTTCCTATTCCTTAAAATTTGGCACTGAATAAAGTTTTAACTAACCTGTAAATAGTCTCCATCAGGATATTTGGAAACCACCCTGTAAGCACTTTCAAGCTTTCTGTTCATTCTGGTAGTCTGAGATAATCAAGAGTGCTACTTTTATTTTTATAGTAGTGGTGCCTGTTTCTAGGCTGGAGTTTAAGTGGATAATAGTACACCACAGGTTGTTAGTTTTTCCCCTTTAGATGCTGAACACAGGGGTATGTTGGTCAATAGCTGAGGGAAAGCCCCCTTTGATCAAATTCTGTGTATGGTGAGTTTTAAGACAGAGACAGTATCCTAAAGTAAGAGATTTTTCTTTCCTAAAATGCTTCCTCCTTAAAATGTGAAATGAATCTTGCTCATGAATTGTGTGTTAATATTTGGTTTTGAATGTATAGCTTCCTTCATGACAGAAATGGAGAGGGGAGAGTATCATATAGGACTTGGAAGTTCTATAGACTGCAGGTTGTTTTAAGTATTTAATTAGGTAAACACTTCAGTGATCTGAAATAATAGTTTTTATTTCAGCAAGTTTGCCACAAAGTGAGGATGAGTATAAATACCTGCTTAGAGTGAAAATCAGTAGTTAATAGTCTTGATCTGTTGGGTTTTTTTGTAACCAATTAAATGAATCATCATTGGCAGACTTGAGAAAATGGCAGGTAAAAAATGAATTATGGCAAATTTGCTTCTGTAAAACATTAGACAGGAAATGCTCTCCATTTTCAATACATTAAAGCACTTTCATGTGTGAAAGCTAAATATTCATAGTATTTTTTAAATGTGGAGATCTTTTGTCACACATGCACTTCGAGTGGTTTTATTGAGGGCATTGTCCTATTGAGGTAAATAGAGGTTTTTTTCATTGTATCTTAATTTTTGTTAACACTTACAGGCATAGAGACAATGCTGACAAAAACAGGGTATCTTTACATGCTTTCTGAGAGGCTTGGCCAATCCAGAAAACCATACGTGAGCTATAGTAGTAGAACTGTATTTTTTATGTATTTTAATGTGTACTGCAGGTAATACAAGGCATTTCTCTGTATTAGAAAACCAATTCTAAACTAGAAACATATTTTTATGGGCTTAAAATACAAATAAAATTATCCCTTTGCATATAGTTAGTGTAATATTGTTATAGGAAATGTATATGGCTGGAGAAGAAAATAAATATAGTCCTAACTTTCAAATTGCAAGCCTAAATAAAGAAAAATAAGTCATCTGCATACGTGTAGTTAAAGTATTAGTAAACTCCAACTTTGGTGTATTTTGTAGTGCACTTACAGTACCATATTTTGGAAACAAATAGTATCCAATATATATAATATGGATGTATTTTGTTTCATAGCCCTATGTAAATCTATAACAAAATTTGAGTACTTAATTTATGCATTAAAATAGCTGAAGAATATGATTATATATTCTAACAGGCATGCATATTGTATGTTAGAATTAAAGCTTGCTAAAGACTTCTTGTTTAATCACAGTATGTGTGAGATAATTTAATCTCTAGTATCTTCATGCTGCCTGTCAATTTTACTTGTTTGCTCTTGTCACATAGGGGTTTGTATTTAATGTAATACGTAGATTTTAACACTGGAGAAATAAAGATTGCTATACAGTATTGGCCATTAAATGCTTGGCATCCTATGAAAACGAAGGAAGATAAAATGTGATCACACCAGCCAGTGAAACTGTGGTTCTCCAAGAACCTTATTTCTCCATAATGAAAGAAATGTAGATCGAGGAACAGAAGCATCTTGTGAAACAGAGAAATGTTCCAAGATGTGCAGCCCAAAAGAAAAGTTGTCTGTTGGAGTGCTAGAAAGCAGCGAAAAGGTGAGGAGCATGTATCTTTCTAAGCATAGTTCTTAAGGAATATAAATTTTTTTTATTGTCCTAGCTGTAATACCTACAGGCCACTTCTGAAAGTAATTAGACAGGTGACAAGATGTGATTACTTCTTGATGATATTAACAAATCTGCTTCTTTTACAATTATTCTCACCTACCAGTCTGTCATCTTTTCTGGGTGTTTTCTGTTGCGATTTATCCTAAGCCTCTGTTTGCCTTTGTTCTTGTTTGAGCTTGCTGCTGTAGCTTCTCAGCCCGGGAGGCCAGGTGTATCGTGGGCTGCTCCAAGAGCAGCGGCGGCAGGAGGCTGAGGGAGAGGATTCTGCCTCTCCACTCCACCTGCAGTGCTGTGTCCAGCTCTGGGCTCCTCAGCACAGACAGACATGGGCCTGTTGGAGCAAGTCCAGAGGAGGCCACCAAGATGCTCAGAGAGCTGGAGCACCTCTCCTTTTCAAGACAGGCTGAGAGAGTTGGGGGTGTTCAGCCTGGAGAAGAGAAGGCTCCAGAGAAACCTTATTTTGTGCCCTTTCAGTATTTAAAGGGGACTAATAAGATAGGTGAGAACACACTTTAGTCAGACCTCTTGTGATAGCACAAGGGGTACTGGTTTTAGACTGAAAAAGAGTTGATTTAGGTTGGATATGAGGAAGAAGATTTATGTGGTGAGGGTGGTGAGGCCCTGGCACAGGTTATTCAGAGGATTTCTGGATGCCCCATCCCTGCAAGTGTTGGGACTTGGAGCAACCTGGCCTAGTAAAAGGCGTCCTGTGGCAGTGGAACTGGAAAGAGATGACCTTTAAGATCCTTTCCATTCCAAACCATTCTGTGATTCCATGACTGAAAGCTCCTTTCCAGCCCCAACCATTCTGATTTCGTGATTCCTTTAAGTACTTGTGTTCTAACTCTAACAGAAAAAAAAAAAATCATACTTGGAGATGCTGTTTTAGGTCTCTCACATAACAGATTTTCAACTTTGAATATTCTATGTATGGTACCTCTACCTATGTAGCATTATTTAAATGTACTTTGAGGTTGATCTGCCTGATGTATAGTTAGAAGGCATATAAGAGCCATAGATTTTAATTTAACTTGTAATTAAGTTTCATGATAACATTCCAATACTTTCAGTGAAGATTTCAGTAAAAAGTGAGAAATAATTTATGTCACCCTCATGTTAATGTCACTTTCCTGGACGGCTTTTTCTACTCATATTTCAGGCTCTTGGATGTTATCAATTAGGATTTTTTAATAAAACACGTTTATAAACTTCCATTTTCTTAAATTTTTAGACTGTTTTTCTTAATATTTTTATTTTTTTTGCCACACAGCCTGTGTGTGGCCAGAAAGTTTTTAGGTTGTTGTAGGAAATACTTTACATGCTTCTAAACTCCCCTGTACTTGGGTGATGGTTGAGTGGCCAGATACTGTCACCCTGAGCCGTGCTGCTCATTTATACATAGCATTAGTGATTGAAATCTCTTCCTGTCGTTAAGTGATCTCATTATATTGACATTTTTCTGGTTTACAGAGGTTTACTTTTTTAGGTTTATAAAGTTTCCTGCAGTGTGTTCTTGTCGTGTTTAAATTTGTTAAAGTACAGAGAAAATATGTTAAGTTGTAGGGTTGGCAGTATGGTTTCCATTCATCTTTTTGCAGCATCTTTTTGTCAGCCATACTTTTCAAGTGATTAGTGGGGTTCATAAAAATGTTGCACTGCTATTTAGGACAGCAGTAGATCAGATTGGTATTTTAAATACTTTTTTTTTTTTCCTGCTTGTATATCTGTAGTCTGAAAACCAAGCTGAAAAGGCCTGGGCTTGCCTGTATACTCTGTTCCCTGCTAGGATGGATGTGAATGGTCTGGGGCACCTTGGTTGGTATTTGAATCACCCAGTTTTCCCTGGAGGACAGATATATTGGCTTTTTTAAACACTTTCAAATTTGTGGTAGGATCTTCTTTCTGGTATATGATGTAGGGCTTTCAGTTTAGCACATGTTGGGATATTTTTATATATGAACCTCTTTGGTAAGGTGAGGATCACCCTTTTCTACTAGTTTTGAGCCCCAGAATAAAGTCTGAAAAGAAAACAAAGTAAAAAGTCTAGCCACTATCATGATTTTCATGGAACATTCTGTTTTACAGCCTTTGTTATTTATTACTGTTACTCATGTAGTCATTTTAAATAATTAACTAGTAAAAATTGTCCAAAACAGATGATAAAACTGAAGAGGAAGTATCTGTCTGCCATTCACGGGAAGTGTAGCACTCCATGGGTAGGAGATTGCAATTTCTCAGTCTTGCTGAATCATCTGTACTTGGCCTTCCAAAATAAAATTTTAAAGATTATTTTCATGAACAGACATCTTGAACCTAAGGGTATTGTGTAGGAGTTGTCATGGAAATTGTGAGGTGAGAATGGGCTAGGGAAGGAAGTGATAAAAAATGAAGTACTGGAGAAAGAATCAGACAGAAGGAAGGTGTTGAGCAGGAGGAAATGAGTAGCAACTTTTTGCAGGAGCATAGTTACAATGTGAGAGTCAATTATAGAAAATTTGGATGTGGAGGTGAGTGTAAATCATTGGGAAACCTTTTGCTGAAAAGTTGCAATACCTGTGATGCTTTGAAGTGATCGAAGGGTACAATGGTTTCATCAGCACTTGTAAAACTTGGATGAAGAGAACCAGCCAGAATAATACGGGTTTAGGTGGAAAATGAACTGCATATGGTTTGCTAGTAGGGATAAAGACAGATGGATGTTGGAATATACAAGTTGTAGCTATGCTCTATTAGAAATGAAGGTAGAGCATTTCAAATTGCAGCTGGCTTTATAGTTGATGTTTATTTGCAATGGCAAGACACCCGAGTGTGCAAGTAAGAAGGTTTCCATTAATGGCCTCCATAAAGAATGCTTAAGGCAGAAAAAGGGAAATGTCAATGTATCTGAACTTACGGATTTCATTAATGAAAATTAAGCTCAGTATTAGATAGAATTTAATCAGCTTGAGCTGAGATTTGGACACTGAAATCCACCTAAGGCTCAGACAGCAAAAAGTCCTGTAAGCTTTTGAAGACTACCTGGTCTTTTATATGTTACATAGTTTATCATCCCCTGTGGAAATTTAGGCTGAATGATCATCGGAGGTCCGTTCCAACTTAAATTGTGCTATAGCTGTATTTAGTTTGATGGTTTATAGCATACTTAGCTTCACTTCCTTAACATGTGCTCAAATATGCCTGTTCTGGGGAGTGGGCATCTGTCTCCCATCTGTCTCCTACCTACAAACAAGTTTAGGAAGAGACACTTGAATTCTGCCCCTGTATTCCAGATAAAAGTTAAATGTAGAACAGACTATTTTGTTAATAATGCCCATTTGTTTCAGAGTGCCCTCATGGAGTCCTTAGAGGAGTTGTAGCCTGGATTGCAGCCATCTGGATGGGTCTTGCATCCCAGGGATTTGCCTTGCATCCACAGAATGGGGATCAGGCTCCAGAGACTATTAATGATTACTCTGTTCCTGGATCCTATTGAGAAGGACCAAGGTGCCACCAGGGACAGAAGTCCTCAGTACCAAACTGAGAACCTGACCCTTCATGGCGTGCGTGTTTGTGGAGAAATTATGGAATTCTGGAGTTGTGGTACCTAGTCACAGAGCTCTTTTTTATCCAACTGTGGTTTGAAAGTGAATATACTTAGATTTGGTAGGAGGTGGTTTGGAACCAGTTTGCACCCCCCTGCCAGAATGTCCTGCACATCTATGGTGGCATGGGTTGGGAATAGTATTATCTTACTGGTGTGGAATCATCAGAGGAAAGAAAATTATTAGAGGCAAAGATAGAGTAAATTTAATGAGCTGGTGTGACACAGGAGGACAAGAAGCTACTGTTAAGAATAAAGATTTTTTTTTTTGGTGGTTTAATTCTCTATAGAGTACTGGCTCCTTCTAAAAGCTGCTCTGTTGTTGTTAACTCAGATTTCTTTTGAGATGGTACAATTTAAAAATCATTGGGTAGTGTGTTTCATAGTCAAATATACTATAATTAATGCTTTTAGTCTGATTTATAACAGCGTGTATTTTTTCATTTAATTTTAAAAGTTTACCTTGTGCATGGTATCTCTTTTTTCCTTTCTCTTTAAATGCATGTTTCATTTAGTGTCTGCAGATCTTACTTCAGTGCTGACTATGTGAAATCTTACTTGCTGTGATTTGAGTTGTGGCATCATAAATTAAAGTACTGAGCGGTTACCAATTCTATTTTCCTGCCTGGGCAATGTACTGCCGAGAAAGTAAAACAAATTTAACAAATATAGAAATTTAAAATGCATAGGTTTCTGGGCTGTTAACATAATTTTTGAATGTGAGTATTGAAGTTGAGACCTTCTCTTCAGTATATTGATGTTGGAAAATGAAGAGACTGTGTGGTGACTGAATTTCCATTGACACTTTTTTTGCCATTTCTAGCAGTACTTACTTTAAACATTGAACGTTTCGCTCCTGTTATTTCAACTGTTCCTTGAAAATGGCCATTTCAAATCAATATTAGAACTACATGTCTCATGCTGGCCTGTCACGTGATAATGTCATTTATTTTCACTTTTAAAGTTGCTGATCGCAGTGGAAAATAACTTTAAATACATTTTTAGGTATTTTATTATATCTCTAGGTATTTTTACAGCTTAACTCTCTTAAAAGGTGCAAAAGAAGAAACTTATTTTTCAAATAAAGTTTTATTCTTTGCTTTCAAGTTTTTTTTTTCTTTGCTATTTATTTTTTTAATAATGTTTAGCTCAGAAATGCTACTTCTGTGTTTCATACATTTGTAGATAAAAAGCATTTAAATGAAGCTTCATAACAAAAACAATTATTTTTGTTTCAAAATAAAAACATAGTTTAAAGATGGATTAGGAATAGGGTCCATATAGATCCAAATTAAAAAATATAATAGTTACAACTTTATTTTTGTAGCTCATGGAGGAGAAAAATGTTTAGTGACTATTACAAGATAGTCAGTCCACACTAAGGTGTAGCTTTTCTTTCCGTTATTTAACTGTGAATTTATATATTAATTAAATGTCATAATTTAGTAAAGTGTAGGGAATTATTGGAAGCTTAAAGTTATTAGGAAAAAAAGGCTCCTTCTGCAAGTAACTCCTTGGAATTTCAGTGTTTAAGCAATGTGGAATTTTCAGTGATTTGACTTCATTTAATTTATCTCGGCAAAGTACCCATGAAATAATTTCTAATAAATCAAATTCAAACATGTGCTGGAACATTTGCCAAGATTATAGTGTAGTATGAGCTACTACTACCTTAGACATAATGCTAAAATTCAGAAAAGAAATTTTATATTATTTTTATTACAGCAGGAAAATATTTTTGTGGAAAATTAGTACTTAAGCAGCCTATTTTTCATTTTCTACAAATGTTGTCATGAGGAAGAGATGTAGACTCACTGGTCCTTCCATCATTCACCCGTTCTCACCCTTTCTGCTCATGGAAATTGATGCCACTTTAGGTTATTCTTACAGAATTCCAAGTATTAAATGCTATTGCGTGGGTACTGCATGTCAAAAGCTGTTGATGCTGTTTCTGAAAGGAGTATAGTTACTCTAAATACTATTTTATTGGAAATATACGAAGCTGAATATCTGAAAGCACTGTTGGGGTGTTAGGCTTGTTTTGTTGTGGGTTTTGAGAGGCAGGATCTCCAAATGTAACTGGACAGAAGCCACTGCCTAATACATACTCTCTTGTTCTGGCATCTAAACAGCAGCTTAACGTGTGTTCTGTTGCTTAAAAGTTATACAGAAAGTGGCATGGCTAATTGAAATTAGAAACAAATTTAGAAAATAAAATTTTATAGAGATTCTGTGGGTGCAATATCAGAAACAGGATGAGCTGATGAAATAATTTTAAAGCAATTCTCTTTAGGGCATTTTCCAATCATAACATTATAATGACAGTTTGTTAAAGTTGTAACATTACTAAACTTACTAAATAGTTTTGTACATTTTTCAAATTAGAAATCAAAGGACTGAAGTGACTTCAGGCAGCTGCAGCTGTTTGGGGGAGTGTCCTTTGGTGCAGCTGAGAAGGAGCATCAGGAGTGTGTATGGAATAGCTGAGAGCTGAGGAAGCAGCTCTGTTATTTTTCAGTTAATCTTAAAATAAGGACACCTTGGAAATAATTTTCTTCATGTGGTTTAATCAGTTTTTGGGTTGGTTTTTTTGTTGTTTTGTTGTTGTTGTTTGGGGTTTTGTTTTGTTTTGTTTTTTGGTCAGCTAGAGGTGTAAATAATATGAAATTGATAATATTTGATAATATTTTAGAAATTAAAATAAGCATCTAGTACAGATGAGGGGCCCTAGTAAAAAGCACTGTGCATATCTGCATCTTTTAATATTTCTTGGGGCTTTTTTATTATACTTTTTGTGTTTTAATGTGGTATAATTCAAACATTATTTTACTTCTTATTATAAAATTTTAAACATGACTTTTGAAATACTGTTTTTTGATACAAACCAGAATGTCAGAACAACGAAACTAAATCAGGACTTCTTTGAAATCTGAAGGCAATAAAGCTGCTTTTTGGGCAGTTGATTCCTCCTCTGGGGTTTCTGAGAGGCTGGGTGCTATGAGTAGGCATTTTTAGTCTGGGCACGGTGAGCTCCAACAACTTTCAGAGTAAAGTGTGCACACTGAGGTATGGGAGGAATAGTTCATTTTCCATTGTGAACTGCCAGGCAAGTCAAATTCCGAAAGAAGAATGTTATTAGTTACACGTAATTTTAAAGTAGTCTGAAAAGCAGCAGTACGTTTACATGTTCTAGATGTGAGTAGAAGTATATGATTTTAAGCAGTGTCCTTTTCTGAACAGAATTAAACCAAGAACCTGTAATCTGTTGTAAGTTCAGCTCGAGGCAGCTTGCTACAAGTTAAATAACATCAGTGTTTTAGTTGGAGCTCGTGTAGAAGACGTATTATTTTAAACAAAAATGAAGTCTACAGCTATCTGGTTGTGAATGTCTCTCAATTACAGTGGCGTCCGTGGATCTTGGATCTGAATGAAGATTTGGCTAGAAATTCTCCACATCCTTAGTCTTGTGTTTTCCTCTGAATGAGAAACAGCATGTGTGAATTACATTTGCTATAATCCGCTCCATACAGGAGGCTAAAAATTTCTGTGAAAAATGATTATGCACGGTTGAAAACAATTCTGATTGAGGTGGATAGATGCCTTTTTAGTTTAGATAGTTAGAGATATTTTGAGAAGTACTGCCAAGTGGCCAACATTTTAATATTTAGCTAAACACAAACCTATGAATACGAAGTAACTCTGCCGTTGCAGACAATCACATTCCAACGGTGGTGTAACTTCCTGCATTTAACTGAACATGAAACATTTTTCAGTGAAAAGGAAAAATACTCTTTTTCCTGAGTGTGCTACCCAAGCAATTAGAATGAATTGCTACTACTGTAAAGTGGGGAGTTACTGAATGAGATAATCTGTATTTAAGCTTTCCATAATACAAGCCTACGGAATAAAAAACATGTTCTCTTCTGCATCAACTTAAAATATTTTTACAGTTGTAGCTACTAGGTTTATAAAGAGGTTTCTCCTGCTTTCACAAAAACGGAACATTTTTGTGTGTTATGGAAATAAATTTCATTTTAACTGCTGAAAGTGCTGCGATGCTCACAGCATTTTTGAGGGAGTTACGAGCTCCAAAGACATACCCAGGTTCTCACTTCCCAGTTTCAGTCAAAACAAAGAAACTTTTTCCCATTGCTGCATGTATATGAAAACCGCCAAACTGAAATCATGGCTGCCGGGGCTTTTCCAGGGTAAAAGGTAGAGCTCAGTGGAAAATTATCTATTTGTAAAATTTCTGAACTATGAGTAGTTTTGTAAAATGCAACGTTAATAACTTCCAATACATTACTGATAGACTGGAGTCAGAGTACAGTTAAGACACAAAATTAATGCTACATATTTAGTGCCTCATTTCCAGTTTCTTGTTCTGAAGGATATGCTGTGACTTTAATGTGGAAATTCAGTCAAGTATTATAATTAAAAATGGCATTTTCTTGGTTTCTCATTTGGAACTGAGAGAAGAGACTGACTGCATCTTGAAGAAGATAAGTAATATTCCATATTCACAAAGCTTAGCTTAGTTTTATTTTAAGAATTAACATTTTGAATAAACTAATGGAATTATACTGTGTTCATAATTCCTATTAAAAAATATTAAAATAAGTGAATTTGTCCTTATTCATATGGAACCACTTTAGGGAAAGGTGAAATCCAGTTTGTAAATGTCCAGTTTGGGTTGTTAGCTGAAGAGAATCCTGAAAGAAGAGAAAGTACTATTTAGCTTCAGATTCTAATTCATGCAGAAATGTTCCTTCTCAGATGTTCCATTTGAATTAGAAGGCTAAATTGCAGCTTTGACTGCAATTATCGGTACATCTTGGCTACTACATCAATGAAGGCTGTCATGGGTGAGAGACCACTATCTAAGAATTGGAAAATCTGTTGTGAATAAATCCTACACAAACTCATGTAAAAGAAACACAGAGAGAGAATATTCATCCTAGTGAAAAAAAATGTAATTTTTTAGGTGCTGTTTCCCTGTCTCCCAGCAAATTAAAGAGGTCAAACTGCTGGCAGCTTGTAAAACAGAAACAGTTAGCCCATGGTCTCACATAAAAATGCAGCAAGTTATTGCTTATATCCCACCTTTGCATTTAACCCAAGAACTAACTGCTGTTAGTATTTTTAAAAATAGAAGTCTGTTTACTTTGATTAAGCAATCTTGTGAGCTGCAAATATTTTTGACCCTCCCACACCTCTCCCATATTTTTTTTTCTTTTGTCTTAGGTAGAAGTAATGAATCTCATGGATTGTATCTGGACTGTCAGTGGGATATAATATAATTTACTTTACTGACTGATTCCCTTCCAGACGTCTACATGGTTTGAAAACTGGATTATGGTGTTTAAGATACAAACTGTCTGCCTTTACTTGTCACAGAAAAATACTTGTCAGTTAAGCCACAAACTCACATGTATAAGACTTTGGTCTTAGAGCAACATATTTCCTAACAGCTCTTTGAAAGTATGAGTTCAGAAGCTCCATTTTGCAGAAGTTCTGACTTATATAAGCTTTATATGCCTAACAAGAGAAAGTATTTTTTTAATGGAATTTGTAAAGACAAATAGGGAAAGGGAAATGGGAGATGTGTTACTTCATTACTGAAAGAACAGCTCTAGCATGAGTGAGAAGAACTAAAAAATGAGTAAATGTATGAGAAATGAGTTAAGGGTACAGATTTTAATATAGATGACATCGTTCCTAGTATTTAGTCAAAGTAGAATTTATTTAACATGTGCTACATTAAAGCTGTGACTTTTAAATAATATAAAATATTGTCATACCTTATCTAGGCATTTCTCTAAGTGTTTAGTAAAACCAGACAGAAATAGTATAGTTAGGTGATTGTATGTCTTTATCACTCTTTTCTCTCTTTTTATTTATAAATACTAACTTCTATTTGATTAGAACTGATCCATACCTTCACACTGCATTAGGCATTAAATATGCCCAATTTCTACTACCCTCAAGAAAGCAACACACCCACCAGTTCACTGACCGTACCAACATTTTAACAAAATACTTATTTCAGAGTGTTTCTGCTATTGCATTTATTCCATGTCTCCATGGCACTCCTTGTTGTGTGGCAGAAAGATGTCTATGATTAAAAGCCCAAGAAAATCAGCCAAACATTAATTTTGCTTCATCTTGTGAAATATTTCTTGTCATTCACGTTGGATATTCCAGCATGTTCTTACTGACCTATAAACTATGTGATTGAACCTCACTTGAAACAGTGAAAATAAATACAAATAGTGAAATAGTGAAAATAAAATAAGAAATTTATTGTGTTTCTTAAACGATCTAAAATGGCAGGGACACACCCATGTGTTAATCTAAATAACCCAGACATGGTGTCAGGGAGACCTGGATCAGCACTGCTGCCTGGATTGAGCTCCCTTGACCTGCTGTGGTTCCTCTGGTTCAGCAGCTCTGCCACACTCCAACCATTTCAGTTGGTATTTCCCATATGAAGAGATGTCCTGAGTAGCAGCTGATTGCACCCATCCAGTGGAGGGGTTTCAGCTGGGCAGCGGAATGCTCTGCGTTGGATCCCTGTGGAGATTCTTGAGTTCAAGGCTCTTGGGTGTTTCAGGGGCTTTTCCTGGTAGCTCAGAGAATCTGTAAGTGACACCTCTTGGTGCTCCAGGACCAGGGAGGCAGGTTAAAATGGTTGCCTTGATTAAAATGGTTGCCTTGATTAAAATGGCGACAGTATTAAAAGAAAGTGAGAGAAGGCATCTGCTCTATGAGGAATGAGACTGTGCTAAAGCAAAGACCATATATGAAGTTGCTGGACCAAAAGAAATCCTTTGCAGCTGAACTTACTTCCCTCCATGACATGAGGGCATAACCCAGGATTTTGGCTTAACCCTGGATTCTTACAATTTTTTTTTTTTTTTGCTGTAAGTGATTATTTGTGAAAACTGGAGAGTGCCTGGAAGGGATGAGGCATGAATGGGTGGGGCAAGAGCCACACTGCTGGATGAGGGGGGTAAAACTGAGATGGGAAGACAATGGCATGGCTCCAGGGCCTAGTTGACCAGCTGGGACGGAGAGCATTGAAAGAGGAAAAAATACATGTCATCTTAAGACAAGCAGCCCATCTTCAGACTGACATTTCCAAGGTTATGAATGGAGGCTTTTGTGAGTCTAAATGTTGTTTAATGCAGTTTTTGTGTGTAGTTTTATTTGCTTGTGTTGTGGTAGCACTCCAAGAGCCCAGTCACGGTCATAGTGGCTTTATGCAGATGTGAAGACAGACCCTGTTCCATAAGGTTTGTGCCCTGAGCCCTGGCATGGACCAAATGTTACATGTGGAAGTAGTTCCTTTTTGAGAGAGTGGGTGAGCTCACATGGCTCAAATTGAGCAAAATCTGATGAGTTAGCAGGGGTTTGTCCCTAAGAACGAGCTGAACTTCAACCCGTGGAGCTGTGCCAGTAAATTCTAACGGGCTTCTCCTTGTTTGCTATTACAGACCTGTGGTGGCTTCAAAGGACTGCAGCCTAAATTGTTCTGTGTCCGAGTTTGCTAGTGAAGAAGATCTTTTTCATTTTTAGGATAGCATCTTGTTAAAATTAGGAAATACATGCCTGCTGCCTGTTGTTAGTGGCAGTGCTGTTTCCTGTCATACGTCACTAATACCGGGAATGCACGTTCAAGTGCATCAAATTAAGGAAATAATTTATTATGTAGAAGTTACAGCGATGTTCAGCACCAAAGAGCTCTTCAGTGCAACTTACGAATTTCATTTATTCAGCTTTTTTAGATTTAGCTGCAGAACTGTCCTGCTGCATCTCAAGAATCTGCTCAGGAAATTTTGAAAAGTGTTCAAGGAAAACTATACGGCTTCCTTTCTTAAACTGTAAATATTGCTGACAGATACGGCATCCGGAGAAAGGACCAATTCCTGGTTTTAAGCAGGCATATTTCTAGAAGCCAAATGTCTGACTATTCCTATACAAATTAAGATTTCTCTCGACTTTTTTTTCTTTTTTTATTGTTTAGGGTGATTTGAAGGAAGTAATTGAATTAAATATTTTTCTTCTTTAAAAACAAACAAAAAAATCAAACAAGACTTTTATTTTTTTTTTTTTTAAAATATGTTTTTCATTAAGAAAACCCCCTAGAAAATGGACTGGGAAAGCCAATGGCTACACTGGTTCTACACCATATTTTCTCTCTAAATTCCCCTTAAGAAATAAGGCAGACTTGAAACATTTTCCTTACTCTGTGATATTTCCAGTGGTGTCTCATTTCTTTACTCTTCTGCTGTGTTGTTTCTTCAAAATAATATTTTTGTAGTTAAGATAAAGATTTGATGCTTCCTACATACATGCTTATATTGTTTTGTGTGAGTTGTATAAATTTTTGCACTGTGCAGATTGAGTGTATAATTTATTTAAATACAGCTTGTAGACTAAAACATTTTCTTGTTCAGTACGTTATGATTAGAAGCATCAAACGTCTCTTTCTCTGGGTTCAGTGGGCTTAGGTTGTATCTTTTACTATTTCAAATATATTTTTTTTATTACGTACAACGTTGTGGTTTACAAATGCAGTTCATCCTCTGAACTCATATTAACAGATGAGCAAACCATTGATTCTGTGTGAAACTTATTTTTTGTGTGCCTTAGCCCTGAAGATGACCTTCAAGAAAACCATGTGTTTAAATATTATTCTTAATGTGACTGCAAAAGGCACTTAAATTCAGAACAGGTAGATATTAGTAAGCTGGATGGAGGACTTCTTTAAAAAGAAAATGAAATTATTGCTTTAAATAAATGCAATCAAACATTTATTAGTACTCATGCCATTATTTGCATCTCTAAAATAATTTTTTTCCTTTAATGTCTGTGCATAATATTGCAAAACGCTTTTGGGTGGCAGGTGCAGTTAACCACATCACAGTATTCCAGTTCTATATTTACAGCAGGAGTTTTCCTAGTTAAAATTGTACTTTGCAAACAGTTTAAATTTTAAACTAATATTTTTCTTCTAATGAGCAGTTGGGGAAGTTTTCCATCACAAAGCATAATATCCAATGAAAAATACCTGTGTAGCACAACGTTTCTGAAGCAAAGCAATTGCCAAGTGTCCCTGCTGCTCCCTGCAAGCAAAGAAATTGCTGATACTGCAGGTAGTTCTGTAGAAATGCAGTGTGATGTGTACATCAGCTTATTCTTAGTTAATTAAGAAAAGGTTCTGTAATTTATTTTTATTTATGCAGGACATAATTTTCATTTGAAAATACTAGATAGCTTTAAAAAAAAAAAAAGCTAGCCTCCATAGATCAGCACTAAAAAATAAAATAAAACGTGTAAAGCCTTCTTGATCTAAAAGACCTTCGAGTTAGGCTAAATAACAGAGATAAGTGCCAATTGGTGATTTCATTTTAAATTGATTTAACTGAGAGCACGAAATTGTGTGGTGCCTTCTCAAAGTTGGGTTGTGACCTGTCCCTGTGCCTGCAGCCGGAACCTTCACAGGCTCATGATCCCAATTTCACTGTTGTTCCCTCTGGAGCCTTTAGCTCCGAGTCTGGGAATTCTTACTTGTGTCACACAGCAGTGGGGAATGCAGTACAAGAGCACTTTTACCCATTTACAGGTTTTTGGGGCTGAAAAATTATCCTGGGTCTGCTTTAATCACAGTATCCTTCTGACTGTCAGAAACTGTCAGAAGTAGGATTTCAGATCTAGTAAATTGGAAAGAGAAATAATACCAAGTCAACAGCAAAAATGTGTCTAAGAGAGTATTTAACATTGTAGTTTTAATCCAATGTGTCATGGCCTGTTGGACAAATTTTTATTTCATAGACTGGCTGGGTTTGTCTTATCTCCAGCTTGTTTTTTATATAATGTATGTGACAAAATCATGCATATATGTACATACATGTCTCTGATTCACTCAGGGTTATTTATTAGAAAATACACAAAATGTCAAGTCAGGCAGAAATTCAGAACTATATGGAACTGTTTTAAAAACAAATATATAATCAGTAAATATAAATAGGTAGGAGTTTTACGTATAAATATATGAAAGTAAATATATGTCCATGGTGCCTCCAAAGTGCAAACTGTGTGGTTAATAAAGCTGGTAGTAAGCTACCTCTGTACCAAAAGAAATTCATCCCAAATTGAGTTGTATGCATCCCAAAACAAGTTGTATATGGTTTTAACTTATGCTTTTAGCCGCAAGGAAAAGAAGAGATTTTTTTTTTCTCTCCATCCTTTATCCTTTATAAAACATACACACTTAAAAAAATTTTGATGTGAACTCATGGATTATGATGATGATGATGATTATTAATATTATTATATTTTTAAACCTATTGCATTGGAAAGGTTTGGGTTTCTAGTGTTAAGCCACTGATAGAAACAGTCTGTTGCTGTGGACCATATTTGATCAGAAGGAATTATTACCTGTTTCTACTTTTAGTTGCGTTTATGTCAGGATAAAATAGTTCACAAATACCACTTGAAATAGATATTTTTCTTAGTGAGCTCACTTGAATTTACACAGGCCAGGACTGAAATCTCAGCCCCAGTGATTTTAAACTCCCATCAACTTCCTTGGGATCCAGAATTCTTTCAAGAAGATACTTCAGGCGAAAAAATATTGACATTTCCTTCAGGTTTCCAGACTTTTGATGTTCATTGAAAAGAAAATGTAATCACATTTGCTAACATGTCTACTGTTACCTTTACCTAGATGATACTTTGTCATTATGTGCTGTGTTTCTTGAAAGAAATCCATGTAAAAGTATGATGTTATTGGACTACTTTAGCTTTTAGTAGAAATATGTGCATAAAACTTCAAATATGCAAAAGTAGAATTGTGAAGGGTTGGATTATTTTGAAATGACCTGTGAAAATAGGGGGAGGGAAAGAATAATTTGTACATCTCATTTGCTGATCGCCATTAAAATAATTTTGTCCAAAGGTAATGTGCCTTAGAGTATTTGAAATGAAACACACTAATGCAAGAGGATATCTAAGGTGAAAGATGTTTGTGTAATGCTAAACATAACCAAAGAAGCTGTGGTTTGAGCAAAGGTACCATGCTCTATTTTATCAAGTGCCAGAAGTTGCATAATGAAAGTCTTTCAGTTAAAAAAATAAAAGTAAAGAAAACACAAAAATGCCACCCAGCTGGTAGAGATCTTCCTAATTTTTACCTGATTGTATTTCTGAAGAAATATGGCAGGGCCCTCGTAAATTTTCAACATGAACTGCATTTTTGTTGCCAATTTCCATATCCTTTTAAAAGTGCTGAAGCGTGCATTTGCTATTTATGTTTGCAGTAGACTGAGTACACTTTTACTATTTGTGGTTTCAGAAATTGGAAACAACCAAACAGTGGTGCTATGGTCTAAAAAAATAAATTTTAAACAGCTGTGGGTCAGTATTTTTAGAATGGTAGGAGTCCTTCTGAAGACAGACTGGTAACTGTGTCTCTGCGCACAGGAAAGCTGCAGAGGGGGTGGCGAAATCCAAATTGTGTTGACTTCACACCTTTGGCTGCATTGTCTGGGATAATCAGACTCTGAGACAGTTACTTGCAGGGATAACCTCATCCCTGTATTTTCATCATACCCCTATGGATATTTGAGTTGTTTTAAACAGTTCTTGTATCATATTGTGTATATCCAGTTAACTATTCCTTATAAATGTTATACAAGATAGATAACTAACTCTAATCTTACCTGTAGAGGTAATAAAAGGTTGTAGAAGACAAAAGATCAGTGCTATAATTCTTGTTAATATTGGCATGCCAGTTCTATTTGTTCCCTAAATTGTATCCTGTCTAGTGAATTATTTATCCAGATATAGAAATGTTTAATACTTTTAGTAATTTGATTAAAATAGATATGTGTAATTGCTTTGCCACTTGAATGGTGAATGTCCTGCCACAGATGATACCATGCTAGTCTTGGGATATAGTGCTCTGAAAACAACCAGTCATTCCTGTTTTCCTTAGTTTACGAAAAAAACCCCACCTTTTAATATTTTTGTATTGCAACATTTAATAAATAGCAGAAGTTTTGCTTTTGCTAAACCCAAGTAATTAATTAAATTACATAATTAGTTTAGATTATAAACCTGGAAAGTATCCAAAATGATCACATGGTTTAACCCTCTGTGTAAGTGTGTCCTTGTAATGTGGCAGCTCCTTTGTGGAGGCTGATGAATTTGGTAACTTAAATCATAATGTGTACTACAGTTTGCTAATTTAATTAATTGCTACTTTTGATTTTAGCTACAGCCAGTTGTTGATCCTAGAGCTTTTGATCTAGCCTTTCATTGATGTTAAGTGTAATTACTTAATATAAATTTAAAATCAAAGGAATTCTGACTTACAACAGGTTTTTTAAGTTCAACTCTTCCTAGAACTCAAATTATAACCATATAACCATTTCAAATGTTGCAGAATCATTTTCCAATGAACAGAAGAAATTCAGTTACACTTCCAGTCTCAGTGATGACATTGAGTTCTGTTCCTGTCACTATGCTGTGCTGCCTGCTGGGCTTTGTGCCCTCATCTTGCAGCCTCATGGGTTATTTACTTTTTAGTTTGTATTCCTGAGTCATGTAGAGTTCTTAGCTTTTGGATCCAGCCTTCCCGCTTTGATTTCAGGTGACCATCATAGGATGGTTTGGGTTGAAAGGGACCTTAGAGATAATTTTGTCCAACCCTCTGCCATGTGCAGGGACGCCTTCCACTGGACCAGATTGATCCAAGCCCCGTCCAGCCTGGCCTTGAACACTCCCAGGGGTGGGATATTTGCATTTCGATGCAAGTTCTACTTAAATAATTTATCTGAACATGTGATCTATTTGTCGTATTTTGGAATCCACCAGTAAATGTTATCTGTAGTAGTTTTTGCAGCATAATTGTATTTAATTACACAAATAGCAAGTAGTGATTGTTTTGAAATGGTCATGTGCATGATTACACTTAGCCAAGAGTAAAAATAAAGCATAGGACAGTTACTCTCTGAGGTTGTGAATTACCTTACTGTAAAAAATACAAAATACTATAATTAAAAAACAAAAAAATTATATGCCCTTGTTTTTAAACGTGCAGGTCAATTTAATATTAGTTTCAAATTCAAGTATGAATGGCACTTCATCTCAGGTCCAGGAAATACACTGTATGTTTGATGAATATTTGCTGTCCGTACAAGATGAAAGGATCTGTTAATTTTTTTTTTACTTTTTAAGAAGTAGAGGAAGATACAGTACTCCCTTGTCTGAGTTACAGCACTTTGATAATCAAAGTTACTTTTCTGAAAAGTTCCCCTGAGTATTTTCTTGGAGGAAACAATTCTATGTTCAAAAGTGTTTTAACTAGAAAGGGATAAACTGTGAGTAGGGTAGGTAGTGTCTCTCTTCCATCATAGTTTTATTACCCACATCACCACTAAACACTGATAAAATAGTGTTTCTTTCTACATGGCCTTCAGGCAGTGTGTGCATTCTTTGCATCTTCTGGAGCTCTGCTGCAAAAAATATTGTTTTAGAAATAAACTTGACAGTTTTGTTTTGAATTTGCTTTTTCAATGAACCTTCTGATTCAGGTGCACTAAATCCTAATTGTTGTCCCCAAATTATTAAAATTTAAAGAAAGCCCTCAGTTTTTTAAACTATGTGTTATCTATCACAAGAAAATCAATGTATGTATGTATGTATATCTATGCAAATACATATATACATGCTACTAAGATGTAAATAATTTTAAATGAAAGGTGTTGTAACAGTACATTAGAAATAAAACAGGAATGTTTTAATTAAAAGATAATATAAATTATTCACAAATAAATAATGAAAAGGATCCATAAAACCTTCTTGATAGTAGTTAATGTCAATAATGGTTTTCCATAAAAGTGAAAACCATGTTTAGTATCAAGCAGATATTTGATGTACTAGCCTTAGCGCTGGTTTTGACAAAATGTTTTTGCTGCCTTTTCAGGAAGTTGTGTTAATGTAATTTTCATGACCTTTGAGACGGTCAAATATAAAAATATAGATTTTGGGGAGATTAATTTCAGAACAGCTGTGTTTTGGCTGCTCTTTGAATTATGTTAATTTGTACTCAGGCTTGAATGCCAAAATCCAGACATTCTTGAATTCTGTGGACTGACAACTCTAGTTGGATCTTAAGTTAAAAACATCTTTTAAAAATGGCAATGCTCCTCCTGTGTGAAAGGAATAGCTGTTAATTGATACTTTAAAAAATAACTCTAACTGTATTTTTCAGTAAATTGGTATATGCCCTAGTTTAGAAAAAAAATTAAAAATTGAATATATTTAAATATAATAAAACCAACTTTTCTGTTGATATGGCATTCCTGTTGTGTTTCGTTCTATTTGACAAGGTTTAAGTTATCTTATACTCTGTGAAAATCTGATTGTTTTATCATGTCACTGCTTCAAAAGAAAGATTTACACTAACTCAGCAGAAACTCTAATACTGTTTACATAATATATTCTCTACTCCTAATTATAATTGCCAATTAGTTGCATAGCTCATATTTAGATTTCTATAAGAGAGAATTGGTATCTTAATAGGATATGTATATTTTAGATTAATGTGTGAATATCAGTTCTTCTTCAAGGTAATGCTTATGACAAATGGATTTTATCCCATAATTACAGATAAGGCAGAACTTCAGCAGTTTGCCAGATGTGTGATTTTGACAGTGACCCTTTACTTGGATTAGGTGTTAAAATTTGACTGCCTGAGTTTGCCAGTGAGGTGTTACAATCCTATAACTGAACTCATCTGCTTTGGTCTGCGTCTGCCTTCAGTTTAAGCACAAAGCTGACCCCTACTTCTCTCTTCGTTGAAACATGAATTGTTTCAGTGACTGAAAACTGATTATCCCATATTATGTTATATTCACATGGTTTTCAGTATTGAAGAAAACCTTATCCCAAATCCTGGTTTCTGTCTGAAGACGTCCAGTTAATTGCTTCTTTTTTAGAGAATCTTAAGTTTGGATCTCGCAAGTCATGGTGATCGCAAAGTATACCTTGTTTGTGTATATGTTCTGCGATCTGTGGTATGACTTCTATCCTATTCAAAAGGGTGGATTCAGAAATGTGTTTAGTCTTGGCACAATCTGATGAATGCTAATCTCTAGGTGAGTTAACCACAATTTTTTATGGTTTTTTAAGGGCCTTATGTTGGTCCCTACTCGTTAAATACAAAGCATTCTATGAAGTCAATAAACTTATCTCTAAATTTTGAAAGGCATTTAAGAGTCATTTTAATCTTGCATCTTAGAAAGGGTCTCAGCTTTAAGGACCTCAGTTAGACCCACCATCGTTTCTTCTGGAAGGAGTGCTGTTTTCTTTGGTCCAGAGGACTTCCTCTTTAAATTTCTGAGCTTTGACCAGTTAAAATGTCTTTGTGTGGTCTGATGCCTGAGGGTTTGGAGAAAAAAAAAAAAAAAGAAAAAAAACCCCACCACTTTGCCCTTTTTTTTTTTTTTTCGTAGAAATAGCAACTACAGACATCCCTTTTCCATTCCCATCTTTTTAGTTACTTGCAATTTTTAGCCAGATACCTGCTCATAAACGGGAGTTTCAGGATCATTTTTCATAGCAAGAAATTCTTGGCTTAAATAAGTAGCTGGTATGATAACAGCAAAAATGAGAGAAACCTTTGAAGCAGCAGTGTTTCTATATTTATATGAGAGCCTTGTTTTAACGTTTGAAACCAAATTGTAATTTGATTCGTGATTAGATTAGGTGAGATATGGTCCTGTCTTCCTCAGTTCTAAAAGGCAAATGAACCAACCTTCCTGCCCAGCTCTCCCTCCTCCAAACATCTCACTGGTGAACACCCCTGAGCACAGCTTGTGGTTTGGTACTGGAGTGTAGTAGCAGAAATCACAGAATCGTTTAGCTTGGAAAAAACCTTTAAATCCCCAAGTCCAACCTCTAACCCAGCTTTGTCACTGATGTCCCCAAGTGCCTTGTGCAGGCTCCTGACCCTGCACCCACCTTCCCATGGTGATCAGGCTGCAGCCTTACACAATTGGTAATTGATAAGCTGAGATAATTAGGTAGTGGCAAAGGACAAGATGGTATTTTCAGCGTTGCTGGTGATTGCTGTAAACTTGAGTAAATCTTTCAGCTGTCCTTGCCACCGTTTGCCTGTATCTCTAAAGTCACTTTACATGTATATGAGAAGCACTACTTAAAAATTAGAAGGTGTCTGACACTTACGCTTTATTACTTACAGAAAACATCAAAGTGTGATTAAGGGACATAATTATTTACTTTTATTATTGAATGTTGAAATTCTTTTTCATGCAGGATGGTTTTACCTAAGGTTTTGCATTCTGGCGTGGTGTGCTAGGAGGTGGACATTGTGCAGCTACACTGTCTTGCTAATGGCAATTAAGATCACTTATGTATTTTGACTGTATTTTAATTGTGCTAAGGATACAGGGTAGCACTTGGAAAGGTGCAAATATCGGGTCTTGCTCTGGATCTCTGAGAAGATCTCTATGGCAACAGATACTGCTGGGCACTAGAGCTGACGAGATGGGAATCCCTTTCATCTGCTTTGTAGCAGTGATGGTTTTAACCAGAATGTTACTGAGGGTGAAAAATAATAAAAAGAAAAAAGGTTACATAGCAGTGATGTAAAAGAATTGTTTGTGATTTTATACTGAATTTGGGGGATTTTTGCATCCCCTAATAGCCTTACTAATTAGTCACATGGTCCATTTCCAAAACTTTGATTGAAATAAATTAGGTGACTTGAGTGATCATTGAATACTTAGATTGATTTAGGTGAAGCAGGATTTGTATGGAGAGGTGATTTATTACAGAAACTTAGCTGGTTACAAATGAGAAGCTTTAGAGTGTTTTAAGTTCTTCTTCAGGCCTTCCCTGGGTGATGAGACATGATGAGTGATGCAGATTATGGGCTGAGGATAAAGATCTTGAAGAACTGTTCTGAGTTTGTCATTTTGGGATCAGGCATGTGAGCAAGAGATTTCTATCCTTCTTTTCTCCCTTTCCTCTTCTAAAAATTTTGATGCTCTAGTATTTTTCATTCTTTCAAGCTGCAGCAATTTTTACAGATCTGCATCTACAAGATGAACTTGTAAAAAATCAAGAGTTACCATAAATAACTCTGAAAAATTGCTCGAAATCTACGTCTCTGAACTTCTAAATCTCACAGGCTCTTTAGGGCAGCTCTCAGAGCTGAGGCTCCTGTGCTGCGCTGGCTGTGGTTGTGTGCCTGGAACAGCTCACCAGCACTTTCTTTATGACCCTCCCCTAAGACCATGGCTTTGCTTCCTACCCTGCCACTGTTCCAATTTGTGCTGCTTTCCCTGCTCAGGAGGAGTTCTGCTTTCAGAGCAGTGATTTGCTCCAGATACGGAAATGGATCTGAGATGGTTGATGTGTGAGAGCTTCAACAGAATCATTTGTTGCCACCCTTGTAGCAGTCAGAATCAATAAGGATGGTTGTGGACAGGCTGGGGAATTTTGTATTTTGATGCATTTGATCAGGATAAGTACTCTCAAGCAAGATTTTGTATTTTTATGTTTTTTTATGATTATACCTCTACTGGAAATTCATTGAATACTTGTAGTATCTGTGAGATTTTATGAAAATGCCCTTCAGAACTTGACTCCCTGGAAGTCTTGCAATGGCTTCTGAAATAGTCCAGGGAAAAACTTGCTTCACTGCACAGAAATCAGCAGCCTTACTAAGTGTCACTTTAAAACACATTAACAGAAGAAGAAAAGGGAGATTAGCTCTAAGGTGTGCACAAATAACACTTTTAGCTTTGTAAGGATTTTGCTGCTCAGGTAAAGTTTAATACAAAAGCATTGCCACTTTGAAATTTGGAATGGTCACCCATTGCTGGGGATACACAGAGTCATTTTCAGGCAACCAATGCACCACCGAGAGTACAATCAACACATCTCTCTGAGTACAGGTTTGCTTTGGGTGATGACAAGGTTCTTAGTGAAAGTTTCCTTAGAGAAGAAAGTGTCACTTTAAAGAAAAAAGAGAAATACACTTAAAATAAATTTAAATTTAAATATACTGTGAGATAAAAAGGAACAGAGTTATACGATCTAAAACGATAGCATTGGAAATGGTATTTGAGAAAAGATAATTCTTGAAGCTGGAGGTAGAGACAGTGTTTTTGAGGAACACCAAAATGTCACCTTTGTAGTAAATCACACCTATGATATCACTCCCAAACTTCATTGCTCACCATTATGATTTATTTTTATTTCCCCTGTTTACAAAAAAGTAAATCGATTATTGATTGGTTTGTAGGACCTTAATGGCTCGCTGTGTTCTTTAAAATAGCATCTTCATCAGAAAAGGAAATTGAATCTGACTTTCAGTCAACCTTTTTACTGCATTTTGTATGTGAACTTTTCCACCAAGGGTGCTCAAGTCTTGGAGGTGGTACAGAGCCTCCCCATTTGATTTGTGAACCTGTGATATTTATTAAGTACCAGTAGGAGTTTGCAATTAAGGAGTTTATAAGATGCAACTGCGGGGGAAGAGTGAATTGCCCTTTGTCAGTGCTGGTGCCTCTCATGGGCAGCAGTGCAATGTGTGCAGTTCTATTGCCAGTGATCAACTGAGCTATTGAGAGGGGTCTGATGAGCTCTTTTGTTCTTGTGAGCGATTATCCATCACAAACTCTTCTGCTGAAAATAAGAGTGTGAAAAAGGCCACTAAAAGCTTGTTGGTCTTGCATGGTATATGTTTGGCAAAAGAAAAATGTTTTGGAAAATGGATATTACTTGCTATTTATTCTGTTTTCCTTATTTTTCCGTGGTTGTTGAAAAATAATTTCATTTAATTTTACAGTACTTATACTATTGCTTACCTTTAATAAGTGATTTCCTTATTAAAAAACACAATTGAAATATTAGATACAATCATTACTATTTCCTACTCTTATTTTTTATAGAAGGGGAAAGAAATTATTTTCAGTACATAACCTTTTCAGTAAGAGGTGCCAAGACTTGTAAATTAAAAAAAAACAAAAAACAAACTCTCTATAATGACAGACAGGCAATATAAAAATAAGAATAGTAGCATCATTTAGAAACTGCAGAATTCATAATAGTTCACTCATAGGCTGGTTTAGTTGAAATAATACTGAAAGTTACATGCAGTGTACTTTGAACCTTGGAAATTTGTGGAAATCAAACAATTAAATGTAGGATTAGGGTTTGTAATAAAGACACGTGTTCGGCTTGGTTTTCTATAGCAGCATTTTCATAGCCTCTGTGCTGAAAAGGAATCAATTATTTTATCAGTAGTTGTTTTTCAGAAAATTTATCTTTTTCAGATAATTTTCAACCTCTCAGCTGACTTCTAAGAAATGCTGAAATCCCCTCTTCCCCAGGGAAAAAGAAGCACAACGCAGAAAGACCCAAAAAGCTGTTCATTACTGAAGCTAAATTACAGGCAACAGGAAAACCCACCATAATTCACTTACATATGCAAAAAGTTTTGTTTTCACCACCTAAAATAATATTTTTAGTTTCCAGTTCTGCTATGCTCTGCAAAACCCACCAATTTTGCTCTCATCCATTTTATAGAAATGCTTTACATCAAGACTTTTGTTTATAGAAATCTGATTTTAGAGTAGATTGAAAATGCATACTTGGATATGTGAGTTTGCTCTCCTTTCTTTCCTTTGGCTTAGAACATTTTGTCTATGCTACAAATGTAAAATTAGTTAAATTTTAAGTTTACCAAAAACTGAATTTATGCAAACCAGGTCATTCCTGGTAAGGGAAGCAGAGCTTAGTGCAGGGATAAATAACTAACAGGCCTGTACAGTTTATTATTTAAAAGTAAAACCACAGACAAACAAATTTTCATATTTATTTAGATTTAGCTACAGCATTTTTAGCATTGAATAGTTGGAGGGTTTTTTAAGTGCAGTTTTTCAAATTAATTTCTACAAATATTTCCAATTCCTAGTAAGTTCTGATTTTCAAGCTCAAATGAAAGTTCTTCCAAACCTTCAGTTTAAAAAGAAAATTTTTTAAAAATTAGGCTGGATAGAAGTGCTAGATGCCATCTCTAGTGTGTACTGTCAAGGAGGAGTCTCATTCTTGAGAGATTTTACAGCTTCTCTGACGGCAAATATAAAAATGACAGGCCCAGAGGCCAAGTAAGAAAGTTGCTTGATAACATGAAAGAAATCAGTGCATTTAATTGTTGTTATTATTAAATTATTTGCTCTCTGATCCAAACAATATGAAGTAAAATAAAATTCAACCTTTCTTTGATTTCCTGAATGGTTTGGAAACCGACTCTTTGTCTGTGTAAGAAAGCATGACACTTTGCCACATTTTGTTTTTGCAAGGAACTTAACAAAATACTATATATTTTTCAGTAAAATGTGTGAGAACTGACAGAATTTGCCACCCTGAAAACTATTTTTGGCAATTTCTGTTTATAGCCCTCAAAGTAAGAACTAATAACATACTTTATTTACAAAAGTTCTTCAATCAAGCTGATTAAAAACAGATTTCTTACTACATACTTGCCCTGTGCATTATTGTCTGAAGGAAGATACAATTCTCTATGTTTATAGCAGTGATTTTTTTTTGTCTTCTCAAGAGCAAGGAAGTAATTCAGAAGTTAACATAAAAATCAGCTACTTCAGTAGCAGACATGTTTAACTTTCAGAAGATTATTGTACGTAATTTTTCAAGCTAGGTATGAAGAATAATTTGTAATCACTCATTAGTGCTCCTAATAGTAAATTTCACTGATGGATGTAAGGATGGAAGGCAATTTTGTTGGTATTTCCTCTTTTAAATACCCTTTTATCATGCATGGACACTCGAAGTCATCTTGTCCTTTAGCTGTGTGAGCAGAGTTGCATGAAGAGAATAAAAGATCAACTTGTTCCAACCTCCCCTGCCGTGGGCAGGGACACCTTCCACTGTCCCAGGTTGCTCCAAGCCCTGTCCAACCTGGCCTTGGACACTTCCAGGGATGGCGCAGCCACAGCTTCTCTGGGCAACCTGTGCCAGGGCCTCACCACCCTCGCAGGGAAGAATTTCTCCTTCATATCTAATGTAAACCTGCTCTCTTTCAGTTTGAAGCCATTCCCCCTTGTCTTCTCACTCCATCCCTTGTCCAGAGTCCCTCCCCAGCTCTCTTGGAGCCCCTTTACGTACTGGAGGGTGCTCTAAGGTCACTGTAGAGCCTTCTCCATACTGAAAAACCCAAACTCTCTCAGCCTGTGCTAATAGGAGAGGGATTCCATCCCTTTAATCATCTTCATGGCCTCCTCTGGCCTGGTTTAGAGCATCATTGAGTTTTTAAGGACATTTAGAGATTGAAAAGTGACACCATGAAGTGGTCATTTGTCTTCATTAAATCTATGTTGAAGCAGAGTAGGCAAAACTTGTACTTTTACCCCGCTTGACAGTTGCCCTTTTCAAATTTGATGGTGAAGGCTGGGGAAGAAGCTGCTCAATTTTTTGCATTGCCATTGTTGTAGGAAAGGCCAGGAAGGATGTAGTAATTTTATTATTTAAAAACACTATCCAAATTTTGAGGATATCCACCTGACATTGGTGAATTTAAAGCCCTTTGTCACCCTTGTGAAGAGTTCTCCCAGGTGCCTGCCAGCCTGCGGCTTAGGATGTGGGATATGAGGCAGGGGAAGCAGGCAGGGTATGCAAAATGGGCAGGCGCTGGGGCTGCCTGCTGTCACCCTGTGGTCCTTGCATACATTTTGGGTGGGTGACCTCTGTGGCTTGTCCTCTGGTGACATGGCAACTCAATATTGTCAGTGCTGTTGGTGGCCATAAGTAAATTCTCTAGGCCAGGTTATAAGAGAAAGTGTGAAGTCTTGGTTTTGAGGCTTTTCTAAAGGTCTTTCATCAGGTTTTGTCTTACGAGTATGAGCCTCTTGGTTTTTTGTGCTTTTTCTTTTCTTTCGCATACAAGGTAGTTGTCTCTCAACAGTCTCTCATTAACAATTAATCAGTAGTAACTGTTATATTACAAAAGGAATATGCTTCTGTAACATCTTCAAACAGCTTTTTCTAAAATTTTAGTTATTTTTTTTCCAGAATATAAGATAATATAAGGAAAAATTTGTAGTAGTTATCTAGTTGCTTGCCATTTCAGCAGGTTGATATTTCACAGCAATTTTATTCTAATTACTCTATTCCCTAGTGGTTACTCTTTACTAAAGTGTTTTGGAGTGAAAGAACTTAAATGTAGTAAGCAAAAGACCGCTCTTTGTCCTGTTCAGGATGTAAACCTCTTAATGATCATAAAAATGTTTTGAGCATTTGTAGTGGCATTTTCATGGGGGTTTTTTCACCATATGCCATGTAATTGGATTTGTGGAGTAGAGGCTTATGAAAACAGTTAAATTTCTGAACATGGTTTAAAGTGAAAAGGGAAGAAGGTTGAAATATGAAAGGAAGGAAAAAAGAAGATGAGTTTTGCATTGCCTGAGAGCTGATTTTGAAAAGTTTCATCCTTGCAGGCAGTGTGAGCCCTGCTGGCTGATTGATTGCCTTCTGAGAATGGTGTCTGAGTCCCAGCAGTGCAAGGGGGTATTTTGGTGACCGGATTGCAGCCTGTAGCTCTGGCTGGCACACAAAGGGTTTTCCAGTGGCATTTCCCACTTCCTTTCCCAAACTACAAATTTTCTACTGCATTTCCTGAGAGGGCAGCACAGACTCCGTTGTCTCACCCCCAGTGATACCATTACCTAAAAATCGCATTACAACTCATTTATTTTAGCAATGAGCGTTCTGCAAATGAACATGTGTGACTCCACGTGGGTTTCCCTTTGCAAAGGTTATGTTGTAGAGCAAAACAAACATTTTGAATAATCTTGGGAGTCTTCAGAAAGCTGAAAGGGGCAGGGGGAACTTCCTGTGCTGAGCAAAGACCAAGCACACACAAATGGTCTTCAGGGCATATTTACTTAGTGTGTTCCTCACTGAGGGCTTTAAAAGAGGTTTCTCAAGAACTTTAAACATCTCCCCTGAATTGTATTTGCTGCAGAGCTTTATAACAGTGCCCGCTCCTCCCTGGTACTCCAGCAGAGCTCAGGCCTGTGGGTTGCCAGTGTGTTTCCTCTGGTGAAGTGATTATAGGCATTTACACTCTGTATTGAATATCTGTTCTTTATGGCTTTGGCCAACAAGTTGGGATAGTTCTTTTACAACATTTTGCAGTGCCAGGCATGGGAACAAGGTGCTCAAATATTATAAACTCAAAATGATGTTTTGTGCCAAGGCTTACTTTGTTAGGGCTTGTTGGTTTCTCATATTGAGCTTTTCAACTCATGGCACATGAAAGCCTCCCAGATATTCTAAACACCTTGGATCTCTGTAGAGATGCTAATGAGACAGTAGTTAAGAGATTAAAGGCCTTTCGAGTGTACCAGCTGGACGAAAACCAAGTCAAGAGAGGAGCTAAATAGTCCCCTTTGTATCCTCATCTAACCTGATTTGATTTTGCCTGTTGTAAAGGTCTGTGTGATATTTGGAGCTCATGCCTGCCTTGCTCCTGATAAGCATGGGAAACCACAACAGTAATTGCAAAGCTTCAATAATTGAGACAGTTTTTTTTCTCCTCTCCTGTAATCATTTTAGTACAGTATTTTTTTGGCAATGTTTAATGATGATTTCTGTGATTCTGCATTTTTGAGTCTAGATTAATGCCACTATTCCAGTTTCTCCAAGTTTTATACAAACATCTGACACTCGAGTATGACTACAGCAAGTTAATACATATTTTAATATCGCTGGATTTATATGTGCATGTGTTGAAGTTGCAGTGGAGGTCATATTCTTGAAAACACGAGTTGGTGTATTTTCAAATGGAGTATATTTTTTGAATTGTAGAAACTCATCCATCTTACATTGCAAGTACTGAGATCAGTAGTATTTGAAGTGAATTACTTAAGGGGTACCCTCAATGTTAAGAATAGCTGATGCAATTTAGGAAAGCGAACTTAAAATATATGACAACTGAGTTTGGAAGAAATAGGAAGTAGAGGAAGAATTTTGCAGAATTATTGCTATGCCAGCTGAAACCCAGTATAATCAGCTTCATTGTTTGCCACAAGCATAATCTGTAATGATTTTTAAAAAAAAAAAACAAAAAAACCCTATTATATGAGAGCTTTAATGTGATTCAAAACATTCTTTTATTGAACTGAAATTTCATGGTTCCCCACATTCAACATGATAATCCATGCCAGTCTTTTCTTTGGGTTTTCAGTCTTTACCTGTGTGGCTGTTCCATTATGGGAATATAAGAATGTGATAGAAATATAGGGAAGTGATTGTATATTAATTGTGCTTGCACATTAATCAATCTCACCAGCAGTTCTCTTGTGGTTTTTTAGTTGGTGAAAAGCCATCTGAAGTCATAGAACCATATTTCCTACATAGTGTTTTCCCAAGAAAAGTGCTTCTGCTTGTTTTATTATAGAAAGAAATTCAGAATTAAAATCACATGTAAGGATTGTAAAGACTAGATGCTCTTAGTTTTTGTCAAGTGTAGTAGCTTAAAGTATAAGTAACAGACTAATTACATGAGATTTATTTTGAATCAAAAGTAATGGTAGGGGCAGTAACAGCTCTTGAGCGTTTGATGGGTGGACTCATGTGAACTGTCTGTGTTTTGATCTAAATACTCCTGTCTGGCTTTTGGGAATAGAGGGGTGTTGTGAAAACAGGGACTTGAATGAGTCCAAATCATACATATCTTCTTTTTACTCTCTCATTGTGTGTTTTATGAAATAGAATGTCAAAAGTTGCTTGGCCACCATTAACACCGAAAGTTAATGTCTGTAATCTTAAACAGAAAAAGGGGTTGAAATCAGTGTCCAATTCTCATACTGTAGAGGTCTAAAATCCTTTTGGAGTTTGTGCAGCTTAAAGATCTGGTCATTTCACTCTGATATTGACCCTACCCATGCTGGTCAACTGACTTGCTGTCAGGGTTCCAGTGGCTGCATTGACTGAACCTCTTGATGAGTCACTCGATCTCCCCCTAGTAGGAAAGATACTGGTTGGAAACTGAAGCAAGGTAAATTATTATTAAAACCAAAGCATATTTTGAACAGTGAGATAGTCAATGGAATAGTTTAACAGAAAGAAGCAGTGGTGGCCTCTTCATCTGCTTAACCTTTGTGGTCAAATGTGTCTAATGTGTTCATGAAGCAGAGCTCAAAAAACGGCACCTGTGAGTGTGAGTTGGTCTAATTTATGCAAAACTTCTCCCTTTACCAGCTGGAGGTTAGGGTGTTAGCTAGAAGTGTTCCTGATTTTTTCTGGTCTTTCTGTCTTATCCGTGTTACCGTAAAAAGAGGAAGGGTAAGTATGAAGGCCACGAATTTATGGTGAAGGGGTTTTTTTTTTGGTGTCAGAGGAATAGTTTCAATATTATCAGTAATCTGGGCAAGGAGATCAAGTGCTCACCCAGCAAGTTTGCAGACAACTCAAGCTGGATGGGAGCGTTCATCTGTTGAAGGGCAGGAAGAGTCTACAGAGGGATCCGGACTGGGTGGATCGACAGGCTGAGGCCAGTTATGTGAGGTTCAACAAGGCCAAATGTTGGGTCCTGCACTTCCATCACAACAACCCCCACAGTGCTGCAGACTTGGGGAAGAGTGGCTGGAAAGTGCCCAGTGGAAAAGGACCCGGGGGTGCTGGTGACAGTGGCTGAACATGAGCCAGGTGTGCCCGGGTGGGCAACAAGGCCGATGGCACCTGGGCTGTACCAGGAACAGTGTGGCAGCAGGACCAGGACAGTGATTGTCCCCCTGTGCTGGCTGTGGCTGAGGTCACACCTCAAAACCTGGGTTCAGTTCTGAGCCCTTCATGACAGGACAGACATTGAGGGGCTGGAGCGTGTCCAGAAAAGGGAATGGAGTTGTGGAAGGGTCTGGAGCACAAGTCTGATGAGGAGCAGCTGAGGGAGCTGGGGGGGCTCAGCCTGGAGAAAAGGAGGCTTGAAGAGCTTCTTGCTCTCTACAACTCCCTGTGAAAGGAGGTTGGAGGTGGGAGTTGACCTCTTCTCCCATGTAAGTGATAGGACAAGAAGAAATGACCTCAACTTGTGTCGGGAGAGGTTTAGATTGGATATTAGAAAAAATTTCTTCACGGAAGGGGTTGTCAAGCATTGTAACAGGCTGCCCAGGGAAGTGATTGAATCACCATCCCTGGGGGGTTTAAAAGATGTGTAGATGTGGCACTTGGGGACATGGTTTAGTGATGGGCTTGGCAGTGTTGGGTTAATGGTTGGACTCAATCTTCCAACCTAAATGATTCCGTGATTCTAAATGGTGTCAGCAAGAGGAGAACAGTAATCTTGCTAATACCATACAAATTTATAATATCAGATCATGGAAAGGTTTGAGGGTTAGGAGAAATAACTCCTTGATATGGAGGCTCTATTCAGATGTAGGTGTTCACGTAACTCCATTTGGCAGTTTCGGTGTAAGCCTCAACTGTAAGGATAAACCATGGTATTTCACAGTCTTCTGTCTTTGAGAAGCCCGTAAAAGAATAATGGTTTTGTCAGTGCAGAGTGTGGGAGATTGTTTCTGATAGTGTTAAAGCCTGCAATTTTTGGCAGATATCTGTTTATTTTTATAAGCACCCCATTTCCCTACAAAGCCTTTTGAGCTTCCCTTGCTTGATCAGCAACTCAATCAGACTCCTAGAAAAGAAACCCCAAGTCTCCCATTCCATCCCCACCCAAACAGGAGCAGAAATCCTCCTGTTGTCATTTAGTGAAGTGTCTGCAATACGAATAGCTCAAACCTTGACATTGCTTTGTGATAACATGAGCTCTGTAATGCTGCATAGAGCACTTTTCCTTCACCCTCTTCTTGCCTGAGCTTCTATTTCCTTGCCTGGGTTTAGAGAAAAAGACAGAAAAAAGATGCCAGGATTTGGCTGGAAAACCTACTGATAGAAATCAGGAGCTGGAGAACTTGGGGAACTGTATCTTTTTATTTTCCCTTTTATCCTCTAAGATATGATGTTCACTTACTCTTGTGCCTTCTGGTTCCAATTCATTCGAATACTTGCATCCAACTGAAGTTTAAGGAGACAGTTTTCTACAGAAAAGGAGGACCTACTTGTATAATGTGAAGATCTTTCTGCTTCCATAAAAAAGACTTTGGGAGCTGTGGTTTACATACACAAGCCATTCACACACATACAGGAAGTTTTCTTGACTTTTGCTAACAACAGTAAAGTCAATGAAATTAGAGAATAAATGATTCGTTGTAAATATTTAGTGAACCGTGACTAAGCACCTTTTAATAGAAAGTGTCAGTGTTTTTTAGTTCCAGAGGCTAGACTGTTTATGAATAGTTATATTTTATAAGGTACTTTGTCATGGCTTGTGAGATATTTGCAGCAAATCTTTTTTTAGTATTTTTTTTTTCATTAAGAAAACTCATGAGAATTTCCTGAACATACAAAGCAGGCTCATGGTTGCACAGTATGTCCCTGAAAACAGCTTTCCTTGCAGTTTGCATTTCCTTCTATCTTAATGAGCTGGGGTTTCAAGACTGGTGTTATTCCATAGCCACCTTTGTAGATAATGCCTTTATGGGAAAGGAGAGGGGAAAAAAGAGAGAGAAATCTTCGTGTACTTCTAAAAACATATTTATACTCCCTACTTTCCTCTAACTGTCTGGACAGATGCTAGAAAAAGTTCCTGCCAGTCAGGAGATACATATACAAGTCAGTGGAGTTATTTTGAAAAGCAAGAAAAAATACCCCACCTTATTATTTTTGTTGCTTAGTTCTTAAGCATTATGGTCTGCTCCCTGTCAAAGTGATGGAAGAACAGCAACCATTAGATGATGATTAAGCTTCTGGGGAAGAGAAAGGAGGAAAACCCTCATACATGGAAGTGATTTTTCCATCCAGTTTCATGCAATTTTGTGTTTTATTCTGTCAGCCACTGATGAGCAAATTTAGTCTCTGTAAATCCTTCTTAAGCTGAGGTTTAGGAAGGCCCTCAGTTGAAAAGTCTTGGAAAGAGATTCAGAGAGACTGCTCTACTAAAATCTTATATACATCTAAACCCAATAAGGGATTTGGTGTTTTCCAGGCATCAGGCAAAAGCTCTTGAAAATAGTGAAAAATACCCGTCTTACTTGGAGGAGCCTG
The DNA here is from genome assembly GCA_013397845.1 of Melanocharis versteri. Lineage (NCBI taxonomy): Eukaryota > Metazoa > Chordata > Aves > Passeriformes > Melanocharitidae > Melanocharis > Melanocharis versteri. The sequence continues at coordinate 691,407 of VZTG01007477.1, forward strand.
CACTCTGCTGCATTTCAGAGGGAGGCAAGGACACCTTTTAATACGTAAAATGCCTGTCTCCAGGGACTGTTTTCCTAAATAAGGGTCACTCATTCGTGAGCATCGTTGGTAGCAGAATTCAGAAGCTGAACACTTTAATTTGTAACTTCTCAATATTTGGTATTTTTTTTTCTTAAAAGTAATGTAAACTGTGCTTGCATGGTTAGGGACTGACTGCTCTCAGCTGGACCTTCACGAGCAAATAGAAGTTAGTGTAGTTTCATGGATAATTAAATAAGAATGAAAATTTTAAAAGTATAAAAAGAGACTTTTCTTTGTTCAGCAAATGTTCACAATTTAATTTTTTATATAGTATTATTTAAATTGTCTCCAACCGATTTGATGAGTTTCTTTTGATTAGTCAAAGGCAAGATGAAAGTAAGTAAATACGAATTAAGGCAGTGGAGGCTAACAGGGAAATGTATTTAAATACTAGAAACGTCTCAATTTTTTTTCAAAAATAAACGTTAAAATAGCACAATTCTGCTAGGTCATGGCCATATGTATTTTGGAAGACATTTTTCTGCTTTTTAGATTGGCGAATTAACTACAGAAATTTCTACATTACGTCCAGGTGCTAAGATTTTAAAGAAATGTATGAATTGCAAAAATCAAGGTCAGAAAAGCCACATATTTTTAAATCCCGTTTATACCTTGTTTGTGTCTTTTTTGTAAGGCTAAAAAGTGCAACTTGTTAGTTTGTTCCGTCCTCTTCAGTGATAATAATAAATGTGTCAGCAGAGTTTTCTGAAAAAAGAAAAATTAAATTGTTCACCTCAGTGAATGGAGAAATGGAGGTGTTAAGACCGTGGCTCTTGGGTGGGTTCCCCCCACCTCCTGAGAAGGACATTGTGCTTCTCCTCCCATGCCCAGCTGAAGGACCACCTCTTCTCCTGCTGGCAGCCAAATACCACTTCTGCTGCCATCCCTGCTAACCACACTAATTGCTTACATGGAAAAGGAATATTAGGAAAATATTAAGTGAGGCTAAAAATACATCAAATATGATATAGCAGCTGGAAACAGGGAAAGCCAGCACCTTCCACTGGCCAGATCTCCACGGACCACCAGCAAAGCGCTCGTGGGGCCGCTGCAGCCGTGGACCACATAACGTGCATTGGAACATTCATATCAAATATCACCTCCCGCTTTTTGCCTTGACCTCAGAAGACTTCCCCGGCAAGGGATAAACAATAAACTTACATAGTGTGCCCGAGAGACTTGGGCTCTAAATAAACTCTGTTTGATGCCACACATTTCCGAGGAAGCAGAGCTTCCCTAGACCACACAGATCCCGGCCACGAGCACCGTCGCTGGGCTCGCAAGTGGTGCCAAGCTGCAGCTCTAAGAAGCAACGACTGTGCCTGGGTATAGAAGCACAGTCAGGGTGTTTTAAAGAGGAAAAATACCAGGGAATAGCTCAGTGTTTTGTGGCTGCCTCCATCGTGGCACCTGGGATACCCCGGAAGGCAGCTCGTGCTCTTTCCTCTCTGAAACTGGAAGGAAGGAGATGATGAGTGCTCAGTAACTGCAGAACGGAGACATTAATTACTCTCCTGTAACAGATTGTTCTGATACCAAAGATTACATTTGCTTTTTCCTCTGTAGTGTCTGATTCAGTGAACCCACAGCTTCTCTTGGAGAATTTGTTTCCCTGGGTTCAGTCACTGCTTCTTTGGCTCCTAAGGGAGGAGAGGAAGGGGGAGATGGGATGCTGAACATCATTCCCTTGAAGAAGTCAACTCCTCACTTTTGTCCATAGAGATTAATTCTTGTTTTGGAAGTTTGGTTCTTTTTAAAAGCTGCTTGACACTGAGCATCTGTGGGTTTTGTTTAGGATGCTGCTCATGTACTTAATCTTTTCAAGAATTTTTTATTCTGCCGTCATAGAAATGTGCAATAAGTAATTAAAAGTGTTTTTTGAAATGGCTTTTGGACTATGGTATTTTTTTTTAATTTATTGTGCCTGGTTTATCTGTTTTGATAAATAAGGTAGTTAGGATTTTGCCTGTTATCATTTCACATTATGTTTTGCAGATACAGATAAGAAAGCAAAATACAATATCCATGATAATGACTTACTTTAACTCATGTGCTGGGCATAATGCTGGGTGAACTGTATAAAAAAAAAAAACAAAAAACTAAGAACAAAAGATCCAAACAAAAAGCCCCAACTTTTTAAATGCCTATATTTGATTGCTGATTTTGCCTCGATTTGAGCAGCCTAAAATTCTTAAATTAATAATTTGTGTATTAATATTAATTCAATCCACCTGTAATTTTATAGTAAATTCTCTCCAGATTTTCAGTTATTTAAATCTAGATGCTTGTCAATAAGCACCAAGTCATGCATGTTTCACCCAAATGAGCACAGCTCATGTTGGTCTTTTTTTTTAATTGAGAAAGCTCAGAAAAGACTATTTTTTAAAAGGCAAATTTAAAAGGATGTCAACTTCTGCTTTACATTGAACCCTTCTAAACTACTGTCAATAAAGTGAAATAATTAACTGTGAATTTCTTCCCTGGGACATTCTTTTGTGCCCTACAAGAGTGCCACTTTTCCCCCTTTTTTGTCTTTTATTATTGACTCATGTCGAACTTCACATCCTTCTTTTTAGTGTTATTGTGTTATTATTAAACAGTTAATATTTGGTCCTTGCAGTTTTGCTTCTTTACTTTTTAAACAAAATGCTTTTCATATATTTGAGCATGAAATCTTTTCGTGAAGATTGTGAAATGCTCTCTCTTCAGTCCTAATTTGCTTATGCGAAAATATTTCTGAAGCTCAGATATTGACATCTTCTCCTTCCTGCTTTCCACTGAGCCACTTTCCATTGAAAAAAAGAAAACAATTTATTTTGAGAAACTCAAGAAAGCTGTTTCTTATTTCCTTTTGTTCATCCCTGCACTCAAAGGGATTATTTAATAATTTCAGTGCAAAATGAGGGGGTCAGTGCAGCCTATTGCTTCTGTGTTTGTCCCTTTCTTGAAGTCATGGGGTAAACCTGAGGTGAAGGCAGTGAGAAAAAACCTCTGCACTGTCCTTTGGACATAGGGGAAAAAAAGGCTGATCTATACTTTGTGTATACAGGAAAACCTTTTGTCAGGTTTTTTGTTTGTTTGTTGTTGTTGTTTGTTTGTTTGGGGTTTTTTTGTGNGTATTTATTTTAAAAATATATCGTGCCAGTAACAATATGAGAAAAGTAACTCGTGTTTTTAATAAGACATTAGTTGTCTAAGTGGTGATTTAGTGTCTGGTCATTCTAGCTGCTAGACAGCTCATTTTGGACAAAATAAAAAACTAAAGTGTAATTAGTAGACACAGATGTGGTCATCTTCCAAAGTCCTTGCTTTTGTTTTTGTGGCAAGTAGATCAAGAGTAGGGTGACTGTAAAACATCAATATTTTATAAAACTCTTCTTTTCCTGTTCCAAAAATTCTGCCAAATTGTACTTAAATGAAGTCTTCGGAGGAAAAAGCCTGTAAGAGTTCTTTACTATAAATATATTTTTGTGATTTTAAGAAGAATGGGGTATTTATAATGGATTGAGCCAGAGCTTCTCTGCTCTGTGTTATCTTTATAATGTTTGCCATAAAGTGCTTCCAGGCGACATCTTGACTTCTGTAATTTTTTTCTTCCTTTTCGTTGGTGCCTGGAACAGATTATTGTGGGTTATAACATTTTAAAACATCTAAGTAATCCATTTGAAAGCAGGAAAAAGAGCACACCATTGATATAAAATTGCCCTGACTTTCCAGAAAAGATTTTATCAGAGAACTTCCAGTTTCTTACTCTAGGGAGAAGGTTGCATAGTTTGATTTCTGAAATAAAATACATTTTTAAAGCATTGTCCTATCCAGTAAAATAGATGTATCTTATGGTAGAATTTTACTCTCAGAAAAGTTAGAGTATTGGTGTGTTCAGTACTTCCTGAAGTTAAACCTGAATTAAACCCAACTATTTGAAAGAATTATTCTATATTTTAATTATTGTGCCTCTTTTCTTCTTAGTGGCTGTATTTTATCTGTGCCTAGGGGGGAAATAATTTCTGGTTTTGAGTCACAGGTTCACTGGTAACACAGGGTTGCCCCTGTATCAGCTCACAGTGGGTTTGATTTTTGTTAATTAGGAGGGTTGTGGTGCTTCATAGCTGTAGAAGACTCTGCTCCAAAGTCATTATCTGTAAGTTAGAGCACAGATTTCCAAGCTAGGATCTCTGAACACTGTTGATCCAAAAGTTATATTAAGTATTTTAAAGTGGTTTTGTTAATATATATAATAGAGTTTTAACAAATAAGTGTAGAATACTGTAATAATTTCATAGTTGGGTTTTACAGTGTTCATGAGAACTGCTGATATTTTTAAGCCTCTTTTGGTCTCAAACATTTCCGTATTTTTGAGATAGGTTATGTTTTTTGACACCTTTTTCTATTTCTCCTCACTATTACAGTGAGTACTGCAACACTTCTCTCACACAAGTACTGCAAAGGTGAATGATGAAAATACAGGCTCCCTACATACATGGGTGGACTTTTCATAGCATTTTGTTTTACTATTAAAATTAAATTTAATTTGCTAATTTACTATTAAAATAGCTCTAATTTGCAAAGCCTGATTTGTCAGTAGAGCACTTGTTACCCCCCTGGCAATGGGAGGCCCAGGGGGAAGACTTGCTTTTTCTGACACCGACCACAGTGGACAAGCTGCTTTCTTTCTCCAAGCACTGACTTCAGGAAGGGTAGTAAAATATGAAAACTGATGTTATTAAACATGTTACCATTTGATAAGAAAGTGTTTTGTTTTGAGAATTGGATATAATTACTATCATTCAACACCCACACATCTCATTCATAAAATTGTGACGTGAATTTTTAAAACAATGAAAAATTGCCTTGATGTTTTGGAGAATATAAGAAAGAATAATATTATTTCTCTAAAAATTAGCATAAAACACTCATCCTCATTTATATTTTGTATCTTGTGGATTAGTTTAAATTGTCTTGTGGTTTTAATCTAGATTTAAAATAGCAAGGGGTTTCCACATTTGGTTAACACTTATAATGTATATATACAGTGAAATGATGTTTTGACTTCCTGCTCTCCTCATCACTTTTTTGCCCTGTCCTCTTGAGAGCAGGCTGAGAATTTGTCTCCATTGGCTTTGTTAAATTCCAGTTGTGTTTGGGTATTTTGTTGAGATGAACTTTTTCCTAGAGCAGAAGTGACTGATCATAGTCCAGTCTGCATGGCCGAGAAAGACAGTTGTCTCATTCGTTTCCTGAAAATCTGAAACCCTTTGTGAATGAGCAAATGGAACATATTATGTTATACAACTGGAATAAATTATATCTTTTTCCGTGGCCAGTCATAAGAATTTGTAAAATTAATTCATGTTTAAGGCAACTGTTAGAGTTTGGTATATTTTGATGAGTACACAATGGCACTGAAAAGGGGTCTTGCCACAGCTTTGCGCTGGGACAAATCTGCACAGTTTCAGCAGTTAGAAAGTGTTTACTGTAATATAAGAGAAAAAACCCCAGAGGATGAAGTCTATTGTTTTTCTTTAATAACAGGACTTTTAAAAGCAACTACCTGACGTGACTGTCCAAATTCAAGCATTTACTTATTTTACAAAATCACACTGCTCCTCAGCCAATGGATATTGAACATCCCGCAGTTTACAAAGAGTAACCGAGTTAGACCAGTGAAGGCCATATGTAGAAAGATTATTCTGCAGAGCTTTTAGCAAAACTTCGAAAATTAGGTTTGGATGGAATTTATCCATATTCACTCTGAAACATATATACTTATAAATAGTCTGTTGAATGTAGACCTCTATAGCATCTTGCATCAAAATTGACAACATTTTGCATATTGACCACGGAGGAGGAAGAAGCACTTAAAAAACCTTTTACTCAAATGTATTTCCTAAGTTGTGTTTTTATATACACAAAATCATTTTTCGTGTCTTAACAGTAGTCATAAAACTTTAAGTACAGATAATATTTCTACACTTCCTTATTGAAATCAGACTTTAATTTACATATTTGCTCTTCCAATGACAGAATGTACAGGATTCTGCTTTGATTTTATGTATGATATTGCTTGTGGAGAGAAGTCATGGCAACTGGGGGAAGTTCATTCCTGAGGCGTGGAAGGAAGAAAATTCCATTTTTGTCCCCAAAATGAACAAGAAGGAGGATCTGGGAAATGACAGACCAGTCATCCTCACATTGACTCCTTGGGCACGTCATCCTAGAAATAATTTCTGAGCCTGTCAAGGATTTGAAAGTGATTTGGAGTTGTCAGATTTATGAAGGGGGAATCGTATGTGACCAACCTGCCAGCCTTCTATGATGAAATAGCAGTGCAGTGCATGAGGGATGAGCAGGGAGTGCTGTTTGCCTTGACTTGAACAAGGCTTTGGTCACTGTCTCCTGTAACATCCTCTTGTGCCAGCTGATGAAATAGATGAAGGGGTGGACAGAGGGCTGTGTTCATGGGGTTGGTACCAGCACCATGAAGTCCTTCTGGAGGGCTATTCCTTCTGATGATCCCAGGGCTTGATGCCGGGGTCAGCGCTGTGTGATGTTGGCATTAGTGACCTGGTGATGGGACATGAATGCACCCACAGCAGTTTGATGGGGATACAAAACCAAGAGTGGCTGATGGACTGTGTCACGGTGCTGTCATTCTCATCAGGCTGGAGAAATGTGCCAACAGGAGCTTCATGAAGCCCCATAAAGGGGAATCCTGAGTAATTCCCCAAGCGAGGAATAACCCCAGGTACCAAGAACCAGCAGTGAAGGTGGACAGGTGGCAGCTGTGTGCTCTTGGAGAGCAACCTGGGCTGCTTTAAGCAGGTGAGGGAGGTGGACCTTCTCCTGTGCATGGGACAGACCCATCTGGATCTCTGGGTCCACTACTGGACTTCCCAGTGCAAGAGAGACACGGAGATACTGGAACAAGTCCAGTGAGGGACCACTGAGATGCTTAAGGGACTGGAGCATGTCAAACAAGAGAGGCTTGAGAAAGCCAGGTGAGTTCATCCTGGAGAAGAGAAGGATCAGGGAAATCTTACTAATGTCTATAAATACCTGATGGGAGGGAGTAAAGCAGACAAAGCCAGGCTTCCTTCAGTGTGGCCAGTGACCAGACAGGAGCCACTGAGCACAGATTGAAATACAGGAAATTCCACTTAAAAATCAAATGCTTTTTTAATATGAGGGTGGTCGAGGATGTGGGAACCTTGTGCAGAGAGGTTGTGGAGTGTCGATCCTTGGCGAAGGTTAAAACTTGAGTGGATGCAGCCCTGAGGAAATTATTTGAGTGGGGGAATTGAACTGGGTATCTCCACATGTCCAGCCTCAGCTGATCTGTGGTTCATGGAGTAGTAGTGATATAGTGGTATCTTCTTTTTTCCTGTTTTTTCCCCCTCTTCTGGCCTGCAAGACTGATTTTTGCAGTCATGAATATGAATTTATTAAGGAAAAATTGGATAGAAATTTCTTACTGCATACTTGATACTGTATGTAAAGAATCATTAACAAAATTTGCCCTTTCTAAAGGGAAAATATAGGATATTATTTTGTTTCTGCAAGTTGCTGAAGCATTCAAAATCAGCTTAAGAATATGATTCAGAAGGTTCATGCTTAAAACACTTTGTTGAGTCAAAACAGAATGACCTCCCATGGAGTTGGGAGACTTGAGCATCTCTGAAATTTATCCCTGAGGATTTTGTGTTATTCTTGATTTATAGTGGCATCACTGAGGGCAGGGTTTCTCTTTTTGTGAGAAGAATTGGACTTTTCATTTGGCAGGATGTTAGGCATTGTTAATCCTGCTGCCTGGCAGACCTCACCATTTAAAAACTCAGGGTGTAAACAAACTACTTCCATTTTCAGGTAAACAAAGTTGCTCTAACAAAGGTCTTGCCTTGTTTAGGTCTTAACTCAGGGGAGCAATGATGGCTTTGGATGATGCTTTCCACCCTGGTAATTGAGAAGTATCTGCAGGGAACCATTAAAAAAGCATTATAAAGTTTTCAATAAACTCAAAATAATTATTCATTATGAAGTCTCTTCCTGGTTTTAGAATTTTAATTATTATAAGCATTTATGAAGCTTATTTCAGACTCCAAAGAGAGAGTTGCAGGTGATATACCATTATAGAATGGGGTTATATCTCTTTTTTAATTATTTTAATTCACATAATCAAGATTTCCTTTTGTGTACTTGTTTAACATCACAAGACCCCTCCCCAGTTATTGCTGAGCTTAGTTTTTTGTGTCTCCCGCAGTGAAGATTCTCTTCCTTCTGTGATGTTTACAGAGGGTTTTAGCTCATGTTTTCAGACGTTTTCCTTCTAATTTGTTCTAAATGTTCCTTTTCTAAATTTTATCCCTTTACTTGTCACTATGTACTTTTGAATAATTAAGTGGTATTATGTAATGTTTCTCTTCTTGTTGTTTATGCTTTTCCAATATCTGCAGACATCATCACGGCTTAATTTTAGACTGAAAAAAGCCCCATTTTGTATCTGACATTTCGGATTCTTCCTGTACTTGCCCTTCTCACTGCCATACACATTTGGGGAAAAGCATTTTCCTTTAGCTGAGTTTGTTTTAGTAAAGATTCAATAATTTAGTGATCAAATTCTTAGAGTTAATATTATAGCATTTAAATAAGGCAGTAGGATGTCTCCACTTGCTGAATATATAGGTGGTAATTAGTTTTTGTAACTTCTTGTAGTGCCTCTAGTCTTTGTAGAAGCAGGAAAGCGGGGAGTTACTGCTGTTCGCATCATCAGGGTAGTGAGATACATTCCTCAGTTCTCAGACAAGAAAATGTGTAACTGCCTAGGGAAGTTTAGGTCTAAGAAAGGGACGTGCATGGTCTCCCTTCAGCAGTTAGAGGAGGCATCAGAAACACTTTAGAGCATTGTAGAGATCCAGGAATACTCCGTGGGAAGGGATGGGAGGGGCAGACAGAATGGACCTGGTGGAGGAAGCAGTGCTGGAAGAGTCACTGAAGTCAACACAGATTAAATCAGCTTCATACACAAAGCAGTGTAATTACTGTTACCCAATTAACTGCATGCACTATAGTCAATTATCTACACACCCACCTGTATATCAAAGTAGATACACGAGTTGCCTGGTCTGTGCAGCTGCAGATGTACAACCCTGATTTTTGTAATATCTGTATTAAAATTGTTGTAGGTTTTTAGTGCTTGCTTTTATCATAACTTAAATGTATTTTTTTCTAAACTGTAAAGAGAAATCTGACATAGCTACAGCTTGAAGTTTGACTCTACATATCATACTTGCACTAAATCCTGGTAAAGAACCATGCTCTCAGCATGTTGTATGAAACCTCTGCATACTTGATATCATTAATCCAAGCAGATAAATATATTAGCTATGAACTCTGAATGGAATTAATATTACCTTTTCTTTCTTAAAGGGCTTTGATGGAAGTTACCTGATGAGCAGACAAACATATAAATAGCAATATAAATTCCAGTACTTTTTCAGGTAGTGCTGGTAGACATTGCTGATCAGTTAACATAACTCAGTGCTTTGAATTGTTCCCTTTTTCCTTAAGCTTAGGCAATATAGCAAGCAAGATTATTTACTTTTTAAGTTAATGTGTCAGTAAGTTTATGGACGGTGTTAGGAAGGAGTGAAGTCTACAAAACAGCAACCTCACCTCTCTCTCTCTGATACAACATATCTTAACATAAAATGGAAATTATTTGAGACCTTTATTATCTATTTATTTATCTATTTCCCTTATTGAAGTCATCCTTTTACTCAGGGCAGTTTCTTTCAGCTGGATTTTGTTCTTTCCTCTGCCACTCTCCATACAATGTGTCCTTTTGTGCCTGTTTGATCAATTTTCTGGTTTGGCACCAGTCATCTCTTTCCTGTCAGTCTCTACTTCTGCCTAATTTGTTCAGCAGCAGCCGTGGCAAAAAAAAAACCAAAGACAGGAGTTATCTTTAGCTTTTGAGACTTTGAAAAAGGTAGTATCCTTATGCTATTTTCTCTGGGATGTCTGTTGCCATGGCAGGCTCATTCCCGTGCTCATCAGAGGAGTCTCCTAATATTCTGTCTTCTATGGGACCTGATCTCCACATTTTTATCTTTGTCTTTGCAGTCAGCATCCTCTGGTACCAAAGTGAATTACTTCAAGATATTGTATTACTGATTTTCCAAAGCTTCTTTTTACTGTTTTTCAGTCATTTGCAGTGCTTATCCTTCAGGTGTTCAAATTGCTGGAAGTTTTCTGGAAGTTTTTGTACTCAGTACTGTAAAACTGATCTTCTTTGTCATCACCTGGCTGTCAGGTTTCCAATATTTCATGTATTTCAGAGAAGACTTCCTTATAATATGGAAACATCTCTGAGAATTAATATGCTGCATATTCCAAGTGCATTCCTGCCAAGCAGCTGACAGAAGAGAAATTTACTGGGTGTTCTTACAATACCGAGAAGATGTGAGCCCAGGTATTACCCAGTCCAAATATATCAGGTAGCTGATTTATCCTCTGTGATTTTATGAGATCCTTGCCTGGTTTTAGATTTGTAACAGTGTATCAGCTGGTTCTGTACGTGATGAGCACTCACACCTTGGTCATTGCTAAATCCAGTGCTCTCAAGCTCAGTCATTGTGCTGGAGAGCTCAGTCCTCCCCTGCAGAGACACACAAAACAAACGGGTCTCACAAACAAACCCCACAGCTTGTGTGGACCTCCTGGTCCCTCCAGTAGCCAACTCACAAACGCTCTGGTCTCTCTAATATGCAGCCCAGATTTATATCCAGATTGTTATGTGGATCCCAAACCTCTCATCCTGGTCATGGGCTACACTCCTACATACACAGTGTGCACCCTCTCAGGTCACTCTGGCATGGCAGGCACGTGGATCCCTGTGATCCACAGTCCCAGTCTGGTTGTAAGCAGGAGCAAATAAATACCTCTGTGTTGAGGACAGAAGTATTTGCTTTCCCTATGGCAGTTTGGATCATGGAATCATAGATTTATTCAGCTTGGAAAAGACCTCTTGCGTCAAGTCCAACCACTAACCCAGCACTGCCAGGTCAGTCATAAACCATGTCCCTCAGAACCACTTCTGCAAGTCTTTTAAATCTCTCCAGGATTGGTGACTCCACCACTGCCCTGAGCAGCCTGTTCCACTGCTTGACCACCCTTCCTGTGAAGAAAATTTTTCTAATAGCCAATCTAAACCTCGCCTGACACAAGTCGAGGCCATTTCCTCGCATCCTGTCCCTTGTTACCTGGGAGAACAGACGGACCTCACCTGGCTGCCCCCTCCTGTCAGGGAGCTGTGGAGAGCCAAGAGGTTCCCCCCCGAACCTCGTTTTTTCCAAGCTGAGCCCCCCCAACTCCCTCAGCTGCTCCTCATCAGACTCGTGCTCCAGACCCTTCCCCGGCTCTATTCCTTTCTCTGGACACGCTCCAGCCCCTCAATGTCCTTCCTGAATTGAGGGACCCAGAACTGGACACAGCCCTCAAAGGTGTGGCCTCACCAGTGTCCAGCACGGGGACAATCCCTGCCCTGGTCCTGCTGCCACACTATTGCTGACACGAACCAGGTGCCATTGGTCTTCTTGCCCACCTGGGCACACGCTCATCCTTTAGGTAGAAACAGAAAAGGAGAATTGTTAGGAATTTCTAGAAGAGAAAGAAAAAAAAGCAGCACGTATTTCCCACCAGACTACCTGGCTTCTTTTATACTTTCCCTAGGCTGGATTCTTCACATTTATTTGAGGTGGTAAATTCTGAATGTGTTGGGGCAGCCTTGTTATGGTGTGAACTCGGTAGAAGCCCCAGTGAGGGAAACTGTTTATTCTAGCTCAGTGCACTCCCAGCTACCCTGGTTATAGTTCCTTTCTGGCCAGGACAGCTTTTTGAGGCTGTGGAGGACGGGAGGTTGCAGCAGCTCTCTGTCTCCACAGTCTGCTCTCCTGGTGGTCTGGCCACCTGGAGAGCTCTGCATCAGGGTGTTTGTACCAAGCCTGTGCTGTGCCTGCCCCAATACCTTTCTCCGGCATTTAAACACCCGAAAATATAGCAAAAAGTGCTTTATCTATTTCTGTAGCTGCCCATTTTCAAGTTCTTGCAAATGTCAGTCTGTGCACCATGAGCAGCAGTCTGACCTTAGCATGTGCCAAGTATGAGCGTGTGTTTACACATAGTACCATGATACTTCATGTAGGCACTTAGTGGCTTGGACATTTACCCTTTTGAAGAGCCTGGAAACATCATTACAGGAACTTAAATAAATTAGAAATAGAAGCTAGAAGTAAACAATAAAAGCGCTGCAGCAGTCTTTTCTTTCTGCATGCTACTATTTTAATCCTCCTGTGAAAATCTGGGTAAGTTGATCCCCCCCTTGTAAAAATGTTTCCTTAAAACAGACAAACCTTTGAAATAGGATCTTCTAAGAAGGCTTTGTTATTGTATGACATGTCTAATGGGTTGATGCTTCTATTACCAGGACTGTCTTCCATAATACTTTACTGCTTTGATGCCCTGCTAACATTGTATTTTGATATATTTCCTCTTCAGTATTTACCTGTGGAGAAACAGCTCTTTTTTGTTTTCAACAGAATTTTTATGTGTTTCATAGGAAGACTTATTAATATGTCTAGTGAATGGAAGTTTCTTTAAAAGACTCTCATGAACCATAAAAGCAAAGCACATGTGAAATGAAATTCATAACTTATATTAAAGCATCAAGTTCAGCTTCACTTCCCAGAAGCAAGGGCACCAAATTTGGGGGTCCTTTTTTTAAAGTGTTTTCTTTTAGTTCTTAAATGACTTTGTATTCTGCAACTTGGGAAAATCTGAGCCATCTGACTCTTAGTTTAGTGTTTATTCTGCTGTGGAAAGGTACAATGCAAAAATGAAGGAAAAAAAAGAAAGAGTTAAAGTAATAAGCTACTTGTGCATTTCTAATTATTACCTCTGGTAGCAGAAAGACGTAAAAAAGGCTGTGTTTGGTATCTTAAAGAATGTTATCCTACAAGCATGTTAGAATCAAGAAACATATCAAATGCTATACAAATACAATTAACGAATATAGAAGCTTTATTTTTCTTTTACTGTCTGAAAATCCCTGATCCATTGCAAAGAAAAAGGAAGCGGCTGTGGGTGGGTGTGGTGGTTTTTACTTTTTGCTGAAACCACCATGTCACTATCTAGTTTTCTATGTGTGGGAAAGAAGCTGGCAGAAGTTACGTGGGAAAACAGTGAAAGCAAACTGAGATAGAAATAGCTTTGGAAGGTAGAAAGCATGGAAGTGAGGGAGGAGGAAAGTAGGTGCATCTGGAACTTGATTTTCTGTGAAATCAAGTAGTGCAATTGACTTTAACCCTTCTTCGTGTCTCAGCATCAACTCTGGTCTATCACAGAATCACAGGATGGTTTGGGTTGGAAAGAACCTTAAAGATTATCTTGTTCCAAGCCCCTGCCATGGGCAGAGACACCTTTCCCTATCCCAGCTTTCTCCAAGCCCCATCCAACCTGGCGCTGGACACTTCCAGGCATCCAGGGGCAGCCACAACTTCTCTGGGCAGCCTGTGCCAGGGCCTCACCACCCTCACAAGGAAGAACTCCCTCTTAGTACCTGTTCTAAATCTATCCTCTTCCACTTTGAAGCCATTGCCCCTTATCCTGAGTGGTCCATCAGAATGGAACAGAATGATTTGATGTTTGTCTCCTTTTGGATCGATGTGCTGCATCATGATTGCAACTCCTCTGCCCCTCCTGCCATTTGGGGAGCTGTGAATTACTTTTGAGAGAGATTTCTGAATGCAGATGGGGAGGGCAGCTTAACGTAGAGGCAGCATCCTACCTCAAAAACAGATTTTGCTTCTTGCTCTTTGTTGTCTTTGGAAAAGAAACCCCAAACTCTTTAATTTGTACATTTGGAGTGCTGAGTAAAACTGTGAACATGAGAAATGTATGTCCAAGCTGATGATGTTGGTAACCAGGTGTTTACTACTATCTTGCATAGTTGAGTGTTTTTGTATTTGAAGCCTTAAAAAGAAAGAATAATCACTTTTAAAAATTAGAAGGCCAGCAATTAAGAATGAACAGTATATTATGATAGTGATAACTCTTCTGTTTGGTTTTTTATACCCTGTGTGATTAAAAACAACTATTAATTGTTGTTTTTATTTACTTACAAACCTTACTCTTAAAAAAAAATACTTGAGCTTTATCCTGTATGAGCACTTCTTTTGAATCTGTGATGGTTTAAATACTGTTTAATATTCCAATGTACTATTTTAATAAATATTTCTATTTTTATATGTATTTCCTATATTGTGTCCATGTATTTGCAGTTTATGAGATATTTAATAGTCTCTGCTGTGCTGTCCTTATAGTCCTAGGAAGTGCCTGACATTCTGATCCATGTAAATGTGCAGCCCTGCATAATGGAGAAAAAATTATTTGAGTTGTGCTCATTTTAGAGATGTACAACACATTATAAAACACAGCTTTCTCTTGAAGATGTTGATAGTCCCAACAAGAGAGACAAATGATAAGGGACAAATACAGAGTGTAATTTCCTTATGCTATGACCAGGGCAGTACAGTGGATTATGCTTAGATTTTGCCTGAGTAGTTCTTGTTGTACTCTTACACATATCAGGCTGATGTTTATCTATTTATTTATTTATTTGTCTATTTATTCTTAGAATTTCAAATGCTGTTTGCAGAACACTGGACATAATTTCATTATTAGATAGAGCAAAAGAACCCTATTATAGAGCTCTCTAGTTGTTCATAGATAAAATATTGTTGTACTTCATTGCGAGGTAGACTAATACTTTCGTAAGGAAATAATTGATATATTCAGTCACCTATAAAGATTTGAGTCTTGCTTGTAAATAAATTTTCATGATTTTTATAAGAATCTGTAGTCTTATTGTTGGCCTGTGCTATTTAATTTACAATGAATATATTTTACTGTACAAGATTTTGTATTTTAAAAAACCGACTTTAGGAGGAGGGAAAACATTTTGTTTTCAGAAATGTTCTGAGGAAATATTAAACAGCATAGGAGTTGTCTTTCACTAGAATGATGTAAGACTGGTATTTCTTAGAGAAGAAGAAATAGCAGAAAAGGAAGTATAAGAAAAGTAGGAAGAGGAAAAAATACCTCGCAAAGCCCATTGTCACAATTCCTCATTTTATGCTGCTTGCTGGCCTCACCTCACCTTTTGTTTGTGATATTAAATGAACACTGTAATCTCATTATGACCCCCTGCCATTTCATGTTGCAGCGTAGACTTTAGGAGCCTCACATACATTATTATGTGAAAAAAATGTTTACCCTCGATTTGTTTCTTCCACATCTTAGCACCAGCATTTAGATTTGGGATAGAAAACCCTTTGGCATTTTACCTTTCAGATAGTTATTTGGTAATTTTGTAAACAAAGGGGGCTGCAAATGCAGAATTAGCAGTGCATATGCTGCAGCTCTGCCTGCCCTTTTCTCATGGAATTATAGAACATGTTGGGTTGGAAAAGACATTAAAGATAATCCAGAAAAGTGTGGGAAGAGAGGTTGTCAGTGAAGACTGAGGCAAAAAAGTGGAGTACATCAGTCTTCTCCTCATCCATTGTTACAAGTTTACCAGTGTTGTTTATTGGTGAGGAATGTACACAAATGTTCCTACAAACTGGATTTTCATCTGTTTCCTCAATCTTTCAGTTTGTCTCCCCACCTGCTTTAGTGTACATTCTTGCAGCTCTTTTGTTCCACTAATCATATGACTTTGGTTTATAATCCTTGCACCAGGCTGAATGATCCATTTCTGTACATACAAGTGTATTAACCTTATTGTCATTATTCATATTTTCTTCTTTTTATCTTTCAGGAGACCAATACTTTTTTTCTTTATAACTGATTTCCATAACCTTGCAATAAACCTCTTTCTTTCAGGTTTTCCCTGGGAGATGCTCGCAGGCCACTCCATGAAACTGCAATTCTGGTGGAAGACATCGTCCACACTCAGCTGATAAATTTGGTAAGAACATGACTGGCAAAATCGTCTGCACTCTAAAACTCCTTCAATCCACATGATATTTTCATGATCAAATGACTAATAACAGATTGTCCAGGGTTTAGAAATAAATAAAACACAAAAACTGAGGATGATGCTCTGCCCTCAATGATCTGCAGAAACAGATGTGCAACGCCACCTAACTCTGGGAAGAAAGCTGATGAGTTTTTTTGTTATAAACTTTTAAGTTGTTAAAAAGAAAAGAGCTGGCTATTCTTCTAAAGACTGCCTTGCTGTATTTTTTATGTTCTGTTATTTGTGTTAATGCATTATTTGCTTAGGATTTATGTCTTAATATTCATTCTATGTGATGTTTTGATTTCTGTCAAAAAATAATGCAGAAATACGGAATATTTTAATATACTGAAAGCCAATGGAAGTGTTATAGAAATGAGGTTGTTTTGCATCACATCTGTCAGAAACAACTCTAAATTTGAACCTCTCTATATTTTATTAAAGTTCAACAATTCCTCTTAAGAAATCAATCATGGTATTTTACACCGTGGCATGAATTTGCCATCTGACAAATGACTATAGCTTTGAATAGAAAGGTTTAATCTGACGTGTCACCTGTAGGCTGGGAATCAGAACAAGTGTGTTTTTCTTATTATAATCTTTAAAAGACGTGTGGATGTGGCACTGAGGGACATGGTTTAGTGGTGGCCTTGGCAGTGCTGGGTTATTGGTTGGACTTGAAGATCTCAGAGGTCTTTTCCAACCTTAATGATTCTGTGATTTGAATGAAATTACCAGCATGTGTGAGAATGGACATTATACAGAACTAACGTATATAGATTATACTAATACATGTTATAACTAATATTTACATCTGAGAAGTGCTTGGATCAGCTAGAGCTTTGAGCTGCAAGTTCCTACACCTCTTCTTTGCAATGGGCCCTTTTAGCAATGACAAGGCTTTTTAAGTTTCAAGGTAGGTTCTGGTACTACATTAACTAGAACTAAAAACATCTGTAAAATGATGAGATTCAGAATGGGATACAGCACATATTATAAATATTTATGTGTGTATAAAGTATATATTTTATATATATTTCTACATATACATGCATATAACACAGTTATATTTTTTAATAGAAATATACTAAAATTAGACTTCCCCTTGCCCACTGTTTGCCTGCAACAGGTGTTTTCCTTCAGCTTTGCACCTAATCCAGCAGCCGTTCGGTAGTTTCCTGCATCTCAGCAAATGCCTTGGCATCCCTTCCAGCTCCAGGCAGTTTCTTTCTGCTCATACCTCACAGCTCAACAGTGTATCCCTGTCTCCACAGTCTCCTGGCATCTTTGTGGATTCTTTCCTTATTACACTCCTCTTGGGCTGTCCTGAACATGCCCCGTGGCTCCTCAGAGGGGACAACGTCTCTCCCCTCTCTGCGGGTTTCCCGCTGGTTAAACACGCTGCCCTGGGCATATATTTGTAGTTCTTATTCCAGCTTCAGCTCTGACAAAGTAACATTTTCTCTTTGTTAATGACCCCTGTAATTTATGCAAACTGATGGCTGCGGCTTCGCTCTTCCCTCAGCAGTAACGTGGTGGAGTCAGGGCTGTTCTGTCCCGCCGAGGCTTCGCTGAGCTGAGCTTTACCAAACCCTGCAGCTGAGGAAGTGCAACCTGTGGCCATGTGGGCTTTGCACTTTAATCAAAGCCGGGAACTAACTCGGAGGCTGGACGTGACCCGGGGTTAACCCTGCGTGGGGTGCAGCAGCTTGTAGGATTTCCTGACAGAAGGAAGAATGGGAACGGAGCGGCAGATAAACAGCTTTTCTAACCTTTCCCCTCCCAGCCCAAGACAGCACTTTATTTCTGAGGAAGTGAAAGTATCTTTAATAGCTCATTGCTTTGACCTCTGACATTCACATGCCGGAACTCTTAAATCAGTAGCGTTTTACATGCCCCGGGCTTCTGATAGGGAATTTTGCACATTTGTCATCCTCAACTGCACATCCTTATTGAGCTATTCTGTGCAGTTACATGAAATTTTCACTTTACATGTAGGTGTTTTTGCTGGTATTTACCCAAGACTAGAAAAATGCTATTTTTATAATTGAAGCTGACTGCAGAAGTAAATTTATTGCTTACCACCTGGATTTTGTCGTATTACTCATGTTAATGGACTACACAGTTCTCACTATGTAATTTAAAGATTTCTTTCTTGTTTAATTCATGTCCATTTTTCCATCCATAATACAGGTATAAAGCTAAACTGTAGAAATTACTTTTATGCCTGCAATAAAGCTGGCACATTGCACACATCTTTCATAGTAAGCATTTGTAAGAAGAGCTTGTTCTTGTTGATTAAGTCCAGGTTTGAGCCTCTGCATTAAAAAATAAGTTGCCAGTGTGATTACCTTTGATTGGTTGACTTTTGATATCTCGCAGGTTTATAGTTCCAGCTTCCTATTTTCAGAGTTGATCTGAACTCTATTAAATCAGGGTCTGGTTTGGGCAGATTTATGCAGTCACTGCTTCAAACCACTATACACTTCATGAAGTCCGGCTGCTCTAGCAGATGAGTGCACTAACCAGGCAAATTCCTGGAAAGCAGACTTTTAAGAGTCTGCATCACATTTTATGATCAATTTTTGGGAGTATTTTGAATAATACACATACTGCTTTACATTAGGGGAAATTCTACTAAAAGTATATAGCAATGTGCAGGAGGAAATGAGCATCTCCAGAGGAAGATTCATGTCATCCTAAAATTGCTTTCTGGGTTGAATGGGCTTGTATCTCTCAAGGAATTTATATTCTCAGCTGACTAATAGAGGAATCCTTTGGCAGCTGGCTTGGGTTTGAATATCTAGGAGATAGGCATGAAAGGTGAGAGATTAATTCCATCATATTTGTGTAATGAGTTTGAATTTTTTATGCTTGTATTGTAATTATTATACCTTTTGTTTTTGTATATCAAGCAACAGAAAATCATAAAACCCTTGCACTAGAAAGTTCTGTACATTTTTTGGTCAAGCATAATGTATTTGATAAGCACAATGAATTAAAGTTTTCATTTGAAATCAAGGTCACTGTTGACTAATAGTATTTGGTAACAGATCTAAATGTTCATTTATAGGTAAATGTTTAGGGAATTCATGTTACCCTAAAACTGTACTTCTTTATGTGTGCTAAGACTAGAGGTTCCAATCAGAGCTGTATTTTCTTTATGGTTAAGCATAAGTAGTACAAGGAAAGTTGTGCCTGCAAAAACAGTTCAACAGGGAAAAGGTGTTAATCAGAAAGTTGTGCCTGCAAAAAGATGTTAATCAGAAGGAGACAAGCCTTTAAGTGGAATGAGGCCTCTTTTATTTCATTCTTCCATCGTATCCAATACACTCTCCATGTGCACTAAGGAGGTTTTGAAGCATCATCTTCTATAATAATTTATTCATATCTGTTCAGACTCTTAGAAAGGGAACTCGAAGATCCTCCTTTAGGACAAATGTATATTATTCAGCACTTTGTGGAAAAAAGAAAAAAAGATAAAAAAGAAAAGAAAAGAAAAAAAAAAGGAGGCTGTAACTTAGAGGAATGGAATAGGAATTTTTGCTCATCATTAAACTACTGTTGAGAGGTTTGCCATCAAAATAGCTGAAGTCTTGCCCATACACAGATGTAAAACAATTTGGAAATTGTTTTATATTATATTTAAGAAAGAGGAAAAGTCCCTCTTCACCTTCACCAGCTCTCTACAGAATTTTTATCGTGCTGGGCTGGTTCATAAGAAAACGTAGTATTATTAGACTAATATTAAAAGATAAATATTATTAGGATCTTCTCTTGATAGGGCCATAGCTCCTTGTTCATGCTTCAGATGTCACGTTCAAAGGCAAATAGACGATAAGATCATGATGCACTAATTAAATCAGAAAAGCTGGTAAGGAATTACCTTCCTTGTGCTGGCAATGTGTCAGCTGGGTGTTATCAGAATGAAATACCAGCAGTTTATTCTCTAGGCACATTGGGTATGGCAGGAGCAGTGCAGGCACCTGTTTTCACAGAATTTGGTTATTCAGTGTAGCACTAGATTTGAAGTTCAGTCCTTTACGTTTTATGTCAGAGATATCAAATGGTTTTTGGGAAGGGATTAGATTTTTTTTTACAAAATGGAAGATATTTTAGCAGTAGGACAGAGTTCAGCAAGGGAATAGGTAAATTACACATATGCACACCAAAAAGTACGGGTAAGTAACCTTGTCTGTCCATGAAGGAGTGGCTGCTCAGAGGGAAAGCCACGGAACTTCACAGCAGGCTTGGACCGCATCCTTTAAATGTTTCATCTGCTGCAATTCTTTGTAATGTGTGGTGAGTCCTTACGGAGACTGTCATGAATGGTAGAATTCATGTTAATAGAATTGTGGTTTGCTCCCTGTCAGCCAGTGTGTGTCTGCTGGAAGATGGACTCTAATCTCTCCAACTGATGTCAAATGATTGAAGTCAGACCCACTCGACTGCATTTTTTTAGAATTCAGTAGTGTCAACTTAAAGGAACTTCAGTGTCCCAAAATCATATTGTACATGATATCTCTTGGAATTTCTTTCATCATTTACTTTTATCTTCCTATGGTATTTAATTTCATACAACTTGTGCTGCTACCTAATGCTATTAATATTTCACTCTTGCTTCCTGTGTAGGAGAATGATTTGAGTCCTGAGTTCCAAATATGCATAAATGAACACTTTGATTGTACACATGGATAATTTTTTGTTTGTTTGTTTTTACTATTTTAAATAAATTATCTCTTACACACATAACATTTAATTCAGAATCAGTCCTTTGATCTCAACCAAAACACGAAGCATGGGTCAGCAGGTAAATAATCTATACTGGAATACGCAGATTATATTAAATTGCAGCAGTAATTCATGGGTAGAAAACTTACAGTGAGATGCAGAGATTCAGCAAGTATGCCAAATCCTGAGTAAGTCTGTGGTAAATCCATCCTATGGATTAAATTGTTTTTTATAGTGAGAAGTTTAGTGAAGATTGGATAGTTATTTGCCACTTTTTTCCTAGGAAAAGGAATGGTGAAAATACAGAGACAAGCATAAGTTTACTGATACAAAATGTGAAGTTATTTATCATGAGCAGCATGAATTTTATATTTTCAAAGGGCTGTATATTTTCTGGATCGACCTGGTATACTTTCTTCTCTTCCCAGCCTTATTCCTGCAGCTGTTATTCTTTTTATTGCAGTTTAAAACAAAAGAAGGAGAAGGGAAAACTCACCTTCAGTTGCCCTTCCAGAGAAAAAGACTATGACAATGGGAGAGGCGAGTAGAAAAAATGAGGATTTAAACAGCAGCAAGGATAAAGCTTTCTTGGTCCTTTACAGGTTTTTTGCTTGTAGAGGTTCTTGGGTTTTTAAAGTCAAATCACAGTTGTTATTCATTCACAAACTGGATCAGTCATTTTAATGTATGTAACCTCACACAGCTCCACGTTTGTTTACTATGTTTTTGAACTGTTCAACTTGTAAGCTTTATATACATAATTGTAGCATTTGTGACATTCCTTTTAAAAAGGAAAGAATTGAAAGCAGCTCCTTCATGAGCAGGAGTTGCCCACTGATAAAAACCAACAGTGTGAAGCACTGTTCCCTCTTGATCCCAAAGTTACATGCAGCTGTCACTTATGCCACCCCAGCAACGAGAAAAGTCCTTGTTTTATGAGTCTGTTTTAAAACAGTAATAAAGTTTCCTGTGCAGGACATTAATTAAAGGGGTTATCAAAATAAGACAAACTAATATAATTTGTGATTGTACAAAATAAAGGAAGTCGAGGGTACCATAGGGACCTAATGAATCACAGGATGGAAACAATCTTCTGGCTAACTAAACATTCAGACTTTGTACAAAGTCACAGGGTGGATGTACAGCCCGGCAAGCCGGAACACGCTGTGTGTTTACATGGGTGGGATAAAGGGAGTTCACAAAAGTTGGAGTTACCATCTGGGAGAAATCCTTCCCCTATTCATTCTGTTCTGCTGTAGAGGCGAATAAACAACATGCATACGTTTCCACCAAACACATGGCACACCTGCCCTGGAAGAAATCAAACTGGAAAATAAGTCTGTAGTATGAAAATTTCCCTGGGTACCAGCACTGTGAGTTTGTCTGCATTTCCCACATAGGATGGAAAAAGAGAGATGGGGCTTTATATCTAGCAAGTGGTTGTTAATTGTTCCCTGTTTTCAGCATTGTTCAGCATGTTCCCTAATTTGCAGCATTTAAATGTGGTCAATATTTAGAATTATATGGTAGATTTTTATGGTAATTTATGTGAAAAATCATGTCCTGATTTTTCTACTTTTAACATTACCTGCCATTTGTTCACCATATTCAGATCTATTTATTCTCAAGCACAGAGTTTACTTCAGGAGATGAATCAGGAGTCCGAGTTAGGGATCTCTCCACTTTCTCTTAAGACTGAGGATTTAATGGCTTGGTCAGACTCTTTTTTTTTTTTCCCATGGATCTCTGTGCAGGGTAAGCATGTGCTATAACACAGAGCTGCTGCTTTTTGCCTGGTCGTGCAGAGATGCTGCTCAGCATCCAGCAGTGATGAACTTCACTGACCTTACAAGTGGAAAGAGATGAAGATACTGTTACTAAAACCCTAAATTATCAAACAGAAGGAAATGAACAATTATACCTACAAAGTTGTACCAGCATGTTCAATAGTGAAGAAAAAGATCCAAAGCGTTGACTACATTAAATGGAAAACAAAAAGTCATCAGTGCTTAAAGGTTGGCTTGTAACACATATAAAATATAAAGAGTGAAGGTAGTGCAGGCAGCAATAATCCCAGTATTTCCTGGTTTTCTGTATCAGTCTTGGCCTTGAATAGCAATGTAATGGATTTATGTGTATTGTACATGTATAAGAATATATGTCTCTATATGTACAGGGTTGTTTTTTCCACCCTTCACACATTGTTGGCCTAGACGAATGAAGTAGGTATGAAATTTCACTCGTGGGGACTTTGGAATCTGTGGCGTTCTTAAATATATATGTACTCAATTCCCTTGGCTTCTGGGGCTCTTTTGAAACAATTGATAAGCTGATCCCAGCCTGTGTTTCCAAAACACAGATACATCCTTTATTTAATTTTTTGTAAAATTTGAGAATAGTAGAGATTGACAGCTGTTGAGGCCTTGGATGAGCTGAGATGAGCAGGGACAGTCAGTGGACAGATGCAGTGTTCAGGGTCTTTGCCTACTTCTGTTGACGTCACTTACTAACAAATCAAGAAGAAATTTAAGAGTAATCATTAGATTTTTATTGCTCAATATGAAGCACTCTGGTAAATCAATATTCTGATTATGATTGTGAGAATCATAATTACATTCCAAGCTGCAGAAGCCAAATGGAAAGTTGATGTTCAGAGTTTAATTTTTTCTTTAACTTATTTGTATGGTATAAATAGAATATTATATGAAAATGTATGTAAAGTCCATCCTCCACACAAAGACCCATCTTGCCTAGTATTCTGATTCTGACAGAAATTAGTACATTAAATGAAAAGAGTCAGAAATTTATCAGTGGTAAAACATAAAAGCAAACAAACATAACAAACATGTTTTTCCAAAGCTGAGGTAATGATGCCAGATCATCTTTTGTGTCACGAGAGATAAATGAGCACTTCAAGGATGTGATTCTTCGTGTCCTAAAGTAGTTATTTAAAATTCTGGCCATGCATTTAAAATCTGGACTTTTTAAGTGAAGTGAGAGACATCTCACCTCTGTGGCTTCAGGCAGTAACTGTATTTTTGTTATAGGTATCTGGTTTTTCATTGATTCTGAAAAATTAAAAAGGCAACCTGTAAACTTTAAGTCATGAAAGACATAAACTGATTTATGGATATCTGTGGCGGAAAAAGAGTAGTGTAAAATTCTGCATGGTCTTTAAGTGTAACCCATAAACCCTAAAGGTCATCTCAGAGTGGTTAACAGAGCAAATTCATTGTAGTTTTTAAATCACCTTATCTGATTTCAAGCGAACCTGATAGTTTCAGAATAACTTCTTTTAGGAAGATTGGCTTGTTAACAGTGTTACGCAGTTACAAGGAAATGTGGTCACAGCTGCTTCTGGTTTCTTAGCTAATCCACCTGATTGGAAACAACAGGTTTTTGATATTTTTCCATTTCTTACACTGACACCTAGTGTTCAGAGGTCCTGAGTTTCTAATACTGCACTTGGTTTTTAATAGACAGCTGTTGATACCGAAGTTCTCCACCTTTGTCAACATCTTCCAGTTCTGTTCTTCTGCAAAAGAAAACAGTAGCTGAAGGCAAAGGTGTTACCATCATTCAAAACAATTTTATTTTGGAAATACAAATAGTGAACAACTACTGCAGAACTTGGCAGAAGCTGTTTTACTTCTTGAAGCGCTGCAGAATCTGTTTTCTTAAAATTTAAGTGCTTTAGTTTTGGCAAATGCAACCCCTTTGTGTCTGTAAGTGTCACTGGCCAAGAAAAACAGCGATAAAAGCAGAAGCCCTTAGATCAGTATTTATTTAATTGTGGGAGATGTCGATGCTTTTTATTTCTGTGTTCTTTTATCTTCAAGCCACGAGTTCTACCTGATAGGAGTGTTGATGGCTGCACAGTCCTTGAGTAGACAGAAAATAACTTACACACAAAAACTTGCACAAACAGTCTTTTATCTCAGACTTGCAAATAAACGGAGCAAAGCAAGTATGGGCTGTAACCCATTCCTGACAAAGATGACAACTGAGAGTAAAATTAACTCTCTGCTTTACCTGTGATTTTTCTGTATGGTAGCAGAAGAACTTTCATTATTTAAGATAGTATATTAAGAATTTTGTATGACTGTATCCAGAAGTATCAATGACTTTTTTTTACTGATGGGTTCCATAGAAAAATGTAAGCTATTCAAGCATGAAAAATGCATATTAAACTTCACCCTAATTTGAAGATTCTTCTCTTTTTTGTTTTTATGACTTTTCTGGTAAATGCACCTAGAAGCCACCTTTTCAGTACCTCACCAGTCTCACAGTAAAGAATTTATTTCCTGTACATGATCTAAACCCACCTTCTGTCTGTTTAAAGCCATTCCCTCATGTCCTATCGCTGCATGCTCAGACTGCCTATTTTGTTATATCTTGAGTAAAGGCATTATACGTAGTGTGTGCACATGGCATATGAAGTACCTCACTACATTATTGATTATCAATAGTTGATATTCCTGTGAACCAGAGTCTGCTTACTGGAGAAATAATCAGTGACAATAGAGAGAAATGTTACTTGTAGGATACTATTTATTTGGCTTCTTTCAGGCATTTACATGTGAAGGTGATGAGGCCCTGGCACAGGTTGCCCAGAGAAGCTGTGCTGCCCCATCCCTGGAAGCAACCTGGTCCAGTGGAAGGTGTCCCTGCCCATGGCAGGGGCTTGGAACTGGATGATCTTTAAGGTCCCTTCCAACCCAAACCATTTATTGGTTCTGTGATTTATTTTCAGGGTGAGGTGAATTTGGACTCAGAAGGGTGTTTCTTGTCTAGTGACTATAAATGATAACTTGGGTGACTGGCTCAGGTGTAGATTTCTATGTTTAGTCAGAACTCCCACCTGAGAGAGAACTCCCTCAAGGCAGAAGTCTTCAAGAAATGCAGGAGGGAAGGAGGAAAACAGGAATTTCTCTGATGGCAAAAGGAGATGTTAACAGTGTTAAAAGCAGAAGAAAAGTCAGAGAAAATAAAGACATACTGTAGGTCCAGGTTTCTGGCTAGGAAGAGGCACACAGTGTCCCAAAAATGAACAGTTTTAAGGGACGGGATTTATGAAAAGTCAGCTTGGAGCTAATCCAAGACAGAGTTAGAAGAGGGGAAGTCTGTGCATTAGCTGAAAACTGCATGGTCTTTTTTTTTTTAATAGATGAAGAGAAAGAAACAAATGAGAAAAGATTTGGAGAGACAGGCTGGATTGAGATACAGTTTCTTTAAAAGAGAGGATAGACTGAGGACATCTGTACACAGCAAGGGAAAGTACCAGAGAGCAAAGAAAAATTGAAAACTAAGTAGGCAGGCTATGATGCAGCTACTGAGGTGGGTCAAAGTTGGGAAAAAGGCCAGAGATTTATGACAAGAGAAGGTGTTCAGGAGCAAAAACTAAGAGCTGCTTTGTGGGAATGCTTATTTTCTCTTTTGTAGCAGAATTATGGAGCTTGACGTGGAATCCAACTTGAGAATAAGGAATGGGAAGCCTCAGATTCAGCAGAGTTTCTTAAAGAAGTGGGATAAAGGAAGAGGAAAACAACCTTGTAGTGGAAAGAGTTTGGAAGAGGTTCCCAAAACACTTTCTCAAAATGTTCAGTAGCAAGAGAATGAGAATAATTGAAATAAGAGGCAGAGGGGTTTGAAAGAGAAACTGTGGCTGGTGCATTGGAGCCTGCAGAAAGTCTGGTCTGGAGAATGAGTATGGGAAGTAGCTTTACAGGACATTAAGTGCTGATGACAGAGAAGTCATCAAGAAATAGTAAATGGAGTGAGAGTCAGCAGATGTGTTACTTCCAAATTGAATCTCGGATGAGGCCAGAGAAACTAAGTGGATAATGATGGAACAGGTGGAACGTTGCTGTTGGTGTCTCTGTGAAGGAGAGCACAAGATGAGGAAGAAAGGTTCTAAATTTTAGGGAAGAATTCATGGTAACGTGAAAAGGCTTGTGACAAATCCTTCTTCTGTGGACAGTATCATACACGTGGAGCTGTGAATGCTGGCATCTCTGCACCATCACATACAAGCAAGCATATATCTTATATGTAGATCAATAATGGGCACTTGTGTAGTGATACACAGCCTGATGCCAGTATATCAACTTCAATATACTCAGCAGATATTGTTACTAACAGCCATTCTCACAATACTCAGCAACTACATTTTTTATCACTCTAATTCTTGCATGTGTTTTTACATTGTTTGCCATTTTTGTCTTACGTTGTGCCATCATCATCATCATTCCAAATTTGGGAAAAAAGTGGATCACTTTACTGATGAGAAATGAAAGTACAAAGAAGACAAAGTGGATTTTCCCCAAGTCATGAAACAAATTAATGACAGAGCTGAAAAAAGTCGACTGGTTGTAGCAAGAGGGAAGCTGTGCAAAGCTATTTTATACTGACGGTCTGTGTCTCAGCCAATTGGATTTTTATTTGACAGTCCAAAGGTGTAATAACTTTTATTGTAAGAGGAAGAAAAATACATCAAGGCTAATATATAATGGAGGACCTACTAGGGATATGCATAAATGCATATCCTGTTCCTTGTGTATACAAGCTTAATTGTGTCTCTTTTAATTTTGCTGTTTGATTCAACAGGGTTGTCAGGTAATCGTCCTATTGAAAGTACAGAGGAGGATAAAATTTCAAATACCTTTGTTAATCTCTTTTTGCTGTTAA
This sequence comes from Melanocharis versteri, assembly GCA_013397845.1. NCBI lineage: Eukaryota > Metazoa > Chordata > Aves > Passeriformes > Melanocharitidae > Melanocharis > Melanocharis versteri. Next base: position 718,981 of record VZTG01007477.1, read on the forward strand.
AAGAAAAGATTTATTGGTATCAAATTTTATTGCATTCTTAGAATTTAGGGATTGATTGGCTGCTAGTTTAGCTTACTTGTCTCTTCCAGTTAGAAACCCAAACACAACAGAAGAAAGACATCGCATTGAAGCTGACGTGCAACAAGTGAGTGAAAGTTCACTTGGCTTTTTCTCTCGGCACCAGGTGCAAAAGTTGGCTAAAAGTGCTGTGGCAGGCAGTTATTTTAAAGCAGTTTCTGGTTTAGTGTTTTATCAAGCCCAGGAGTGAAATATTCTGCAACTACTGCAGTTTCACAAAGCTGCTTTTTAAGGTAGAACTCTGAATTGTTTCACTAATTAAAATGGCCCAGTACAAACATTAATCACACAGTAACCATTAATGGGAGGGGTTTGGGGATTTATGGAGGGCTGTGGATGATATTTTAAAAGCGTGGATTGTTTCTTTGTTTAATACACAATACGCTTGCAGTCTCTATGCCAGAGGTTCTTGAAATCTTAAGGAGTATTTGTGATTTTCTACATCCTCTCTTATAATTGCTGCAGGAGGTGTATTCATTTCTGGTGTAAAACAATTTAACAGTGTCCCAGTTAGTGACTTGACTAGATAGGATAGTTTTTTTCCTGAATAGCTGCCCCATTTCCACCTTATATATGCTTTAAAATACTAGTTCTCCAAACTGCAGCTTTCTCACAGTGGAAGGTGGAGGCTCGATGATGACATAAGCTCCAGAAGTGTAAAGTTCAAGTGGTTTGCATGTGGGATTGCCAAATAACACGGGTTTGGTTTGTTTTCATTTTATTACACCGATTCTCCTCCCCAGATGTCTTGGATTTCTGTGGTACCCCCCTTGCTTTAGATTCTTGCTCCTTGTAACTAACCATTTTTATTAGTCATCCCACTAATACGCAGCCTTTTTACTCAGCACCTGTTTTCTTCAAAGCCCTTTGCAATAATAACTGGTTAATCCTCACATTGGTTCTGAATTTCACTGTCATTTCTGGTCACAGGTGAAAAGTGAGCTTGATGATGTCCCTAAAATTGTGTAATAGCTCTGACACCTGTATTGGGACTTTGCCTGTTCCATGTCCCCACTACCCAGGCTGATCCTTGGCCTCTCCACACACTGATTTTGTGGCATGCCGGTTATAAATTGAGCATTTCCTTTTGGTTAATGACATGTTTTTTACCCTGATTGCTCTGGAATTTCCATCCTGAGCTATGTGGAAGAACTATGCTGGAAGGAGCCTCAAGAGGTCATCTGAGCCATATCTCTGATCTCAAACTAATTTTGGCCTTTGTTCAAGAAAGCTCTTAAATATATGCATATAAATGGGTGTGTATGCATGTGTATATATACAATTATTTATTGAATTAAGCCCCATTTCTGGAAGAATTATGGACAACTGCCTAATCAAAGTTTGATGTAAACTACCAGCAGTTGTTTTAAAATACTTGCACAGAATATCATGATTGATAGTGCTGTGGGAGGTAAAACAAAGAGATTTATACTGGAAGGGGCAATTATTGTTAAATCTAGTGCTGTGCCTTCTGAAAGTATTGCTTCCTTTATTTTTATTTTCTTTTATTCCTTTCTTCTAATTGTTTTTCCTATTTTTTTATGGACCTGTAGCAAGAAATCCATTCACTACTCAAGTAAGGTGGTGATTTTGCTGCTATTATAAACTCTCAGCTAGTTTGACTGTTCTTGGCCTGTCCATCTGAGAGCTACAACTTTATGGAAACAGAATGAAATAAAGTGTTCTCTAATATGTCACAAATCATAGTTAAAACTGGAAATCCAGTCTGACACTGTGGTCTTGATTTGTATGGTTTGCCTACCCGTTTTTGTTTCTGCAAGGCAGTGTAAGTATTTGAAAGCTGGAGCTCCAGCCAGGATTTTCAGTCTTAAATGTGAATTTCCTTCCTTTAACAGGTTTAAAGCAAGCCTTTCAGATTTCTCCAATATAGCTTTTAGGACTTGAATTTCCTTTGTGTTCATTTTGGGCCTTTTCCAGTATTTATCCATACATTTGAAACTCCTTCAAATCTGCAAGTATGGGAGCAGTTACAATAGGAGGTGGTGGCATTTCTATTATATTCCTGTTAGACTTGATTCAAATGCTGCCTGATTTTCAGCTCAAGTACTGCAAGCCTAAAATTCAGGCTCTTGCTCAAGCATTACAGAGTTCATGTCCAGCTCAGAGGTCTCTGTAATTACTGTATCTGGCTGGAAAACAAGAATTCCATTTCCTGAAAAATTTAGAGGTTTTGACATTTGTTTTATTTTTTCATCAGAACAAAACTCCAAGCCTATTTTTTAAAATTGTGAAATTCTATTGAGATGGAGAGGAATCATGTTTAGCTGGTAGTCCTGTGTATAGGACAACAGCCCTGGAGAGCAGAGACCAGTATTCAAGTTTCTGCTTGCTGGAAGAATGTAAAGTTGAACCCGAGTGTCCCATGTGCTGAGTGAGTGCCATAAAATAAGACTGTTGAATACATATTTTGATGTTACTGTTTTTCTATATAATCATTGAAATATTGCTCAGTACTTACATGCAATATTGTTTATTTCAAGGGATATGATTTTCCCAAGAGAAAGAAAATGCCTAATTTTGAAGTTCTGTCCAGCACTCATGATTAAAGTATTAATATATTTCATATGTGCATTTAATCCAAAATAATCCTTAATAGTGATTATTTGTAGTTAAATATTCGGCTTAATTTTTATAAATCTGTTGCTTCAGCTATGGCTGCAGGGTCTCATAAAAGCTGGACTGCTTTGTGTTTATTCATTTTTATGGTAATTAATTAATATTAGTGGTGAACTTAATTATTTACAAAAAGTGGTTTTAAATGTTTTACAGGTTTAGCTCTGTTACATTATTATAATACGACACCAAACGTAGGCAGGTGAACTCATTCAACGTTAGATATGTCCATCTGTAGTATGATCTAGTGATGGAATTCTTTTTCCAGAGATCCCTTCTCACTCAAACCATTCTGTGATTCTCTGGATTTAATTCTGAAGGAAAAAACAAATGTTCTGTGTTTAAAAAAAAAAAAAAAAACACCAAACTTTAAAGTCAGTGGGCTTGTTGCATTAATGCTACACATTTGCATCTTTTGTCACAATTCTCTGCCATATTGTTCCATAAAATCCTAGAACATCCTGAGTTGGAAGGGACCCACGAGGGCCATGAAGGTCCAACTCCTGGTGTGTTGGTGACATCCATTTGAAAAATTATGTCAAACTTCCGTATTAGAATAAAGTCAGTATTGTAAAGCTTATTCTCTCCTATATACATTCTTATGAAGAGAAGGCTCTTTGATTCCAGAAACAAATACTGTCTTCTTCCAAATTCCAGCTGCAGTTGCTAAACTTCCCATCTTTTTTTGATATCTGAAAAAATGCCCATACCAGTTGAATTTTTTACCAGTTGAATTTTTACCAGTTGAATTTTTGAGACTGTTACTGTCCACATTGCGTGTTTTGTTTGTGTGTTTGTCATTTGCTGTCTCTCAGCCTGGACTCTAAGCCTGGTGTGACAATATCCTTTTTACTGTGACTGTATGGTGGCAAACACTGCAATTCCACGACTCAGCAGTGTCAGTAGCATATTGCTGTATGCTAAAAATAGCGAAAAAATTGAGATATATATATATATATATGTATAGCAAAAATGAATAATTAAGTGAAAAAGGGACTGACTGTATAATTTAACATCTCTGAAGATAATAGAATTTCAAGTTAAGGACCTCAAATGACTCTAGGCTCTTGAGATGGTTTTGATATAACTATGGTTCAGTATAACTAAGCTGTCAAAGCTACTTCAGACTCTGTCTCGCAGGACTATGTGTGTTTGAATCAGCAGTTCAGGATCACACAAGTGAAAGGTTTACACCTCGCCATTATCCATTTTGTGTGTATACTATTTGTTCTTGCAATCATGAAAATGTATAAACACCTGTTTTGGGGAGCAGGATTGGGATATTCTTTGTTCGTAGATTTAATTAGTTATTGTGCTCTTCCCTGCAACTACAGCTCCTGTAGCTCTTTTTACCCAATACACACAAGAGATGGGTAAGAATTATGTCTGGTTGGATTTCCCTCTCAAATCGTTCTTCATCTCATAATTTTGGGGGTGTTTTTTGGAGGTGGGGGTTTTTTTTATGAGCTGTTAGGCCCTCTAGCAGTTAATCTAACAAAGACTTAATGTTATACAGAAGTTATAGCTCTGGTGGATTTCTGGAGGATGGTTGAGGCAGAGTTTACATTTCATATTCTGGGGGAAATGCAGTGCCGTTCTGCCGCCGTATGCCGTGCGTTTCATTAGTGCTGGAGACAGCAGGAGGCTATTTTGTGGAAATGTTTCTGTCACTGTCAGTAGAAACATGCCCGTCTGGTTGAAATATAGCCTGTGTCTTGCCAATTCTCTGCTTCTAAGCAATTGCAGTAGGAGGATGTTAATCTTAACCTGTCACAAGCCATTTAAAATCCAAATTTTTATTAAACTTCCAAATGCTTCAGTAATACAAGTATGGGAGACAGGGCTGCGTTCATACGCAAGAGTTGCTGCCCTTCTCAGAGGCAGGAAACACTTTAATTAGTGTTTATTAGTGCATAGTAGTTAGATGTGCTGGAACTCCCAGCCGGGCTCTGCCAGGGGATGTGATCCCTCTAAGGTAGGCAGGAGTCAGCTCAGGAGCGCTGGATCGTGGATCTCGTGTCTGTTTTGCTGACAGTAGACAAGGAATTTCATGCATTTGAGGAAAGGATCTATAGCATATTTGTTGTAGATAACCATGTCTTTCTGCAGCCACCCTGAACACAGCTGCTCTTACAGTGATGCCAGGATCATTTCTGGGAAGATCTAATTGCCTGGTGGAAAATGCAGTTTCTTATGTCCTTGGTTATTCTTTGAAAATATATTTGTGCCAGACGATTTTCCTGTGCTCCCATGTTCCTTTTTTTGGTGGATGGGCAGTTGAAAAAATATTTGGAATTAAATACTTTATGTCCTGGTTGACAAGAGAGGGTCTGCATATAGGTGCCTCAAGTCCCTTCATGTTCCACTTGAGAGCCTCTGAGATGTTTATGGAATGTGGGCTAAGTCCTTACACTGGACAAATGATGGTCCTTGCCTGAGTTTTCTCTCTGGAGGGCTGAAGGAAGATTTTGTTTCCTTCCTTTGCTCAGGTCACCAGAGCAAAGGGCTGCAGGGTGCGCTCCTGCGAGTGTCCCTGGAGTTCTCTGGGAATTTCAGGGCTTTTCCCTTTCTGAGTCAGTAGTACCTGGACGAGGCATTGAGGTGATGATGTTCAGCAGATGGATCAAGTGGTGTAACACACAAAAATTACCACTTCACTGTGATGCCTCAGCTGGAGACCTCATCTCCCAATCACTGCTGCTGTTTACTCATGAGAAAAGAATGAATTTAAGGAGCTGGGATGTTTTACTCCTCCCTGCCAACCAGCATCCAGGCAAGGGAAGCTCATTCCTTCTTGCCAAGAAAGGCGTGCTTGCTTTATTCATTGCAAGAGTGTCTTCCTGATGAAATTGGTGTATCCAGAGAAAATTCAGTATAGGATAGGACTGCAGGAACATTCTAGAGACCCAACAGCTGGGAAGTTGTACAATTTAACCAAAGGAAGAAGTTAAGAATTAAGATGCTCTCACTACTGTATTTAGTATTTGCTAGAGCCCAGCAGTCAACATAAAGCTGTCCGAATCCAAGACGTTTTTATGTTGTATGTTTTGGGAGTTTTCCACAAGAAGTACTGCAGGCAAGCTGGAAAAGATGTGTCGTGGCACTGAATCCAAAATGACATTAGAAATGCTTTGCCAAGGTGCTTTTTCTTCACAGCATATCCCTTATGTTATTCCTTATTCCTCGCATTAGTGAGCATGATGTTCAGGGCAAACATCCCATCTGGACAGCATTACCTGTAGGATGTGCAGCTTGTATGTATCTTCTGGAGGTTAGCTCTAATGTTAAACAAAGGAAGCTGATTAGAAACATCTGTAAAACATTTCCATAGTTCAGATTTTATACAGTGGGTATTGAATTACCTCGCACATGACTGCATGTCTGAACTAAAAATAATAAGGTAAATCTTTTCCTTTTATTAAAATTAGTATAATATTAATTTTATAGTTAAACTACATTTAACTGTTTCCCTACTTGGCACTAGAATTTAATGCTGCTGACATCACTATGTATTTTACATGCCACTGAGAAATAATTGTTCATTTATTGATGCAGTATGCTACAATAAGCACATTTTAGGTGCAGTCAAAATATAAACATTAGATTGAAATACATTTTCTTATGTAAAAGTGTGGCATTTATTGAATGCTAAAGGAGAGACTTGCCAGCTAAATGTGTAATGTTTCTAACCATTAAATATATTATGTGAAATAGTTATATAGAATATATAAAATGATTGTAGGACTGCCCACTTAGGTATTATGTTGATTTATGAATTTGGTTAGAGTCCCTAGTAAATACCAAAATTGCTGATTCTAGGTCAGTATTTATTAGGTTGGTAAATTTTATGGAGAGGAAGGATTTGTGCATCCCAGAACTGACAGAGAAAGTGTTATTTTTGTAGTTAGAGTGAGAATGCAATTGTAATTTCAGAGCTGAGCTGAAAAAGGTTTTATACTTTCTTCATATTCTAAATTACTTTCTAAAATAGCTTATAAAGCCATGTGTATAAAAATAGTAAATATTATTTAAAGATCTAAGAGTCTAATGCTCAAGATTTACTGTTCAATATCGTAAGCAGAAAATTCTTACCTTTCCACAGTTCCCTGCAACAGCCTGACTCCAAGGCACGTATCAAAACAGAGAGAGGCAAACATTATTCTCTGGGAAAATATTATGAAATTCAGCAAGTGTTTTGAAAACTATTATCATTATTGTTTATTGTAAGTGTTCTAAGATTGTGAAAATGAAGTGTTGCTCATAAATACCACGCAAGCTGAATGGCCAAGGGCAGTTCTCATCTCTAACACTCAGACTCCTACCCAAAGCAGTTTCATCCAGTTTGAGTACTTGCTTTTATGATATTTTTACCCAAGTTCATAAAAACTGCAAGTGGAACAAACACTGTGGTATGTATATGCAGTTATTTTTATTCAAGGAGACTGGATCAGCGCAAAAACATTTTTTAGAGCAGCATAACATGAACAGTTTCCGTTTCATCAGTTAGTACCCTTATCCATCCTGAGAGGTGTCTGTTAGCTTATCTGTGTGCTGAAAGGGCAGTGAGGTGTTTTATCTTTTGAAAAATAAAAAGACGTGTTGTGCCATGGTAGTGAAATTTGCGGAGTTTATCTCACTATCGTGCTTGGGAATGTGTGTTTCAGCACTGGTAATGTGGCTCATTAAATAACTGAGAACAAATAATGCTCTATTTTAAATGTATCTTAAGACAAAATATCTTGGGATCATTTCTTTTGCTCACTGAAAGCTTAATGGTTTTGCTTGTGTTGTTGCACGAGGAGTTTGGAGTTGACTGATCTCGTAGCCTGAGAGGAATCGAGGCTGCAGCTGCACATCCCCAGGTCCTGCCTGTCCTGTTCTGTGATTCTGTGATTAAGCACTAGATCCCTCCATCAGCTTGGCTTTCCTGGTCTTATAATTTTGGAAGATTACTGGAGCACTAACAGGAGTGTAAAGCAGATACTTATTTTTTTTAAAAAAACAGATGACAAAGTTGTGATCAGATAGTTACTGCATCTTAGGATTGAAATTGTCTCACATTCCTGTCCTGTGAAGGCTCCAAAGGAACGACTCTGGGGGTAGGTGAGGAAAAGCGATTTTCAGAGTGTTTGGAACTGTATCAGTTCACCAAGTGTGTGTCTCTGCTGTGTAAATTATATTCCCCATCACATGCTGTTCTGGGTGATTACTTCAATCGGCATTTTTATGGCCAAAACCAGCAGCCTGGGGCTCCTGTGTCTTTATCACCAACTGTATTCTATGAAGTACAAAGCTGCAAAGTTTACTTGACAGTTTGAAGCCAGAGTAATTGACTTGTCTGAGACCATAATGCAGCTCCTTGCAGTCCATCATCGCTGCTTGAACTGGAGGGATGTGCTTTAAAGCAGGAACTGGAGCCGTTTGCCAGACGGGGCTCCAAACCAAATTCAATATGAAGAATTGCTGTTTCTGGGTTTGCTTACTTTGTAATTGCAATGCATTGGGGATACTGGAGGAACTGTTTAAGAATGTTGGAACACCTGCGTATGGCACAGCACCTTTATTTTAACAACCCTATAGGTGCTCATGCAGCAAATTATCACCCCAATGCATTCCCTTCATTTTGAGTTGAGTCTTTGCCAAAAAAAAGACGCAGCTGATAGAAAGCTGGCTGAGGCACAATTGATTTTGGATTAGAACTCTGAATTTAACAGCATGGATGGGGTTTTTTGTTAGTTTTTGTTGTTTTTTAGGTTTTTTTTTTCTTTAAAGATGCCATGGTTACAAACCTGTTAAAACCGAATTAATTTAAGTTCAGATTTTGTTTATCAGATCCTTTGGAACTGGACTGGGCTATGTCCATCATGATTTGAAAATTTCGGTGCTCATTGCAGGCTGAAAATTATATGAAAATATTAATGTCTTCTTTTCTGTACATGATTTTCATATAATGCTTTAGCTGTGGAGGGTTTACCTTATTTCTTTATTCACAGGGCATTTTTATCTCTTTCTTCCTAAACTTTATAGCAGCCATATCACAGATAAATCCGACTGGGTAGTCTGGAGTCATTGCTCTATCTGTTTTTCCAAGAAAGCATCACTTATAAATCATGACTGCTAATTAAAATGAATAATGCTTTTAATTAAAAATAAAATCTGTGCAGGCCCCAACAGAGGAAAGATGTTACACATATGCCATTCTTCATCCCCACTGTAAGATCGGGGTTTTTTCACTTTTTTTTCCTCTTTCATGAAATTCTCCATTATGTTCACCCTCCTTGACATTATCCCTGTTCATTATTTCTGGTTCGATTGACAGTCTGATCTCTCAAGATGCTTGACTGAGTGTTGGCTGATGAAAAGACTTTGGTTTTGTCTCAAAATGCTGCATTAAAATTCTCAGATTTGAAATTCTTAAGGTAGGATTTTTTTGATTTATTTTTCCTTGGAAATTCTGTATCTTTGGAACAGTTGAATTCTTATAAAAGAACCACCAGCAAAACTATTTGAGCTATAATGGAGGGTGGAGGCAACTCGCCTGCCTATTGAAGTGCATCTTTCATCATCAGAACAATAGCTGGTTCTTTTCCCTTGTCAACTGACCATCTTTTTTCCTTCCATTAATTAGCTGAAGTCTTGAACAATTCATCCTTGGCCTTCCACTGCCTGCTCTGATAATCCCTCAGGATACTCGGGATAGGATGACAGATCATGAGAAAAGATGTTCTGATTTTTGTTGCTCTGCTGATGGGAAGGTGCTGTGTCTCCTACGTGTGGAGACAGAACCGATTTCCTGAGGTTTGCACTGGGTTTTGTGGTTTATTGATTGTGTAAGTGCATGAGTTACCCAGTGCCTCTGGGCTGCATTCCACTGTCTTTGGAGAGGAACATTTCTATGTCTTTGAAACCATAAATAAAATCTAGATAAGTGCTAATTGTTAAGCATCCATGTAGGAGGAGACACCTAACAGGTTTCTCCCACTTGAGTCGTGTCATTCACGTGGCTGCTTGGGGGACATAAGGGGACGCATTGAGAACATAAGAAAAAACCTCATTCCCTTTTCATTTCATATGCCCAGTGCTACACAGAGCTGCCAGGGAGAAGTTTTAGGAGAAGAAATTGTAGGGAAAATTCTGTTCAACTTCCAGCCCTCTGGCTGCTGCAGATGGAAACTTTGTAGATTTTGCTTCTGAATTCCAAACAATTATCCATTGGCATGTGCAAATACAGATTTTTCATTAGACCAATCAACCACATTTGGTGGCTGATTTTTCTCAGGTATTGCAAAACTTTTTTTTATGAGTGCAGCATTTTATTCAGTAGAATAAGGATGTTTATAATTCTTCAAAAATGAATACAAAGGTTTTTAATGTTTACCAATTTTTTTTTTTTTTCACTTAAACAATACTAGTAAAGCACTGAGCTATTTCTGCTTCGCTTTATCTCAAGTGTTTTAAAGGAATCAAAGTTATAGAAAGGAAATCAGACCTATGCTTAACTGCAGACATCCTTACCTCCATAGCCCTTAATTTTAACAGATGAGAGATGATCATTTTTGGGATGTCAGTTCAATGATTCATCATTCACATCTCTGCAACTAGAGGTGGTGAAGATCTTGAGAAAATGAAATTGAAGGTGGCAGTTATTTCTAAGAACCCAAGGAAGGTTTTGAGAACTTTCCAACCCACGCTGATAAATGGAGGGATTTGGGACATATGCCTATGGGTGTCATTTATTTCTGACTGCCAGATTTGCTGAATGTGCATTTGATGACTCTTGGTGGGGAAAGACGATGCAGAAAAAACTTCAGATGTGCTGAATGTAGGTGCATTGCTTATGTATGGCATTGCCTTACCACTGAAAACTTCTGGCCTGATTTGTGAATCTTATCACACAAAATATTGCATTACCTGTGGTATCTTTGTTGTCTTGAGCTATGGCAATGTTCATTTTTGACTAAACTGACTGTAGGTAAATTATTTCTTTTCTGTGAATAACCTAAGAGAAATTAATTAATGTTTGTTTCCACTGGCACTCAGTGACCATCAGGCCTGAATATTACAAGGTTTCCAGAACAATAATTCTTATAAAGCTTGAAAAGAGAACTTTCCTGTATTTGAATGACACTAAAATATGTTGAAGGTTTTTTTTTAAATACAGAAGAAAACCTCTTCTACACTAGGGTTCAGTTCTCTCTGTAGATGCCTGGAGTACACAGGAGGTTGATACTTAAGCTCCTGCCCAGTTCAGGCATGGAAATTTAACTCTGACTTTCTCTCTTCTAAATGAGAGCTGTAAAAAGCCTCATTCTCTTCTGTTGTTTTGTTTTGTTTTGTTTTTTGACCTGTGTGAATAGTTTCACTTTTTTGTGAAGAATTAAATAAATGTCTATTGGCCAGTCATGTATCATATGCTTAAAAAAAAAAAAAAAAAAGTACTGATACAAAGAGAGAGTGAGAAAGATTGCTGGTGCTTCATGGTCAGGTTTTGGCATTCGGTGGTGATGGCTGATATCAATCTCTGATATGTATTTCCTCTAAAATAGTTTCAGAGAATGAGTATTTTAAGACAAAATGCATTTTGTCAGAAAACTGGTAGCAAATTCAACTTACGTTACATGTGGCCTTTCTGCTTCCGTTTGGCACTTGTGCATCCTCATGGCAAAACTCTTGGTTATTGCAATTTTTCAGTACATCACAAGCCCAGCTGTGAACAGGCACTGGTGTGATACATGTGCTTATCCATGGTGCTCCCATTCTTTATAAATTCATCAAAGCCTTGCATTTGGCTTTGCATTCCTTCTTACTGACATGCCCTGGAGAGAGATTTCTCTTTGTAGCTAATTCTGAATTGAAGGTCATAGAAGCAAAGAATATTGTGAGTTGGAAGGGAGGCACAAGGATCATTGAGTCCAACTCCTGGCCCAGCACGGGACAACAGGGTTGGTGCTGTGACCACTTCACTGGGGAGCCTGTTCCAGTGCCCAAACACCCTCTGGGTGAGGAACCTTTTCCTGATATCCAACCAAACCTCCCCTGACTCAGCTCCGGCTGTTTCCTCGAGTCCTGTCACTGGTCACCACATCCTCTTCCCCTCGTGAGGGTGTTGAAGACCCCAGTGGGGTCTCCCCTCAGTCTCCTCTTCTCCAGGATGGACAAACCAAGTCACCTCTTCATAAGGCTTCCCCTCCAGACACTTCACCATCTCCATGTCCCTCCTTTGGATGCTCTTTAATAGCTTTATGTCCTTCTTTTGTTGTGGAGAACTGCACAGTACTCGAGGTAAGGCCACAAAGATTGAGAAGAGAGTTGGTCATTCTAAAGCATTCGGAAAATGTCCAGTCCTGAATGGATTGGAGATGGAGGTGCTTGAACCCACTAGCTGTGTGATTAAAAGAGTTATGCATTATTTTACTGAAGAAATACTGCTGTTTCTCTAAAGAACCCTTTTTAATTTATGCATCTCTGTGATTTATGCATCTCTGTGCCTGATCGTTTAATGCTCAAAATCCTGTGAATGGATTTTGACAGCTTTTCCTCTTTTCTTGCCTTATTCTTTCCACCAGTGGGCAAGAGTGGTATATGTCATTTTTCCAGAGTGCCATATTTCACACTTCAATTTAATTTGGCTGATAATGATTTGTTAAGCAAATATAAGAATGTAGAGCACAGGCTGGGTCTCACACATAAAGTGTTCAACCACTTCAGCAGTTCCTTTAAAATCCCACTCCAGCCTTATAAAAGCTGCAGGTGCAAAACAGTTTGCCTCTGTACTGCTTGAACAGAAGATAAAGGTAATGTGGAACTTTATATTCAGTACACTCTGACAAGTGTAACATTGTGAGAAGGGGACTGGGTTGGTGGTTTCCACCAGAAATGCACATTCTCATGAATGGGCTTACTCTTCCCCATGAACTGTTAAACAGAAAGGACAACCGACCATGGAGTGCATCAAGTCTGGGACAAATACTACACATTAGAAATGGAAAACACGGCTCTTCCTCCATTTGGAGCAAAGAACTATTTTTTAGGCTCTTTTGATCTCCAGGCCTCTAACTATGAAGTGATTCTTCTCACAGTGGTTACATCATTTTTAAATGTTACTTTAAAGTGAAGGGGTTTTTTTTCAGCCCAAGGAGAAACACCATATTCTTCTAATCTTCCTCTCCCTCCACTATGTAATTCAATGTATCTTTCAACAGAATTTTCTTACTTTCTTTGGGCATCCCACAAATTTCTGTTCTTACCCTGTTTCCTTTTCATCAGTGGGCTTTCAAGCCTCATCTGCTTTCAAGGATTCAATATCATCTTAGCACTGGTGTTTTGAATATTTCTCTCTCCACTCTCAAATCGTCTCTGTTTACTCAGGACAGCATTTTGGCATGTTTCCCTGGAAGTACTTTTTTATCCACTGAAATTCAGGAAGGACTAAACCAAGCTCCTTATCTTTTCTCTCTTAATCTGAGAGTTGCTTAAAGTCCTAATGTTCCCCAAGAACTTCTGCTCATTTTTTTTTCTGTATTTTCCTTTGTGCCCTACCTAAACTGTGCTGATTTTTAGAGTCACAGAATCATTAAGGTTGGAAGAGCTCTCTAAGATCGTCAAGTCCAACTGTTAACCCAGCACTGCCAAGTCCACCACTATACCATGTCCCCCAGTGCCACATCCACTTGATTTTGGATACTTCAGGGAGGTGATTCCACCACTTCTCTGGGCAGGTTCTCCTTTCTATGTTTGGAGTAGGATTTGAACCTTTTGAAGTTCGTGGAGAATATTAGTGTTGTGATCAAAATTGTACTTTCAGCTCAACAATATTTAACACTTACTCTGCAACTGTTTTCTAATCTCTTGACAACAAACAGGAAAACAGGAAAAAAGTAAAATGGTAGAAACCCCTTTTTAACTTGGGTTAATTAATTATCTTGCTTATTTCTAACTTCATGGAACATTTATTAGATATTTGCGATGGTTTTTCACTGAAGATTGACTTTTTTCAGAAGTTATTATTTGAGTACATAAATACCCCAGGCTTACGCCTTTTGAAGTAAGAAATTTATTTTTGTCTTGGCTAACTTGAAAATGACCAAGTACATTTTTCTCACATATGCAAACCAGAACGTTTTTCTTAATTGAAATGGGGCATAGAATATGGCAAAAGAAAGGCTAATTACAGATAAACAATAGTAAGTAAATGAGGAAGGCATTTGTAGTAAAATTTGCTTTTAAAAACTTAGCAGTACATTTTGAAAAGTAAAGATTTTTAGAATGTGAAAAACCACCAGAGTTGGTAGGACATTCAAATTCAGCTATCACAAATCCACTCACACATTACTGTGTTTTTTCTCTAAAAAGCAGGAGTATGAAATGATATTGAATAGAGATTGTGTTTTACTAGCCAGCATTGGTGTTACTGGAAGAGATGTGTGGAGGAAGTACTAAAAAATTTTGATAATGTTGTAAAACACAGGTGAACTTTAGAAAATTAGTATCTCTGCTTTGTGGAAACTTCGTGTTAGAAACCTGAAGGGCAAGAGGTGCGATTTAGGCTTGGTAATTTGTGCTGTGCTTGTCTGCTCCTGAGCCCGGGCTGCCGCTGGTGTCCAAGTGCAGCAAGCTGTGAACAGGGCATTTTGTGAGGTGGATGGCAGCTAAAGATCCAGGGCTGAAGTTCCTAAGTGAAGCAGATCAGGTTTGAATTGTGGTCGCAGTGGTGGAAGGGAAGTGCACCACTCAGTTTTCCCTAATCTTGCACATTGCTGAGAGAGAGACTGATATGGGAGGTGGGAACACGGGTAGGAATGAAAAGAGGATACATGAAAATAGTTTGAAGGGGGAGTGCTGTGATTCCCTCTTCCTTCATGGAAGTGAACACTGTTAAGATTATTTTCCATGACAGAGAGCTAAACTGTGGCACATTATTGTTCTGGTTCAGAGAGGTGGCAAGAGTGGCACACTTGAAATTACAACATGAAATTATAAAATTTCTGTTCCAGCACACTGCTGGCCATGCCATTATTACAAAGAGTGAACTTGCACTAAAGGATAACTTTTCAGAAATAACACTTCTGTAAAATATTGGGGCAGAAAATAAATACAAAATGGAGTGCCAGGACAAGAAATCATTTTAGTCTTTAGCTCTGCTGAGACCAAGGAGATTCACTTTGTACTCAGTAAGAGTTCAAATGTTTTGCTCTTGCTGGTTTGTAGGGAGCTCCTTCTGATCTAGCTATAAAGCCTAAAAATGAAAGTAATATTTCTAGACTTACTTTAATACTTGGCATTCACAGACTGGAAGCAGGAGTAAAGGGAAATTTTGAGAATGAACACATGTATTTTCTAGGACTCACGTGCACATAATTGTCCTGCAGCCAGAAGTGCCATGGTATGCACTCCATGGATGATAAACTATTAGTAGAACCTACTTATTAATATTTAGGTGTGAAATTTGTTGCTTTCCATCTAAGATAACATTACTTATGTGATCAGATGCACTGCTTTAGTCTGTAGATGATAGAATACAACACTATTTCTACTGAATTAAAAATCCTTTCATTATAAGGGGCTATTAATAAAAGTCCGTTGATCTTTTAAGCATACAAATCCACTGAAATTAAGATAGATTTTCAAACTATAGACCATTTCATCCCATGTCTGGATATAATGTATTTCAAAAGAATTTCCCATTACTGCTACAGCACTCAACTTTGTGTTTGGCCAAATCTATCAAAAGATCCTTTAGCCTTGCTTTGACTTTGTTTAATAAAGTCCTCCAGAGAATGAATGCAAATTCATTGAGCAATCTGATATGCATCTTAGACCAGTGTCATGATGGATGATGCATTTCCTGGAGCTACAGGATGTGAATTCTCTTGGTAATTTTGTTTGCATTGACTGTGTAGACCTGAACTTCTACAACTGACTGAAGGCTGAAGAAGTGGGGAGCACCCAGATGCATTTTCTGTGCATTGTGAGATGGGAAATCAGCATGACAAATTATCTTTTTATATCTAGTTTCTGGCATTGCATGTCGTTTAACAGCATTCAGTGCTCATCAACTGATTATACATTAGATATCACTGAACTTACCACAGGGCAACTAAAGGTGGACATCACAGAGTGCTTTGTAGAATTATTTGCACAGATTGCCGTTGTACTGATTAGATTGCAGATGAATGGAGGGAGATATCGAAAATACAGCTTGTCCCTGACATTGATAAGTTGTGGGTAAAAGTTATAAGTATTCCCCACTGGGTCATACTCAAGACAGGGTCAAGTAGTGAAGTGATGACCTAGAATCAGTAAAATGTAAAGTGACTGTCAATGAATTGATTTTTATTTCTGTGCATCAGGTATTAAATTAAAAAAATGGGGCTAATGTTTCTTATAAAGTACTGCCAGACTATTAAAAAGAGCACTGTAATACATACTTTTTGTGGTGTTGTCTGTTTATTTACAGCCTGAAACTTGTCCCGCTTTGGGGACCTCTGTCTCAGTTCCATTGTCTTTGCTACCAGTTTCACTGAAAGCATCTCTAAAAAGCAAAAACACTCTGTGATGCTGCCATCTCATGAGACACATCTCTTTCATTCATTAGCTGATGCATTACAGTTTATTACATCTGTAAATTATAAAGGGAAATCTATCTAAAGAGAATGTAAAAGCTCCAACAGCCTTAAGTTTATTAACAATAGTAACTCAACTCTAAACCACTGTGTACATGAATCCATTAAAAAGGCCTTGGTTCGGGAGCTATTCTGTAAAACGTTGCATTAGGTCTTTAGGCTTTAGCTTATAGGGTTTTAAGAAGGCAAATCTTAACTAGATGAAATTCTAAATTAACTGTGAGGCAAGAGCTCAACCACTCTGCATTTTATTGTTGGTTGCAGCATGTGGTGAGTACCCAGCACAGAGATGCTCACATCTGTAACAAATAACCTTTTTTTTTTTTCCTAAGTGAAGCTCAAACACATATTAGCACAGCCTATTTATCTGAATGAACCAAGGCTGCAAATAATTAAGGAATCTACTCTGGGAATACTTACACCATCATGGAAGCTGATTTTCATTCAAGTTGTATCAAAAGAAACCCCAATAACCTTGCTCAACTAATTTTACACACAACTGCCACTCTCAGTCTCTATGACTTGCTGTGACTAAGCCTGTTATTTTTATGCATTTATTTGTTCTTACTGAAGGAGTCACCAAATTTCATCCTGTCCTACCTCTTGTTCAGTGCACGGTGGGATGGCTGGGGTGAAGGAGCAGACCTTCTTTCCTTGGCTCAATATTAACAGTGCCATTGTAGGCTTTTCCTCCTGATAGATACTGGGGATATTGACAATTGTAGCAGCAGTTCAAAGATGTTTTGAAGTTGCTCTCACCTGCACCTGAGTTCTTTGTCTCTTGCAGAGCCTTCAGGCTCTGACTTTCTGCACTTTCACTTTGTTGACACACTATATTTGATAACAATTTTAATTTCGGTATAACAGTAGATAGGGAACCCTGTTCCAAATGGAGGAGAGGGTGGCTGTTGTGCTGGAACCTGTAGGAACAGAAGTAATTTTCTCTACTCAAAAAACTCTGCAAGAATATACAAAATGCAGTCAGGCCCCTGGAGATATCTGATCCAACCCACTCAAACGAGGACTATCATCATTACCAGATCTGCTTAGCCATGGCCTTGTCCAGCTCAAGCTTTGGCAGCTCCACCAAGGATTTTTTTCAGAGCTTCTCCTGTTTAACTGTTGCAGAGCTGCTCTGTCCTCCCATGAGAAAGGTTTTCCTAACATCCTTTTCGATCCTTCCAAATCGCAATTTGTGGCTGTCATCTCTCATTAAATCATCTGACATTAACAAGAAGAATTTGGATCCGTCATCTTTCTAATTGCTCTTCAATTATTCGTAGGCAGCAGCCTATAATTATTTGATCCCCTTAGCTTCCCCAAACTTAGCTGATTAATTTGAATATTAATGCTAGCAGACATTGTTATGTTTACAGTTCATTCACATTTGAGATATCCAGTGCTGATGACTTGAGTGCATTAAAATCTTTGAGTTTTACTTCCATTCAGTACAGTAGAAATAATTTTGTCCAATATATCTCTTCCATGGGTTGCCCTACCTTTGTTCCCATACTCATGACCTCGGTTCTTCTCAATGCTCAGTGAAAATTATTCTCCTGTTTGGGAACCATGTTTAGATTTTCCATCTCTATTTCATTCAGCACAGATTATCTTTCTTTATACTGTTTTATGTCTTTAGCCTCCTTTGCTTTGCTTCTTAATTTGACTTGTAAACCTAATTAAGCCTTACTTTTGGCAGTCCTTTATTCCTGTACTTCTTGACTTCTAATAGTGTAGCTTTCTTGCATGCTACAGATCCTATTCCTCCTCAAAAAGCCACTGATTGAAAAGTGACTTGTTACAAATATAAGAATTTACTTTTCTAGTATTCCAGGTGCAGGTTTTGAACTGCAAAGTAGTTCCTGTGTTGACATTGTTTATGCTACTGTCTCTTAGCTTTATGTTAAGATGACTGATACTGTTTGTAAAGCTTTATGGAGGTTTGCAGGTTTTTAGTTTAAATGTTTAGTTAGTTTTTGGTTTAAACGT
Source organism: Melanocharis versteri (assembly GCA_013397845.1). NCBI lineage: Eukaryota > Metazoa > Chordata > Aves > Passeriformes > Melanocharitidae > Melanocharis > Melanocharis versteri. Next base: position 737,304 of record VZTG01007477.1, read on the forward strand.
CACTGAGAATTACGATTCCATATGATATAAGACTGGCCCACTTACTCTAAATTAGAAGAGAAATGTATTGGGCACAGTTTTTATGGTTTGCATGTCTGCTAAATCACCTCTGCATTTCACAGCTTTAGCTTCTGGGAAATATTTATAGTTTTTGCTTAGGAGTGCATACAAGTTTAAATACAACAAACTCTAAATTTAAGCTCAGTAGAAGTTTGGTTGGTTTGGGTTTTATACATATATGTGTATATATATATGTGTGTGTCTGCATTATTTTGCAGCTGCTTCCTATTACATGAGAGGACAATCATTAGCAGTGAAGAGGTGCTGCTAATTGGATGGGGAGGGAGGCAAAGGAAGGCAAATGTCTTTGCCCATGTTCGGGGTGTGGTTGTGTGCCTCCTTTGGCCTGTTTGTAAAGTGGACATGGAGCAGATATCACTGTCATGTGAACGTGTAAAATTCACATAGGTAACTTCGCTTTTCCACAGTAAAGGAGACAGCCTTGACAGCAACCCAAAAGGGGAGTGAACTGTATTAATGGATGATTTTGTCTTGATTATTAAAAATCTTATCCCCTACTTTCTTGACCCTCAATAATCAATATCCCCTCAAAATCCCCTCAAGAATCAATGTTCCTTCTAAAATTTTACCCAGCCTTCATCTTTTCTATGCTACTTCTTGATCAACACTCTACATTTCCCTTTGGTTCACTCCTTCATCATGTCCTTCAGAGAAGCATCATCCACTCTGTCATTGTGAGAATAGAGGTTTCTTTCTATATTTGTGACACCTGTATTGGTTTTGCTCACTCTTCACTCTTTTCAGTAAACATAGTTAACAGTTTATGACTAATATTGGAGTTCACTTTCTTATAAATGCATGAGAGAAATGGAATTGTCCTATTGTTTTTCAGGAATGAAGGTACTTTTCCATTTATTTTTCATGTGTTTCAGTTGTTTTGTTTTGTGGGTTTTTTTGTTTGTTGCACTTTACTCCTCTGTAGTCTTCCCTCTATTTCCATAAACAATGCAGAGAACATCTCTAATAATTAGAGAAGAATGTGCTTTTTTTCACCCCCTTTAAACTGTGCACCTTAAACTGTGCAGAGACATAAAGATCTCTTCTTGTAGAAATCCATGTTACAGGTATTTTTAGGAGCCAGAATCCCAGTGGTTGTGCAAAGGCTCAGCCTTTACCATGGACAGAATCACAGAATCAAGATTTTTCTTTCCATCCTTGCCTTTCTGCCCTGAGACCCTCCTCTTCTCTTGAAGATTTCAGTGATGTTTCTCTGGAACTTAGACCTGTAGTGCTGGCACTTTCCTTTGTGCCTCCCAAGGGATCAAGATAAAGGCTGGAAACATTAGTGTTCCTCCTCCCCACTGGTACCACTGGCATGATCTTCTGACTCCTCTGGCACCAGTAGTGGATATCCTGGCTTTGTGCTCAGCCTTCATAACTTAGCACGTGAGCAGTTTCAGTGGAGCTGCATTTAATTACAGGATTGTACAGTTGGATTCCCAAAGCAGAGTTCTCCTCAGGGCAGGGGAAATTATTTGTCTTCTCTGCTTGGACCTGGTGCCAGTTAACAGAGGTTTTTACAGAATACCGAATACTTCCATCCCTTGACATGAACCTCTGCTTCCTCTGTTTTATCCAACTCCTGGCTCAGTCAGCTGGTAGTGGTTTGGATTGACGGGACTGTCTGCCAAAGCCTTTCCAGTTCATACCCAGTTAGAGAATGTGCAAGCTGAAATTATGAAGCATTATTAGGTAAAATATTCAAAATTTCACTGATTGTGGCCAAATATCTCCATAGCCAGTTCAAGTCTGACCATGGCCAATAACCTGAGTTTCAAGAGAAAGATAAGAAATACACACAATGTTCGATGAGGTTCATGGCCTATTATCATGTTTTCCTACATTCAGGTGACTTCTACCCATTAAGAACAAGCAACCTCCTAAATTTTCCACTGAAGATTAAACTTCTTTAAAAAATACAACAGTTGTGGGCTAAAGGGCTTTTTTTATGACTACTTCCCTAGACTGTTAGAAGTTTGGAAGTAGATCACAGACCAAATAGTAGGAGGACACTGTGAAAGTCTTTGATGTAGAAAATTTTTGCGAAGAGGTTTTTCTATCTTGTTTCCTTTATCTGTCTCAAAACCTCTCTGCATCTTTCCCTAAAAACTGTCATGGTTTGTACTCATCCCTTCCATGTCATCCATCCTGCACTCCTGAGAAGTCAATCCAGTCTCTGAACCAGGAAATCAGTCTCTGCTGCCTCCAGGATAACTTTTTAAAAGAAATGTCTGTCCCCCATACCACCCTCAGGCTGAGGAGGAGCTTTTCTGAACAACTTCAAAGATACTTTCCATTGTTTTTCTAATTATTTGTGAAATGCCCTCATATTTTAGTGTATTCTAGTGTTGAGAAAAGATAGTATATCCACGAAAGGTAATTTCAGAGCATCTCCACCCAGGTCAAAGTGAATTTAAATTATATAGAAGATCACAGCATTTGCACATTCATATACCAGTTGTGGGCTCTTCATCGGTTGCCAGGTGATCTATTCCAAGATTTTAGTATTCAGTCTATCTGTTCATTAGAGTTTAAAGTCCTCCCAAATTTTTATGTCAAGGACATACTTAAGAAATAAAATGCTTTAACTATTCCAACAGTTGCATTCAATTTGAAGGATCTAGTAAACATTATGAAGCACAGCTAAGGGAAATCCCACATGGCTAATAAAGTTTTGGTAGTAATAGGAGATAAATTTTGAAGTTTTCATAATAGATTATCTAAATGTCTCCAATGCAAAGCATTAAACAAAGCAGACCCACAAGCTATTGTATAGTTTTAAAACTATCTTCCGAATCTGCATAACTGTAATAATTTTCAAACTATTGATATTCTGGCAGAAATGTTAATATTTTTCCCCTGTATTGTTATCACTATTTCTGTTCAGATTTTCAGAGTACATTTTATGTGTTTTTTATGTTAGCAAGATTTTTCTACCTCCCAGTAGTTTGATTTTAACCATTTTCACATTTTCATTAAAACTGTCTTTTAGTAAGAGGAAGTGTAGTAATTTATCCTTACAGGGATGTTGTGACTCAAACACTCCCTTCCCTTCCTGTTGCTTGATCCAATGTAATTAAATAATAGATTTCATTTCATAACTTTGCAGTAGCAATAAAGAGGAAATTATGTTCAGAAGGCATGTTTATTTTTTTTTCCCCAGCCTTTTCATGGCTTAAAAGTGATTCTTTCTCTTCGTGCTAAAGTAATGTGAAACAGCCTTTTCAAACTTATGTCCTTGGGAAATGAATGTTAATTAAAGAATGAACATTAAATAGGAGTTAGGAAATCAGGGCCTTTTTCAGACACAAATATCTGTTGTTCACATTTTACATTTATGCTCCTTCATGGTGCTTTCTTTTCTCTCTCTGAGCAAAGCTCCCTCCTTTTTGCTTTCTTTGATTTTCCCAAGACAAAATCGGTCACATTCATCCTATTACCTGTACAATTTACCTCATTCGGGTTTTTTTTAAGCTCTGAGAATTGTAATTCATACCAATAAGTAAGAAAACACAGCAAAGCAACATGTACTTAGAAAAATTTGGGCTTCCTTTCCTCATTTTTACTTGAAAATGGGTATGCCTTGGACTGGGACTATTATTTTTCCTCTATTTTTTACTTTATGTTAGATTAGAAGATTCTTGGAAGAAAGTAGTTACAGATTTAGGACTTTGGAACCATCTTGAAATGTCCTGGAAAGACATTTCTTGATATAAGAGAAAGAATTCATAGAACTGCTTATATTGTGGTGCATTCTGATTATCCTTGTCCTCATTGACATCAAAGATTACAGGACAGGATGAGCCATTCTCCAGTGTCATAATGTACACTCCTTGCATAACTTGTGGTTGAAAAAATACTAAAAACTAAATGGTTTTGATTTTTTTTTTCTACTGATAATTTGGATACATCTTGCAAGGTGACACCTGAGTGTCAAAATTCTGCAGGCAATATAATGTACCTGGAGCCAGGATACCTGTGTGGTTTCTCTGGCATCCAGAACCATTTAAACCCATAGTCCTTTACATCTCTTGTGTATCTCACTGTTTAATCTGAGAGATCCTACAGCATTTACTGGTAGTCCCCATCCAGACTGAGAAGTTCCCACTTGGCTGGCGTGTGCACTTGAGCAGATGAGAATAAAAAAATATGAAGAAAGACCAATGTGAGTAATTTTGGGTGAAATCTTTTAACATACAAAGTCTTCCATCATTACCATGGTATTTTCTAGCATGAACATGACGGGATATCTCTCCAGGGCTGTGAAAATTTCTAGAGCCAAGAGAAGAATTATTATTATTGTGCTTTGTATTTTTGATGTTTGTCCTTTTATTTGAACCTGAATACTTTTTTCTTCTATCTCCAACTCTAAATCTTCAAAACAATGTATTGCTTGTGTTCTGAGATTTAACTTTTTAGACTATGTTTTTATCCTTCATTGCAGCCCAGAGCAGAGCCTGGGCCCTGCTCTGACCCTCCCTGCACACAGGGACACCCAGGGCTGAGGGCCCCTCTCAGCTGGGGCTCCTCTCGAGGCTGAGCAGCCCCAGCTCCCTCAGCCTTTCCTGGGCAGGGAGATGGTCCAGTCCCTCTGTGATCTTTGTCACCCAGCACTGGACCCACTCCAGGAGCTCCACGTCTCTCCTGTCCCAAGGAGCCCAGAACTGGACACAGCACTCCAGATGTGCTTCAGCAGGGCTGTGCAGAGGGGCAGGATGTTCTCCCTAACCTGCTGGGAATGCTCCTTCTGATGCCCCCAGGACACCATTGGCCTTGGCCACAGGGCACACGATGGCTCACGGACAATTTGCTGTCGCCAGGATCCCCAGATCCTTCTGTGCAGAGCTGCTTTCCAGCAGGTCAGTCCCAGCCTGCACCAGTTCCAGGGGTGTTTCCTCCTTCCTGCATTTGTCTTTGTTGAATTTCAGACAGTTCTTCTCTGCCCATCTCTCCAACCTTCCAAGGTCCCCTATATTCAGAGCACTAATGGTTGCCAGCTCTTCACAGCAATACTTCATTACCCTGAGGCTTCCTCTAAAAGCACTTTTATCTCTGGCCTTGGAGGGGGTAAATACATGTCTTATTTTCTCTGTGTCAGACAGTGACGCCTGATTCCAATTTGCTGTCATATGGAAAGGAAGAGTATTTATTTAGTGTTCTAGTGAAACTAATATATGGCAATGATTATTTTCCTGTGTGAGCAATGTAAGGATACATGATTTAAACAAATGGTGCTCTCAACAGCAATGGGAGAAAGGAACCTGTTTATATTAGATGGTCTCTCAATCAACAGAGAACAGGGGGTTTTCTGCTTGCAGCTTTGGAAGCTGTGTAAGAATAATCCTGAGTGGTGGTTTCTTCTGGGATTTGAAACCAAAGGACAGGAAGCTGGGGGATAATGTAAACCTCTGCTGGTTTGCATGCCCCAGTTATATTAGAAAAAGAAAAGAAATAGAAATAATTGATGGATAGGAAATAAATCTGAGTTAATAAACTAAATATTTAAAAATATTATCTTCAGTTCTTAAGAACAGTAAATTCTAATTGATTTTGTTTTCTTTAGTAAAGGAAATATGAATGCATTTATTGATAAAAAGTTTGCATGTTCTTATTTTTCAAAAGTAATATTTAGTAGCATAAAGGCATTCAAAGATGTAACTTAGATGGAAATAGTAGTTATTGTTGAGATTCTCCACTTGGAATTTCTATAGTGATACTGCTGTAAAAATGAAACAGCCCTTTGGAAAAATTTCAGTCCAAATCTAGTTGGTTTTATTTTAATGACTAGATGACCTTTGAAGGTCCCTTCCAGCTCCAACTATTCAGTGGTTCTACAATAATTTCCTCCAAAACTTCATAATTTATATAGTCTAGATACAGGAAAATTTTATGCCAATGATTTACAATGGAATGGCACCATACACTTCAGCATTTAGAATATCCTGACAATCCTAGAACAGGGCCAGTCAATAACAGAGGACATCTACACTCATCTTCAGAAACGGGGAGATCTGTTTGCAGAGGTTGGAGAGCTTTTGGCTGTGAGAATTTTTCAGTTTCAGGTTGGCTGATGAATCTTTCATATCTATAAAGTTCACACTTCACAAAGCTTTTTTCACAGTCTCTTGCTCGTTCTAAAGAACACTACTCTGTCATTTCCACTTGAATGATATTTTTCAAGCTTATTTTTCCTACCTTGTAATAATAATAGGTGCAGTAGAAATTTCCAAGTTTGTTTTCTTGCCTGCTGTTACCACCAGCAGTGGGAGAGAACGTCAGCAATGGCCATCCCCAGTGGCACACCAAATCTTGAATTAACACCTATGCAGCCAGTGAATAATTTGACCACATTAAAACTGAGTTCAGTGAGTCTGAATACTTTTCTGTACCTAGAGACTTTATGGTTTTAACGTTGTTGGTATAAATTCACTTAGTTTGGTCAGTGTTACCTGCTATAAATGTCAGGTGTGCAATAGGGTTTCTTTTGTTTCCTGGAGAGTAGAAGAATTACAGCTGTAAAATGTTGGTCCAAAATGTTGATTTTGGAATTTGAATTGAAAGAAGGAAAAGTAGGAAAAAGTCATGCCTGAAGCTAAAGTTGAAATGCAGTTATTGTTCATAAATGCATTAAATTCTTTTCCCTGTGTGACAGAAAATGGAAAAACAAACTCTAATTTAAGAAGTTAACCTTAAATTATTTATAAAGAGATTAAAAAAAAAAAAAACTTTGATTCAGGCTCATCTTTTGCAAAATAGAGGTATTAATTTCACTCTTTACTTGGAATTATTGTTCCCTTAGTAATCTGTTTAAAATAATTTTAAAGGAATTATTCTGTCTCGAATAGATGCAGAAAGTAACAGCCCAGGAACATGGTGCATTTTCCTGTCGGCCCATTCCATTACACAGGCCGACTCCATGTAGTTTTCTAATGGCTCTGCACATACTTCTGATTTTTTTCTTCTTGTTCTTCTGTATTTTTAGAAAGACTTGTTTGTAACATGAAGAACATCAACTCAAACAATCTGTCCATGTTCTGCCTTTGCTGTTTTTGCTCCCTTTGAGTGTGTACCTTCTCTTGTTGCTTTTTTTTCTACTCTGTACTGAATATGTTGCTAAAAACCATAAAGAAAAAACAAGAAAAACTCTCTGACCTTTTCTATGATCAGAAGAAGTATGCGAGGTGTGAGTCAAATGAAAAGAAATGCTGATGTGTAGATTTATGTTAAATGTTCAATTAAACAGATGGGAATATTAAGAAAATATATTCACTTCATCATAGTGATCTGTAGGGCTCTTGGATAGCAGTGGTGGGGTAAAAACTGTGCAGGCTGAAGTATGGGGCTGTTTTTTGGAGCTGCTGAGGCTGACTTTCACCCAATTTCAGTCTGAAGGCAGCTGAAGGAAGAGCTGTTTTTTCCCTTGACTGGAACAATTTGTGTTCTTAATTTTACATCATCTGCTTGTCACCCCTGACGTTGAAACCATTGAGTATTGGACCTGCGGATGTGTTTTTTATGCCTTTGGAGGGAGGGAGTCCCTGGGTAACCTGCTTATTGCCAAAGATGCTTTTGAGGTAATTCTTCTCCAGCTACGCGGAACTGGCTGCAGACTCCAGATCTGTATCCAGATCCAGCTCTCTGGGCTGCCTGAACTGGAAGTCAAGAGAAGATGAGGTGAAGCAGTCGATCTTGCATCAGGGACTTGAGAGTACGGTTTTCATAAAGGGACCAATATAGTTAATTCTGTCCTTGAAAACAAGATCTCAGTAAATGCCAGGGGCTGTGGGGTATGAACTCCTGTTTTGTTATTCTCATGATCTGTGTGGACTGACATTCACTGTATGTCAAGCATAAGGTAAGAGCTCTTATCAGTCTCTACAGCTCCCTGAAAGGAGGGTGAAGCCAGCTGGGGATTGGTCTCTTCTTCCAGGTAGCAAGTGACAGGAGAAGAGGAAATGGCCTCAAGTTGTGCCAAAGTAGATTTAGATTGGATATTAGGAAAATTTCTTCAGTGAAAGGGTGGTAAAACATTGAAGCAGGCTGCAGTGGTGGACAGCAGTTCCTGGAGGGATTTAACAAATGTGTGGATGTGGCACTTGGGGACATGGTTTAGTGGTGGCTTTGCAGTGCTGAGGGAGTGGTTGGACTCAATGATCTTAAAGATATTTTCCAACCTAAATGATTCTATGATTCCATAATTCTCTAAAGCCTCAAAATGTGGCACAGAGCTTCATCTTCTTGAGGTCACATATAATCAACTGGTGTTATATTAAATGATCTTCAGTAAAAAATGCTTACATTTGAAATCAAATACCTAATAAGAAGAAAATCGATTGGTTTTTAATCTGCAGATGGACATTTTCTGGTTTAGACAGCTTGTGATGATTCAGTCATGCTGGTTAACCCTTGTGCAGTGATCCTGAGTCATTCATTAGCTGTCAGAGTGCTCTAATGGGCTCCATAATGTAATTATCTCCCCAGGATGTGCTAAGTGCATACAGCACATCCCCGTGCTGACTTGTGGAAACAAATTCAGTGTTTTCCCTCCGTGTGTGTTAGAACGAGAAGCTCAGGTGTCACCATTAGTATCATGTGAGATATTCCGTGGAAAGATTGAAGTGAAAACCTGTATTACCTCTTCTATTTAGTTGCCTTCATCAAAAGTATCAGGGTGCTCTGTTTGGAATGTGTATACAGGACTCTATCTTAATTCAGAATATTATTTGGTAATTTTATAGTTTTGTGGTTTTTTACCTCGAAAAGGTGAGAAAATAGAACATATTAATGCATATTTAATAACAAAACAACCTTCCTGCCTCTGAAAAAAATTCACCCAGGTGAACTATGATCTAATTTTCTTGTATAATGAAAACAAAATCGTAGCTCCTGCAGCGTTATTCTTGGCTCCCAGCAGTTTCAAGGCATGCAAACATCACCATTCCGACTCTGTCCTGCAGTTTAACTGGAAGGATTATGTCACAACACAGTATGTTTGTTTTCCAGTTTTTTTGTCTGTTTGTCCATCAGGATGGTTTTGTAGAAGAAGTATCGGTGATTGTTGACTTTGGAGGTAGTGGAAGAAAAAATAACTATGGAAGAGAAAAAAAAAGCAGACAGTCCCATTGAAGTAACTGTGCTTCTGTCACAGGAGAATGAATACTCCTTTCAACAAATCTATAATTTGCAGAAGTTGCAAAAAGAAAATAGCCGTAAGGTGACTGTTAACATACTTCAGTTCATCCTGCCAAGAAAGTTAACTTCATAAAGTCATTAAACCCATGATTACATTTTAAAATATTATTCCCCAGCCATTTCTTCTTAGGCTTTAAAATATAGTTTCTGCATATACTACCTTTTTTGTAATGGGAAAAATTGTAAAATACACTTATTTTTCATAAACTCCTAATTATTAACAGAACTATTTGCGCTCCTATAGTTAAAATCATTTCAACACTTCCGTTATTTAAACTTCACTTTTAGGGGTTCATAATTCTGCTGTAATGAAAAATATATTCAGATTCTGAGGTCTCAAATACTGTTTGGTGGTATTAGGAAATTTAGCCTGTTTTTCTTAAGAAAGCGGAGTGATTTGGCTTGTTTGCTGTTCTTCAGTATCATCCCAAACAAAATATTTTGTTACGTGGAGTTAATAATTTCAAAACTAAAAAAAAATTAGAAGAAGACAAGTGAGTGTGTTGGAACTGCTGCAGCCCCAGGTTCTGTGATGGGCACTGAGGCTTGGGGAAGGGAGATGGTGGGAAATTCTTGCCGTAACTACTCCGCTGCCGCGTGGTAACCTCGCATATGAGCAGTTCCTGCAGCATTTAAATCCCACCCATCATCTGGAGTCACGGGCAGTGCCGCTCTCCAGTGAAAGCCCCGTGCTCCCACTGCAGCCGGGGTGAGGCACCTCCTGACTGCAGGGCTGTGCAGCTGAGAAGGGCTTTTCTGGAATGACAAATGCTCGGGTGCTCGGAGAGGGATCGTTTCTTTGGCACGGCTTCCTGAAATCCCCCTTCATCACGTAATGACTCAACAAGGCCTTCAGCTCCGGAAATTCAGGAATCGGGGCTTATTGCATATTAATGGCAACTCTGGGACAGTCAAATAAGACAGTTTGTTATAATACTAATTATAGCAAAGCACTCACGTTGTGGTTTGAATGAGTCAATTATGTGTGTGTTAAACTATAAATACACCTTCCCCCAGCCTCGGGTGTGTGGGACGTAATTTTTATTTAATTGCTTGGATACATATTTACCTGAGCATACCCCGGTTTCCCAGGTAAATACGTGTACCAATGCAGAACTCATTATGGTCTGTTTGGATAAATAATCCATATTTTATAACTGTACAGGAAATAATTATTTTCGTACTTTGCTTTCTTTAAGCCAAAGAAATTAAATGCTGTGTGTCCGTTTCTTAAAATAAAATAGATGCAGAAGTTGAGGCAATATGAGAATAAAGTTTTCATTGTTTTGGTAGAAACTGAGAATATTATTCCAGATTTTGATCTTGTGTTTAGCCCAGAATAACTCCATTAAAGTAAACAGTGTTATTCAGGATTTACTTAGATGCAAATAGGATGTGAATTTGGCCTTTGCTCCTAACTCTCCCTTCCTTCATCACAAGGCTCCTGCAAGCAGCTCACACACAATCTTTGCTATAAATGTCATTGTCACGTGTTTATCATTTGGAAAAATAAGGTATTACAGCTACACACAGAAATGAACATACCTGAACTTTATGTCTTAGAGAGTCATGGAATGGTTTGGATTGGAAGGGGCCAAGAGATCATCCTTGTGCATGTTCGGGAACTAGAGCATGCTCTCCTTTGGATATTTCTGCCATTGTTTTACATGATATTTGGGAAAGCTGTGTTGTGTTATCACCATGCTAAGGTCAGGTTTTCTAACACTTTTAAGCTCAGTGGGGCCAAAGTCAGCCTTGGCATAAATCCATTAGCTGCAATAGATTCACACCAGAGAGGAATATTGGCTCGTTCTTGGTAATTTTTTTTTTTTTTATCCAACTCTTTATATTTTATGTTAGAAACATAAGTAGCTTGTGTGCCCTCAAACTAATCAGAATAAGAAACAGTTTTGCTTATGCCAAAAAATAGAGCTATCGTTTTTCACATTCTTACATTTTTCAAGTGAGATTATGTTACTGTGACTTCTGAATTCCTGAAATCTCTCTGGTCTCGGTGACTGCAAGGGCCAAGAGAGGGTTCCAAGGGGAAAATCTGAACCTCTTCACGCAGTATGTTTTGTGTTGTGCTTACGAGATACAGTTAACGTTTTGTGTGCATGTGATTAGTGTGGAAAAAAATTAATGCAGTCCAGTATTATGATTTATGGACTGAATCTTTTGCCCACTGAACACTTGCCAAAATGAAAATCCCCCCCTCCCCCCTTTCCCCTTCTTTGGATATTAGAAACAGCTACTGTTTTTGTTGATCTTTTTAACTTCTGAATAGGCCTATTTCAAGTCATAGCAGCATGGGAGCTCAGATTAATAATATACTTATTCAGTCAGTGATACTGAGTGAAACCATTGCTAGTGTGAGTATGAGGGATAGGATTTCTTTAAATTATTTTCAGGTGCATTAATGCATTTCTAAAGAAGAATATAGAGCTATTTGAACATAAATTAAATTGCTGTTTATTGATCATGTTACAGGTGTGTATGAATTTTAATATCAAGAATTTTTGAAGGTGTCTCTTCTTTTGATGACTTTTGTGCTGTGCTCACTGTCAGTTTTCCATCCGAGGGTTAACAAGGCTAAGGGCAACAAAACTTACAATTAAATCTTGCTTTTTGGATGATGTTTTTTAATTTAGAGGACAAAGCGCATTCCATGCTGTGAAGCATCCCGTCTATCTCAGTCAATACAGCATTATGTTTTACACTGAAACTGGTTGTCCACAGAAGTGGTGGATCCCCCATCCCTGGAAAAATTCAAGGTCAGAGTGGATGGGGCTCTGAGAAACCTGGTCTAGTTGAAGGCCCCTGCTCATTACAGGGGGTTGGACTAGATGACTTTTAAAAATTCCTTTCAGCCCGTTCTGTGATTCCATGATGGTCTTGTGCCAGAACGAAAGGCTCGTGAGGTGAAAGGAGCAAATCCTGTTGACTCCTTTTGTGCATTTGGGTTGATCCTCCTTAGCCGAGCACTTTGATAAGTATCAGCTATGCAGATAACCCAGGTTACCACGATTCTAACCCTGTTCTGGTTTTGTATAATCCATTTGTGTAAAAGCCCCAATTTCCTGCACCTACTGAAAGCTGATGTACTTAGTCCTTTACAAAGAGATTTTTGCTCTTTACAGCACAATTTGAGGCATTCGGGGCCTTTGGAGGCACAGTCACAATGGATGTGAGGGCAGTCATTTCTTCACACTCCTTTGGCCACCTCTTATCAATTTTTGTGTCATTCCTTGTTCCATCCCATCTTTATCACTTTCACAGCTGAATGGCCTGCTCTGCTCAATAAGGTTCTTCAATTCCTTCATTAATAGAGTCGGTGTTTCCTATCAATTCATTTTCTTTCTCCCAAATGAAATAAGAGCATGCCTAAAAAAGTTCTTCATGTGAGTCTGGTTTGTACTGAATCAAGTAGGGGTAGAGTTTCTTTCAAAAAATACTTAGGTAAGCTGTTTAAAATTAATATTTGTTATTCTAAAAAATTGAGAGAGGGATCAGCTGCCCTTCCACAGTTGCAGATAAAGTGCTATGGCGAGAATTTGGCATTTTTACATTGCCTGAGAGAATTATATGTTCATTTTCTGTGCTAAGAGAAGTAAAAAAAAGGGCTCTAGGACTTTTTAAAAGCAATCATTTTAAATATAAACAAAAAAGCTTTTGCTTGAGATTTGTCAAAGATCTTTCAGGCTTTTCATAAAATTGTTATTCACTTCTTGGCAAACAAGAGTCGAGTGAGTGACACCTTTGAGAGTCCCAGCTTGTGTGTTAGTGCAGAGCTTGTATTTTGCTATGGACGACCATGCAAAATATTATCTGAATTTATTTAAAACAAACCCCAGTGAATAAAGTTTTTAACACTGAAAAGGCCATCCTGATTTATTCATTTATTTTAGTTGCAGCAAGCAGCTGAAGTTTCTCAGATGAGAGGAGCTCGAGTCATCTCTGCTGAAGATCTCCTGTTCTTAATGCGCAAAGATAAGGTACAGTAATTAGACAGAAATTTCTTATTTAAGGTAGTCAGATGCTTATTGTGTTTTCAATTGCTTTCTTAACCTGTGTAAAGGAATCCATCATCATGAGTAGCTTTATTTAAAAATATAGCTGCTCTGCAATTGTATTTGATCGAGCACGTTATAATCATTCTATAATATCTAAAATAATAATTGGGTTTTTCCTGTAGCGTCAATTATCAATTGATTTTTTTTTCACAAAGCTCTAGGGTGGATAATGTACCTTAGAGCTCAAAACTATTTCTTAATAAGATACAAATATTGATCCCTATCCTTTATATCTTTTTAATTAAAAATCAATCGCTCTAATTTCCCCCTGGTTATGAAGGGTGTCAATGTGATGTTTGACGATGTAATCATTATATTTTTGTCATTTAGACTGTCTATAAATCATCTTTATTTTATTTTATGATATTTTTCCTGCATTTTATCCCACTAAATTCTCCAAATTTAGGCATAGCCTTGCTTTCTCCAGATAGTAAATAGAGCAGGTCAACAAGGGAAAAAGAAATAATTTTCTCTCCTCAAATTTAAAAATTGTTAAAAAGCTGTCAATTATTTTTAATTACATTATTTATTCTTCCTTTATCTCCTTTTCTTCCTTAGTTTCCCTCTTTCTCTCACCCTTTTCTCCCCTCTTTGTTTTCCTTTCCTCATGTGACAGGTGAAACCTAATGACCAACACCATTTCAAAATTAAACTCCACTAAAACATGAAAATAAATTGCAGTTTCTTTATGTGATATGAGCCGTAAGGCTGTGCTGAAAACAGCAGTTGATATGGAGTCAAAGTTCATGGAAATGTGCATTTCTAGGCTAGAGTTCCCAAATTAAGCAAACATTTTGGAGTGCCCTAAAGAAGCCCAATTGATGAATTTCTACTTTCTGAAAGTCAAACTCATTTCTGTCTCACAGCAAAGTACCAAGGAAATTGAATAAATAATATTTAGTGTGGATTTGCTACTGCCCTGAGGTACTTTCTATGTATGAATTTTCTGCAGAATTTAAAATGACAAATATTTTAAAAGTTATATTTACTGAGTAATGTGTTACCCGTTTGTATGTTTATGTTAAAAGTTTACTTAATAAGAACTATGTAATAGTCATTAATATAAATGTATTTTTTTCTCATAGAAGAAGCTTCGAAGGCTACTTAAATACATGTTTTTTCGAGACTACAAATCTAAAATTGTCAAAGGAATAGAAGAAGATGACCTCCTCGAAGGTAGAAAAAAAGAAATTACTTAATTTGAGAGAGGCTTGATGCCTTGTAAAAGTGCTGAACAACTCAATGCAAAGTATTAATGTCTTGCTTGATAGTTAGAGACTCAAAATAATCTCTTTAGAGGAATTTTGTTGAAAATCTCTGCTTTTCAATTTGAAATATGTAAGCATTTGTATCTACCATCCAGATGAACAGTAAGACTATTTAATGTCAGAGCTCTGTTAAGTAAGAAATGTTCTGATTAAAGGGCTAATTGATTTCAGCATTTGTATTTTAAATGCACCACCTGCAATTGAATGGACATTTTTAAAATTATTATCAAAAGGTTTTGACATGTTTTTTTAAAAAAACCCCCTTATAATCTGGAGTCACTGAACACTAATATATGGTGTGGGTGTTTTTTTGCAGTGTGGTTTAACATTTTATACTTTGAATCTATAGTTTAAATAATGGGAAACACTTTTGTTCCTGATTTCCATGAGGAAGTCACAGATTTTATAACCAATGCATTTAAAGGAAAAGCTCTTTGAATTAAAAATATATTAATTTATGCCATATAATTTCCTGGTATAAAGTTTTGTTGATTTATATTGATATTAGAACCAACATTTCCGTTGTAAAAAATTATGTTAAAACTTATCGTAGCAAATCTAAACCTTACCATACTATTATAGCATCTAGCAATGTCCATACACAACTTTCTGTATTTAACTTATTTTCTTTCTCAGAGGCTTTTATTATTTTTTTTCCCTTACAATGAATTCCTTGTGTTTGGTTCCTCTGAGCATCCACATTGATGCTAGGTAAACATTGTACTTCTTGCTTTGACTTCACCAAGTTGTGGATAAGGTTTTGTCAGCTCATTTGAGATTTAATTTGCCTGTGGCATTTTATTTTTCATGTTTTGTGTGTGCAGGCAATCTGGCAGTACAGCTTCTTACCTGACAGCTTTGGGGTTTTAATACTTTAGCTTGTGTCACTGCTTAAAGCAAATAAACAATTTCCCTAAGCCTTTTAGATGCTCATGAAATGCTTCCTAAACACGATTTATCCTGGAATTAAAGAATGCCTTTTCTAGCAGGCATTGATAATTAAAGCCATTAATTTTCTTTTGTGAATTTAATGCCTTTATAGCTGCTCTGCTGTTTAGAGCAACAGAGATCATCTTGCCAGCATTCTCCAGGTTTTACTGCAGGGCAATGGTCCATCACCTCTGGAACTGCATCTTAATGTTCGTGTTAGGGTTTGCTTGAGGCTGTAGGTAATGAGGATGTTCTGCATGTGTTCAGGGAAGAACATTTCCTCAATATATTCTGCTCTGTGACTCAGGTTCTGTCAACCAGAGGGGTTGTTTCTTCTACAGCTGTGCCCACTGTGAATTCTTTGGTGAGAAGTAATGATATATGGGCAGCAGATTAGTTTTCTCTAGATTATGAAAAACCACTTGCTTATACTAAAAAAATTAAAGGTGATGTTTTGCTATTACTGCAGCAGAGCAGTGTCATCACCTTGTTCAGGTGGCACAACTCATATGAGTGGGACAATAAGAGCAGGCCTTTTCTTCTCATTCTGCTCATTCTAAAACGTGTCGCTCAGAGGAACATCAGGTGATGTTTGGAGAAGCCAAATAGGTTAAGTTTGTTGTTCTTTGCTTGTCTTTGTGAAGACAAATTCAACAGCAATAACACCAACAAGCGGCAGAAGCTGGCCCAAGACTTCCTCAACTCCATTGACCAGACTGGAGAGCTCTTGGCCATGTTTGAAGATGATGAGATTGATGATGTCAAGCAGGAACGGATGGAGGTAATTCTTTCCTTCTACTGATACCCAGCAGAGAAAATTGTGAAACATTTCATACATCATGCTGGTCTGATGCCTTTTCCATGCTGCATATTAAATCATTGTTACATGTTTTTTCTTCTGCCCAGATGGTCTAAAGAAATCCTATTTCCATATTTTTTCTATTCCTTCAAATGTTTCTTGATATCTAAGCACACATGCTGAGAAGGAAGATTACAGAAGTGTAGTTATGGATCTTACTGTCTGCTGTGTGTTTGTATTTCCTTCCTGTAGAAAGCAAATCCTATTTATAAACATTCCACACACATTTTTCACAACAGTATTTTCCTTTTTCATTATTTATCTCGTTGGCAAATTGTTTCATTAGCATTTGAGGACTCTTGATATAACACAGCTTACAGATCAAATTAAAGTATTCTGTGCAAACGTGCTTGAGTATAAACTCTTCTCTCCATCCTTTCGAGTCCTATTTTCTGGTCTATGTAGTTAGGAAAAATTTTGTCTACATTACAAAATGCAGTGCCACACACTCTCATAAAGCTAGGTGAGATCAAGAAGCTGTGTTAGCATGGAAGTCTGTGTTTTTGGCTCAATTTTCTGTGGATGGGCAGGACTACCCTGGTTTTTTGGTAATCTGGTCCACAGTGAATGCAGAGAACAGTCCTTGGCTACTCTTTGCGCTCAATTGCTCAATTCTTCCTCATGTCTTCTATAGGCAATGAGATGTCAAGGGAAAAATTGTGCTGGGAGCACACTCACAATTCCAGACAAGTATTTGAGCCAATTTCCATCCATTTTTAGACATCAACATAGTGGACATGACTGTTGGAAATTTGATATTTGTAGAGGGATTTCTATGCCCTTTCAGTGCTGGAATCTGGGGGATTTGATTTGAGTTTTTTTCCAATGCTGAGGTGGCTCATGTGGTTGAGAATATTTTTGTATTTAATATTTGGCTATGAGGGCTTCATTTCAGTCTCAGGATTTCATGGAAAATTCTAAGAAATAATGGAATTTTTATCCTGTGCAAGTTACAATTCTACTTTCTTTCTTCTTAATGGAGCCTCTTTTCAGAACTGCGTCATTCCCAATCTTCTTTCTGCTCCTTTCTGTCCTACAAAGGGAAGAAATCAAAGCCTAATGAAGAACCACTTCTCTCTAAGAATTTGGTTAGGAACAAGTCTCATTTCCCCTCAGCTGAGAATTTGTGTCATTGAACAGTTGTACCCAACCACTGCTTGTATTTTGGAAACTGGTGGTTTCTTTTCTTTAACCTCTTATTTATTTATGCAAAATGTTATGTTTTGCATAAAGGCAGGCAAATCCTTTGAGCTTGTACACACCGAAATAGATAACAGCATTCTTCTGAATGAACAGGTTACGTGCTTGACTTTGCACTCTCTTCTGTTCTTCCAGTAGAGTATTTTTCTGGTCTAAAGAACTACACAAGTTGATAAAAATATGAAGTTCTGTGCTGTAGACAATGGCAAATCTGTTTCTGTGTTTGTCTGTCAGGGAATGTGTGTCTGTAATCAAATATTTGCCTTTCATCTGACCATATGTTTTGGTTTTTATTGCTAGACTGTAATTCATGAACTGTAGTGTGTGTGTGTGTTATACATAAAAAGTAATTCTTCTCTCTATTACTTGACTTCATTACATTTTGTGAACTCTTGATCTGTTTCCGTGTTAAAAAAAAAGGAAAAGAAAATCAAGATCTTATTTTAGAATTCATTCATGAATTATATACAGGTATGAAGCCAGTATTATCTGTTTTCTTTCTTTTTAGTCTCTAATGACAAAACATGAAAGACTGTTTGAAACATGCTACTCAAAATGTTTAACGTATTTTTGGCTTTGTTTTGTTTGGGATTTTGTTGTCACTTTGAGGTGGGTGAAAAGGAATCAAAGATAGTAGGAAATGTGATCCATTCTTAAAGGAAGAGTTGTTAGTGGATGGGCTAATCTCCTGTATCACATTTTCTTTCTTTAGTAGATTGTTTAATCCACACTAAATTCTGGAGGAAATCCAATAGACACTTTAACAGGGTTTGTAAAGGAATTAGTGTACTTAAATCATGAGCTGCAATCTAAGGGCAATGTTCCTTTGAGGTATCAATTACCTCAGAAATGTGTGGTTATCTTGATTTGGACAGCCGTAAATGATTTCAGTTCCACTCTGCCTTGGGCCAAAATCATGCTGAGCTGTCCAGAGCAGATGATAAACATATATTTCTGATGTCATTATGGGCTAAACAGGATATGATTGTTTAGCAGTATGGTTTCAGTTATGATACAAAATGCAAATATTGTTTATACTCCTTCCTTTTAAAGCCTTTCATAAAATTAGAGCTAAGCCTTCATGGGATTGCCTGCAGTGCTGTGAGGTCCATTCCATATCTGCACCACAGAGGAGTCAGGAAAGCTCTGAGCCACTTTGGGACATTACCAAAGGAGAACAAAAAATTCTACACTTCTTTGACTGAAACACACAATTTCCCTTCCTTTGCCTGTTGTATGACAGAATCCACAATAAGTGACACCTTGCAAGAGGATGGCAATTCAGCTTTCGTCTGTCTCTTAAAAATCATTTAGAGGGGAGAGGTGGTAGTCCTGTGGGGTATGGCTGAATTGGTGTGGCAAAAAGGCCCCTGTTCATTTAAAATCTTTGAATATTTCCTTATTTTGCAGTTTGAGTAGAGATGGAGTTTTGGATGCTTGTGCTCTTATGTTGCTTCTCTGAACATCTCAGGTTCCTGTCCATAGTTAAACCAATTGCAGGTTTGGCGGTGATTTTGTGAATGGTAACTTCAGTTCTGCTGGGTTTTTTTTCTGTGAGAACCGCTACCACATTCTCCATGTCATGTCATTAAATCAAGTGTAGCTATTTAAAAACTTCAGTTTTTAAAGACTTCAATTTTAAAGACTGTGCATGTCTCATTGCAAAGCTGACATCTCTCTCGTTCTGTAAATACCCTTTTTTTATCATTTGTTTTGTAGCTTTAATCCTCCCTGACCCAAGGAAAAGTCTTCCCATTAGAAGTCTGGACTGACACACAAAGGAATTCATAGAGCATCTCGCTGTGAGTGCTCTGTTTCGCTTCTGTTCCCATAGGATTAGGAGAAACACCATTCATCTGTCACTCTGACTGCTAGTTTAGGGATATATTTCCAACACTCACATGTTATATGGCAATAATTCAGTTGCAGTAGCTACCATAATGCTTTCATAGTACATTGCAAGTTTGAATAAACAGAGGAGGGAAAAGAACTTCCCTACAAGAACAGACTACCTTGAATCAGGCTAGAAGCCAGCAAAATGGTAAAAAAGTAAGGTAAATGCCCACTTTCTGGTTCTTTTGCAGTGGGGTCAGAATTAGATGATCTTTAAGGTCCCTTCCAATACAAACTATCCTGTGATTATATGATTTAAGGTCTGTTGTCCTATGAATTACGTTAGATATTTGAAAACTACAGATACCTATTTTTGTTCTAGGAAGTTCATTGTGGATGTCATTTTTTTAGTGCTGCTCACCAGTATTCTCGTTTTAGTGGGAAATCTCTAAAGCTCAAAGCAATGCAACGGGCCCTGTGCAAAATACAGTAGATTGCGTTAAAGTATAGGTGGAATATATAGTTTTTTACATGTTTTTTAAATTACTCCTGTTTAATTTTGTCTTTGTTGAGACACAGTTAATTTGTATTTGCACAAGACCCCTGAACACTCCAAACTGCTTCTTGTGGTACAAGGAATTGTGCTCTGGGTGTTCACTCTGTTTCAGTCATAGAAATAAGCTGGACTTGGGATATATTATTAAACTAGACAGTGACCAAGAAGATTCCTTCCTGCTGGAGTATCATCATTACACTTTGACCTGAGCCAGGTCCCATTGTCCCGAACAATGTCCAGCTCTGGGGCCCTCAACACAGGAAAACAAGGACCTGTTGGAGCAGGTCCAGAGGAGACCATGGAGATGCTATGGGGGCTGGAGCACCTTTTCTATGGAGCCAGGCTGGGAGAGCTGGGGGTGTCCAGCCTGGAGAAGAGAAGGCTCTGGGGAGACCTTAGAGCCCCTTCCAGAGCCTAAAGTGGTTTCAGGAGAGCTGGAGAGGGACTTTGGGAGTGCCAGGACGAGGGGGAATGGCTTTAAACTAAAGGAGGGTTGATTTAGGTTAGACATAAGGAAGAAGCTTTTTACAGTGAGGGTGGTGAGGCACTGGCACAGGTTGCCCAGAGACATTCCGTGTGAGGTTGGATGGGGCTCTGAGCAATCTGATCTGATGGAAAATGTCCCTGTTCACTGCAGGGCAGAGGGACTAGGTGGCCTTTAAAGGTCCCTTCCAACTCAAAACATTCTGTGACTGTAAACTCCTGGGAGTTAGCAGAGGCCAGGAGCTCTCCCCACTGGTGGTTTCGATGTGGCCACTCTCTTAGGAGAGCTTTAGCACGGACAGAGGTTGCTCTGTGGTGGCTGCCCTTGGACCCAGGGCACGGACTTGGGGTCTTTCAATGGAGAGAGTGAAAATTGCAGGGCATAAATCAGAAGTAAACAGCTGTGAGCTCTTCTTTTCAGGGTGGATCTGAAAGATGGTGTTGAAGTTCTCAAATTCATTGTACTAATTTGGAAAAGATGTACAGAGAAAATAAGCAGGAAGTGATTTAGGAAGAACTCTGAGACCTTTTAATACCACTGTGCTCATTTCACTGGCGAAAATTATGCCAGTGTAAGTGCTGGGGTGGGGGGGGGGGGGTCATTACTCTTTAGGGAGTATCTGTTCCTGCAGGGTGTATCAGTAACAAACTGAAATTTGATTTAAGCCCATATGGAAAGTAGAGACAACACACTCTTAATAGAAACTGCATGCTGGAAGACAAACTAAGAAGTTTTCTTTCACGAAGCATTGGTTCTCTGTGCATGTCTCTTTTGCTCTCTAATATTGATAATATACCTATTTTTCTTCTCAAATAAATATTTTTTACTTCCTTGCTGCTATCAGGTTCTTGTTCACAGAATCTGTATTTTGGGACAGAATCTTTGGATTCAGTTGAGTGCTAGCTTCTGTTCTCTCACAATATTGTGCCCAAATCTAATAAATTATTGATTTTTAGAATCACATTTTATTAACCTTAAACCTTCTTTGATTTTAACAGCTACAACTTATGAAAGAATGCATCCTTGGGTAAGATTTGGTAGTGTAATCCCTGTGGGGTTTTTGTGCTGTTCTTTACCAAACATTGTCAAATATGGGCAAAGGGATGCCAGTGGCAGGACAGAAGGACAAGCCATACCACTGAACCTCTTAAATCTTCATTCTTTATGGACTAAATAATTGCAGCCCTGAATGCAGACCAGTATCATCCTCACCTGTGAGTCCTGGCCAAGAAGAGTGGAAAAGGGATTTGTAGTTGCTAAATAAGGTACTCAAGGAAGAGTGGGAAAGTTCCTGCCCAAGGACACGAGAGTCCTGGTGCAGTGATGAAAATAAGACCAGGATCTCGTTTTCCAACCCCATCAAGCTGTTTTGAGAGCTCTGTTCATCACTTCCCCAAGCTAGGCTGAATTTCACTTAGTGGTACCTGCCTAAAAGTTGAAATGTCCCAGTAACTCAGGCTGGCTTCTGTACTCAGAAATGAGAGGGAAACAATCCAAGGGGAAGTTAATTTCTTAGATCAGGGGAAAAAAATGCTTTTTCTTTGCTTTTTTTATTATTCCTAGAAACATCTAAGTTACATTTAAGTGTAGTTCATCAGATGTTAAGAAAAGTACTTCCAGTGCCTCTGGGATGATTGTCTTTGGAGACTCAATATCTGTGTGTGCTGTGGGACCTTGATGATACAAAAAAAAAAACCCTGCAATGATCATATATAGTAGACTTTAGGGTCACACCAGCTCCCTATATACTGTCTACTGCTTTTGATTTACACAGATGCCAAGATTAAAAAGAACTTAGATGAAACATCAATCAACACAAAAATCTTTATTCTCTAGGCAGTGTTTTTAGGTGGTTTTTTTTTTTTTTTTTTTTCAATACTGCAAAATGGAAGTTAGGAATGCAAATATAGAAGGATTTTATTCCACTGCATCAGTCCCCCCAGTGTTTCCAGCTGAGTGCAAAGAGAGCACAACTGGTAGCAACTCAACTCTAAATTTGCTGTCTGAGCATCAAAGTATTTGTAAGCATTATTTGGTATAAAAATAAGCCTGCTGGTATTAATGGTTTCTCTGATTACACATTGCTTGAGAATGTTTGGGATAGTGGGAAAGCGCTGTTTCTCTTGGGCAATGGTTGAATTGGTAAAAAGTAAACAGAAAATAAACAAGAACAGTTTTTCATTATTATCTATATGGCTGTAATGTTGTGTCATTCTCTTTGGAATGGGAAAAAGCCCTTGAGTGGAAAAGATTTCTTGTTACAGCCAGTATCAGTAGACTTTATACGCTGTTAAATCTAAGATTATTGGCTTTTTCTCACGTTTGGGTTGCTTGCTATGGTTACATGGAGTGGCCTATTTGTTTGGGTCTTCAGTCCCAGGGTTTTTGAGCATTTTAGTGAATGTTGCTCATACTGCAAATCTAGACAGCTTTGCTGGGAGGGCAAGGTGTTATTTGCTTTTCTGTCTTTTAGTTCTTTGAGTATTTTTTTGCCACTGTTTGCTTTCTCTAAGGAAGAGGAAGATTCGGGGCTGTTGTATTTTTGACACCCAAATGACTATGTCTCAACTTAAATTTTGGAAGGAAATTTTATATATATATATTGTTTCTATTTGTGATTAAATGTAGATACACATGCTTATAAACAATATTGCCATGGAGCATTTGATTAGGAGCCAAATACAAGACTAACAAAACATTGTCCTTCTGAGTGTATTTTAACATGTGTTTAACATGTTTGTTGCTTAGCTATACTAATCTCCCTGTATTGGTACTCACAACAGAGTTACTTTTTATGTAAACTTTGGAGAATTGGGAACAAGGATTGATGCTGAAGTCTGACAAAGGTCCCATTGGTAGAAGGTTATTGAAACTCCTGTTGTAATTTAAAGAAATAAAACAAATTTGTGCTGATAGCGATTTGTATTTTTGACGTGTAGAGATGCAATAATGCAAATCTTGTCTGCAAGACAGGCTACAAACCCATGGAATTGTAACTCTGATACTTTGGGGTGGAAGTTACTTTTTCAGATCTTTGAACCTTTATGTAGCAAATTGCTATCTTTTAAGCTCGACTAAGCCTGATATTGAAGTCCATTCTGAATGAAGAGAAAATGACAACTGTTTATTTCTTAGGGTAAGATGTTAACTAGGTCTACACTGAGAAGAGTTCTGTCATCTTAAATTTTTCATAAGGAATTCATCACTTGCACAAAACCATTTTTGAGACTGTTTTGCACAGGCTTCACAAAACCCAAAAACCCATGGAATTGTAAGACAGGTTAAAATGATGTGAGAATTTCAAACACAGTATTACTCTGTAAGATTCCTACTTCTTATTTGTTGCAAGGAAGAGATTTTCTGACACTGTTGTGAAGAGTGAGACTGAAATCTCAGCACAGAGACCCCATATTTTTGGCAGAAAGCTTCAGAGCCCCTTGCTTCTTTCACTTCCACCTGGGAAACTCTGTAGGCAGGAGCACCTTGGGTTGTCAGCCACCGTGTGACCAAGCTCCAGGGCGCCCCTGAATTTCTCTTTCCTTCTATTTAAAGTTTCAAATCACAAAAATCCTTCTGTGGAAGAAAGTACTATCTTCTAACAAATGAAGACAATAGAGGAAGGCTCTCTATGGCATGCAATAGGGGGGAGTTGAGGCTGTCCTTCTGTTTCAACTGCTGCAGAAAAGAGGGGTCTGAGGTGTAACAGGCAGGGTCCTGGGTTTAACAGAGAGGGGAGAACAGTCGCAAGCCAATATTAAGGAAAGGATTTTTTTCTGCTTCATCTCTAGGAGGCTGATGCAAGCCCCTCAGCCTAAGGCAGTGCCAGGTTCGTTTATCTGAAGGTTCATTTATCTGCTATTTCTAGACATCACAGGTAGAGCAGAGAAGCCCTTTTACCTCTTCTTACTCTGTTTATTCACTAAGGGATTAGCACTGTCTTTCTCAGTATTAGACTCCAGCCAAAACTAAAACCTGGTTTGAATCAGGCCCATGGGTTTACCCGGCAAATACCTCCTACTAAATGACTGAGAATCCTTTTCTTTCAAACTGGCATTTGCCCTCTAATAGCAGACTGAGCAAGCTGTGTGTCATCACAGCCTCTCCAGCCAGTCTGCAGCACACAGACAACATAGAGGAGCATTGGAAGTAGTTTTCAGGCTGCACTCCAGCTAAATATAGCCAAAATGAGCTCAGATCTATTGAACTGCACCACTTAAAAAGGGGAAGAAATCTATAGAGGGTTGTTGAATACACAGATGTTGCATTTGGTTAAAGAAGTGCTTGAGCCACAGATCACTGGGTGCTGTATGACTGTTGAGGAAAATAATTATCATAAGCTCGTCTTGTAGTTATACTGATCATGCCTTGCTACTGTTGGAACCTGGGCAAAACAGAGATTTGTTCTGTCTCTCCTTTCGTGTATTTAATTCTTCTTTTTCTGCTTTTATTTCTGGATTGGCGTTTTGTTTTTTGTTTTTCCATCTGACCACAGGATTAGCCAAGACTAGTGCAATTTTTCTCCTCAGAAATAAAGATATCAGTTTGCTGGTTCATATGCTATGTTATCCATAGTGTTTGATTGCATTCACGTAGGATTTTGTGAACCTTAGTATTTGATTGAATTCGGACAGGATTTCATAAACCTTTGCCACAGGCATCTAAGCAAAAAATCGAGAATCACTTGATTCACTCAGTAGTCTCTATCTCCATATTGTCATCTTCCTTTGAGTAAATTCCAGACCAAAATCCAGCATTTCATAAGATTTGATTATCTATTACCTGGTTACTAATGTCAAATGTTGTCATTTTTTGTTCAGATTTGCAAAGCCATGAGGCACCAAACTTTCCTACCTACATTCACACTCAAGTTCAGATACCATGAGGAAAGTGAAAGGATCTGTTGCTGAGGTGAAGTTCATTGGGGTAATCCAATAGTAAGCACATTGTTTCTGAGGGAATGAGAAATAGCAGCATTTTTTGTTTTAAAGCTCATTCTGATAGGACTTGTAACCTGACAGACTATCCCTAAGATAGGACCCTATGGTAGATTTTTTTATAGGGGGTGTGATTTTATTACTGAGAGTAAGAATAAGAACACAACTTCAATGAAGAATACAATGTATGCAGGTTAATGTGATTTTATTTTCATCAGCTTTCCATATAAATTAACAGGAAGGAACTAAAGTGAGCCCAGGACATTTCAGAACCAGAGTAGTTGCCTCCCCTTGTACTACATTTTCTTGAAGCATAAACTGACAGCGGGGGGGTTAAGATTAGATATGAGGAAGAAAATTCTTTACTGTGAAGGTGGTGAGACACTGGCACAGGTTTCCCAGAGGTCATTTCCATCCCTGGAAGTGTCCAAGGCCAGGTTGGATAGGGCTCTGAGCAACCTGGTCTAGTGGAAAGTGCCTCTGCCCATGGCAGGGGGTTGGAACCAGATGATCTTTAAGGTCCCTTTCAATCCAAACTATTCTGTGATTCTCTTTGTGCATTAAACTCAGACATGATTAGCTGCTGGATCTTATAAACTAAATAAAAGCAGTAATTCATAGCATGGCAAATAAATACTGAGTCACGATCCAGAGCAGTGAAATGTGTGGAAAGCAGGCCTGGCATTCACAAGGACCTTGTTGACAGGCTGGAGAAATGGGCTGACACGAAGGTCAGCAATAGTAAATGTGGATGCTGTAACCCATGCAGGGGTGCAGCCTGTGGGGCAGCCACATGCTGGGCTGTGTCAGCAGGGGTTACCAGCAGGTCAAGGGAAACAATGATTCCCCGTGATCTGGCACTTGAGAGACCACATCTGGAATCTGTGGCCAATTTTGTGCTCCCAAGTACAAGAAAGACTTTGAAATACTGAAGAAGAGGGTCACCAAGAAATATAGGGGGTACGTATGATGAAAGACTGAGAGGCAAAAGCTTGCTCAGCTTGAAAAAGAGGAGGCAAAAGGGAAATTTCATTGCTGTTTCCAACTAATGACAGGAGGAAATGGAGCCAGACCCTGCTTGGATGTGCATGGTAAAGGGCAGAATTTGAACTGATACCTAATAGGAGAAAAACAGTTCTCATCAAAGATTGAAAATGCTTGGCCAGAGAGGCTGAGGAAGTCTCCATCTTTGGAGATATCTCAAACTTGGCTGGTCAAGGTGCTGAACCACTTGATCGAATTGGACCTTTTTTGAGCAGTGTCAAACTAGAGATCTCTGGAAGGCCCTAAAACTTTCCTGGTATAAATTATTCTACCATCCTGTGATCCTGCACTGAAGTTTCCCATTTCAGATGTTAAAATGGCAGGTAGGGTAGACATAGAAGAGCTTTTATAAAGCAAATAGATGATAAACCATCTCAGATTTCTAAAAACTGTTTAAAAATTTAGGCAGCATATAATTGGACTTTCCAGCTTCTGCACTTTCTGTAATCTGTAGCTGCTGGTATTTCCTGGAATAGATGTTTTATGTACATAAGGAACAGGGTTTTCTGTCTTTCATTTTGTCTCGGTTGCTGTGGTTTATTTTATCTATAATGTTGCTTGCTGTATTCTTCCGTAAGAATATGATCTGGCTGCTGTGCAAAATTGCACTTGGGGAAAGCTTCACACATCTGCTGCAGCAAAGGAACCAGGAGCAGCAAGATTTAAGCATTCTAAGTGTCTGTTGAAATGGTAAAATACAATTAAGTTCTGCATGTAGCAAAATGGGAGATGCATCCGATCCCAATCCACCAGAAAAAGGACCCACAACGTTCCTGCAGAACAGCACAGGTAATACACTGCTGTAGTTTTTTCACTCAACCCAGGGCAGCATGATTCCATTTGGATCTTTAGCCCCTCAAACTTTTAATTTTGTCTCCTCTATTCTTTCCTTCCGCTCTCCCATCTTTATTAGAATTGATGATACCTAGTCAGGTATACACTTTCATTAAATGAGTCAGAAAAGGTTCTTTTAATTTGAATAATCAGGAAAAGCAGTAGCAGTTCTCATTTTCAGATAGTTACCTTACATAAAGTCCTCAGAAAGTGCATATGCAGAGTTTATTCTTACAGACATTCTTGTAATCAGCATTCGAACCTTTTAATAATCTGGGATTTGCATTAAAGTAACTTTAAAACATGACAAAAATTAGTCACTGCTGCCACTTTGGCTTTCCAAAATACATCTAGAACTAGACCAAAATTTTCACAGAGGCCGTAATACTGTCACTAGCAAAAATGCTGATTTAGCAGCGAGAGGAAATTTTGGATAATAATTTATGTGAATTCAGTAAGATCTTGGTCAAATAGGGGGCCACAGCTGGATGTGTGAGTTTATGCATATTCGGAGGTAACTCTTCTAACTTTTTTATGCAGGTAGTGGCAGGGTTTTGGAATTCCTTTGACGTAAGGAAGAACACAGGATCTTCTTTGGTGTCTGTATCATGTGTGCTGCACTCCTGGTGTGCCAGAAGGCATTTCTACAAGAGCAATGGCAAGAAAGCAATGCAAAGTGGTCGTACAAAAAAGTACACTGATGCATATATTTTATTCTCAGATAATTCCTCAACATCTTTTCCACGCTGCTTTTGAGTGGCACATGTGAGAGGCAGGGACAGGGACTCCTTGGTAGCAGCGTTGAAGTGCTGTTGAAAGTTTGCCTCCGGCACTTCGGAAGCAATCATTAAATTTGGGTTTCCATTTGATCAAACGAAGGAAGGACGGGTAGTCTCTGTCAGGGGGCTGGATTTTATTTCCCAAGGCTAACAGCCATTTCCAGGACTTTGTCAGACCTACTGAGAGTTTTTTCTCCCATTGTCAGATGGTATTATTTAAAATCAGTTCATCCACTTGTGTGGGATCCATATCCTATATCATACAGCGACTCTGACAAGAAGATGCTTTTACTGGGGGTGTTATTCAAAGCACTGTTGATTTTCTCAGGCTGCAGACATCTGCAGAAAAAGCTTGTAGAACATCCAGCATCTGGTATCGAGCCCTCGCTCCTTACACAGACCATATCAAACAGTCTGGAAACGGAACACGTTCCCTACATCCGCTTGGAAATAATTTTTTTTGTGTTTATTGTAGATGTATTAGCTGTCAGCTCGTATCATCAGCTAATTATTTTATATTGGAAAATTGTAAAGGCATCCTCAGATGTACTAGAGTCAGGCAGATTTCCAGCTACTAATCACACCCTTCTTAAAAGGGGAGTTAACTCTCGATGTACCTCAAGGCTGGAGATCTGATTTCTGGTTCCAGTATTTGGAGGAATGCATTGGTGAGATGGCTCTTGTGCTCTGCCAGCCTTGGTACCCTGAGCTGTATTTTAAAGAAAGAGACAAAAGTGCTGCAGAAACATTGGCATCCTTGAGAATAGCAAAATTTGACTCTAAAAATGTCAGAAAAATTCAGAAACCCTGAGAAATCCAAGATACCACCAATGAAGAGGAATTTTTCTGCAGGATGTGTGATGGCATGAGAGTCTATAGCAACTTCCAGCAGCACAGTCAAGTAATTGATGCCAGACCGTGGCTGTTCGTGTTGCTACACCTTTAATTCTAAATATGCTTCAACCTTCCAAGCTGTGCCTCAGAATCTTGATATTAAAGATATTGTTCTTTGCATCCCAATGATGTTAAATTGTTAATTGTAATATTTTGAACTGAAAACATTCTTTCCATTTTTCTGAGTAGGGCTATGTTATTTTTAAATCTTTCTTTTTTTCATAGATCTTTGATTCACTTTGGAACCTCTCCATCTCCCTAAAACTCCCTAATCCTCCATTTCAGTCAGGCTAAACCTCCAGGAAAAACCTAAATAGAGTATGAGAAATCCCTAGAAATGTGAACAGGTTTTGACATTTCAAAAAGTAGTTAATTTTCATTTTCACAATAAATTGACAAAGCTTTCTGTGGCCAGCAGTAGGAATATCAGTCTTAACTATGGCATATATTTAATATTTTTATAGCTGATTTTGAACAGGAATTAAAGCTGAGGCTTTTTTTTCAGGAGGAACTCTTGCAAAGTTCTTGAATTCGAAGCTTTCTACCTTTTAAAAATCAACTGTAGTATAAAAGTAAAACAAAGAAAAAAGAAGAATTCTTTCTATATGGTATCTGTTTTCCCCTTCTGGAACACTAAATCTTTTGCACGCTAAACTGAAAGGTGCTAACTCCTTTGGAAGGGATTCTTTTCACTGTAAGCAATTTTAAGAATGTGTGCAGGGAATTGTGTCCTGATGTTTATTTCTGTAACAGACTGATTGAATGAATATTATGTTCAAGAGCCATTATTAATGCAGCATAAAAATCTGTGTGTCAGACACTGCAAATTAGGAAGACGGAAACTAAATTTCTCCGTATTTTCCTTTTTTTTTTTCTTTTAATATCTGACGGTCTGAATACTCTTCATGTCACTTTTAATTGATGACTAGAAATAAAACAGTGACTCCTCTCCTATGATGGGGCTCAGAGGTGCTGTGCTGGTTTAGAAAAACTGAAATTCCCAGCAGTTTAATAGTTCATAATTAAATTTACAAATCAGGTTACATTTAAATGCATTATTTTAAAGTGATTTAAATTTATGTAATTCTACAGTGTGCAATTACACTGAAGACTGGTGTTGTCGCTTTGAATTATTATATTATTATGGCAATTTAGAAATGTTTCAAGATACTTTCTAATTATGCATATGTCTCCAAATGAGGTAAAATTAGGCAAAGCTTTTTCTTAAATCATGGAATCATAGAATAAATAATAGAATAGAAGAAACTGTAGAATCATAAATAAATATTATTAAATAGCCATAGTAAATCTGAATATTCTACCTGAAATTTCATAATTACTTATAGTTGTGATACACTGGTAAAAGTTATTTTTGTGGATATGTGCAGTGAATATAAATTCAGATTTAGAAAAAGGAAAGTCCAATATTTGTATATTTAGACAGTGCATCAAGGTCCTTACTTTTGGAACTAAAACTAGCATCCCATATCCAGCTCAATTTATTAATTAGTGCTACATTATTGAGCATAGTTGAGAATTTCAGAGGTCATTGGCATCCAGGTGCTTCCCGAGGGATATGGAGGTCTGTCTTCACTGGATCAAGTCTTGTTGCAAAGTAAAGGATGTTTAAAATAGTTGCACACGTCTATGGAACAGTAGAAGTCTGCTGTAGGGTTTAGCCGAGGTGGTGTTAACATTAGCTCATTATATCAATATTTGTAAGATTCAGGTTCTCCAGGGTTGTTTCTTTGGAAAGCTGCACATATTCATTATCAGTTTAAACCATCAGCACAAGAACTGCCTTTGTCTTGGAAATATAAATAAAGACTTGTCAGTGGAAGATGAGGACTCTTTCCCACCTTATAAGTGAAGGGAGTGTGTAACAAAGGCTGCAGAAGGCTGAAATTTCAGCTGAAAGTATTACTTTCATGGCATGTCCAATACTAAAAAACTTTAAAATATTTCACAAAAATGTTACTTCTAATGTGTTGTTTTAAATTCTATATTACTTAAGCAAATATTTAAATATTATATTAGTTTTTCTGCATACTTGACATGAATATAATTCTACCTTCCTGCCAAGTATGTCAAAACCCAAATTCACTTCCATTTGCCAGGATAAATGTTTATTTTGTTTTCCCACATAATGTGCTCTTTAAAGTGTCACCAGGATACCAAATCTGATGGCTTTTTAATAGAGACACGGTGGGGGTTTTTTTGCTTTCATTAGGAAACAGGAAAAACTATCAGTAAAGCTTATGGTAATGAACCCATATACAGTAGATCTCTTTGCTCTCCTTCCCCTCATCTCAGCACTTAAAAGAAAAGAAATTCCCATCCAAACTATTGTCGTGGTGCCTCATTTTTGATAAATGCATGGAGGGTCTGTAGTAGGAAGGAGTGTGGGGTGGGGCAGAAGAGGGACCAGGGTATGCAGGACCATTTCTTCTGTCAAAGGTGAGCTGGGATGCCTCAGTGAGGCTCCCCAAAACAACTTTTGGGTTTGTTTTGACATGAAATGGGTGAGATTATGTAAGAGATAATTCATTGGGAGGCCACTATTAAAAAACTGTGTTTGCTGCTTTAATATTTACATTACAGAACGTCAGCCTATGCTTGTGTAGTTTTTCACCAGTGAGTTTCATTTTGACTTTAATTCCCCAATCTTAACCAAACTACCAAAACCTGTGTTTGCAAACTAAAATATTGAATCTTCTGCTTTTAAATGATATAGCAGTAAAGTTTCATATAAAAGTTTCAGTTCTGCTTCTAAAGCAAAATGGAATGGAACTGGTTTAAGTATGGCTGTGAAAGTTTTATGCATTTCATTTTTTTTTTTTTCTGTTTTCTCTGTGTTTTTTACACACTGATGTTTAATAAGAGAACTCCTGTAGTGGCTTTGGATGGTGGGGATTGTTTTGAATTAATGACAGCATATGTTTCTTTGGTTCTATGTAAACGCTTAATAATTTTGTGGTATATTTATCAATGGGCATGGTATAAGGGACTAACTAAATAGATTGTTCCAAATTAGCCAAATTAGCTGATGGTTTAAATTAGCTTAATTCCAACTGGTAAATCATGTTGTTAAAACTCAAAATCTTCATGTTTTCCTTTTCCTCTCTAACATTAGAAAGAGAAAAGAGAAAGTAGGGTAAAAGAAAATAAGCATTTGCCAATTAAACAAACTGCCTTTGGGAAAATGATCTTTTTATGATTCTATTTCTCATGTATATGCTGGAGATAATTCTCACAAGGCTACTATGAAGACAAATTTTTATTTAAAGAAATTAAGAAACAATAATGAATAGCAGCATAGAATTTTTTGGATAGTTAAATAAATAGCAATGTTAAATATTACAATTAACTTTTGACAAAGGAAATATTCAGATTGGGCCAAGTTCTCAGTGAATGGAGTCCCAGTTAAAATCAAAAAGAGCATAATGCTTTTGTTCAAAGCCTGTCACTTCAGACAGCAATTTTTGGGGTCTCCTTTCCTTACTCTTCATACCTGGCACCTTGTGAGGTTTGATTGTGTGTTTTTTTGTCCCCCAGCCTGTGCAAGCTGGGAATACACAGCTATGGTGCATCATGGCATCACCACACACAAGCTTTGCACTACTTTAGGATCAATGCAAATGAACCATAATCTTTGAAATGAGCCTTAAATATTATTATTTCAGCCTTCATTTGCACTTGGCCATGCTCAGATGGTCAATTAGCAGCAGAACCCAGGTAGGAGTTCTGAATTTTGAGTCCAATTCTCTTGTAGGTCAGGAAATCTGGGCTGTTCAAAGAGCAGCCAGTTTCAGCCGGTGGAGATGAGACATCGCTCTGTTATAAATTGCTTTGAGAAATCATAGAATCGCAGAATGGTTTGAGTTGGAAAGGATCTTAAAGATCTTCTATTTCCAACCCTCTGCCGTGACAGGGACACCTTCCGCTATCCCAGATTGCCATAAGCCCCATCCAACCTGGCCTTGGGCACTTCCAGGGATCCAGGGGCAGCCACAGCTTCTCTGGACAGCCTGTGCCAGGGCCTCACCACCCTCACAGGGAAGGATTCATTCCTAATATCCCATCTAAACCTTCACTCTGTCAGTGTGAACCCATTCCCCCTTGTCCTGTGACTCCATCCCTTGTCCCAGGTCCCTCTCCAGCTCTCCTGGAGCCCCTCTGGCACCAGAAGGGGCTCTAAGATCTCCCTGTAGCCTTTTCTTCTCCAGGCTGGACACTCCCAGCTCTCCCAGCCTGGCTCCATAGGAAAGGTGCTCCAGCCCTCTGAGCATCTTCATGTCCTCTTCTGGAACTGTTCCAACAGCTCCACATCCTCCTTTTACTGGGGACGTGCACATCTCAGGCAATTCCTCTTGCTCACTGTTTTTCTGAGGGAAGCATTTCCTCTGCAGCTCAGTGTATGACTCACTTATTCCCTGAATTTCATGATGTGATTTTTATCTGGAGTTCCATGTCTTGCAATTATCAAATTAGAAAGGCTTTTCCGAAAGACTGAAGCCCTAACCACAGAATTAGAGTCAGTGGTGTAAATACCACAAGTTGAGAGATGTCTGTATGCTTCTGGTGTTAAGGAAGCAATACATTTTTGAGTACCACTCTGTATTGTTCTCTGGTTACAGCGGACTCTACCAGACAAAATAAATCCGAGTAATTTTGCATTCTCCAGCCATATGCCAAGTAGAGAACATCTATGAGTATTTAGTACCATGTATTTTAATTTTAATTAATTAATTTTAATGTTTTCCTTTAAGAGATTCGTGAATACACTTACACAATTTCGTCATAAAAGTTGATAGATTTGGATTTGTCATGGAAAATGGCTGAGCTAAACTGTTTTACTCATGTATTCTAGGTGTAACCTTCAATTGGGGGAGATGTTTGTAGGGTGTCACCCTACATCTATTGATATTAATGGAAGCTTTGCAGGGACACTACAGAATCAGGACTTCACCTCTAAGTTGTAAGACCCAATCTTCACTTAACAAGTGGATTGCTGTACTGCACACCAAATTACTTATACATATAGCAAAAATTTAGTGTCTTTTTAATTTGTGCATGTATGTTTTGCCATTATTTTGAAATTTAGTCTATTTAAAAAAAAAAAAATTCAAGAAGCAATCTAACTGAAAAAAACCCCAGTAATTATAAACCTTTTTCATTCTCTGACTGAAAGAACATCACCTGCCACGGATGCCTGCATGGGTATGCCTGTAGCATTATATTGCTTGTGAACCTCCTGCACAGAATGGTAATTACTCTTGTGCAGGATGGTGCTGTCCCAAAGAAAGGCAGGTACTGTTAGAATTGGCTGTTCCAGTTCCTTCTCACTGGGAATGAATACAAGACAAGTCTGTTTTATTAAGGGCAAGGGAAAAGACGGAATTATAATTATTAAAAATAAGAGGATTCAAAAGAATATGTATTGTTCATGTGGTCTGAGACTTACTCTGCTTTCTGCCAGTCAAAATTTTCCTTAATCCTCTTACTATACTCTTTTTAAAATGAAGCTTCAGGAGGGCATTTCACAGTCTCTGTCAACAGGCCTGAGTAACAGAGTTAACATTACAGGACAATAAATTTCATCACAATTGTTTCTTACTAGTATGAAAGTACCTTGGGTTCACTTCCATTCCTTTTCAAAATAAAGAGTGTAAAAACAATGCTCTTGAAGACTTCTTTTCATTTCTTATTTAATGTTAGCAAAATTCTCAAAAGTCTTTTTAGAACCATGTATTGATGGTGGCTATTAACAGGGCAGAATTTTGCCATGCATTTTTTTTTAAGATTAGATTTATTCTTTTATTTGCATTTACTAGTTAAAGCCAGTGAGTGAGAGGGCTGGTCCCCAGCTGTTCCCAAACTTCCCTACTGCTCAGTTTAACAAACTTTACTGGATGTGTTTCCTAACAAGTCATGGCTGTAGAGTGAACATTTCTGGCCAAGTTGTAGCTGGGTGGATAGATAGCATTTGGGAATTGAGTTTCACTTAAACTGATTATGTCTAGGATTGATTGCCAGGTTAACTTTGGGTTGAAACAACCCCCTTCATGTCCTGGCATTCCATTTGGATCAGTTGGAGCGGGACTGGATCTCCCAACCCTCTCCCACACCCAGGGTGGTGAGGAAGTGTGTGAGGTGTGTTGTGCCTGTATTACCTGGGTCAGACTCCATCCAGGGCCATAAACAGCCTTGGAGCAAAAGCCACTCCTTGAGTTTCTGGCCACAAACCCAAACAGTGTGTCAGCTAAAAGAAATATTTAAAAAATGAAGTGTAGTGGCTGGTTTTGACTGCCACTAGGGGAAAAAATATAAAGCTCAAGATGCAAAAGAGACTGCTTTGCTGTCTGTGTCTCCCGTGCCTTGCAGTGATCCCTGTTTTGGTGACTGCTAGATTTACTGGTGAGGTGCTAAAGCTGTTTGTATGAGCCTCATTCATGAATGGATACAGAGTCAGGGTAAGTTTTCAGAGGAATGCTGTCCAGAAGATATAAAGGTATCCTCATATTAACGTGGTATGTAAAGTTTTTCATGTACAGCCAGATGGAAACCGCAGGAAAGTGCTACAATGTCCTCAACCAGAAAAGTGAGGGAAGTCAGTAGTCTTGATATATTAATACATCAATATATCCCACGTAACTTTTTTCATTT
The DNA here is from genome assembly GCA_013397845.1 of Melanocharis versteri. NCBI lineage: Eukaryota > Metazoa > Chordata > Aves > Passeriformes > Melanocharitidae > Melanocharis > Melanocharis versteri. Next base: position 772,931 of record VZTG01007477.1, read on the forward strand.
GGTAGCATAGTTTATCCAAAATTATTTTGTGTTTTTTGGAAAGCACTGATAGAAGATAGCCATAAATTTAACACATAGTTTTACAAAATTCATGATGATACTTATTATAGATGAAAAAAATATTTTCCTGTAGAAATCAAAGGTATTCCATGAAATGGAAATGTTTCGTTTCCAGGTTCCTGCCCCGCATTTCAGACTAGCAGTAATAAATTTAGACAAGGAATTTGGATATGATATGGAACTGGTTCAAATAAATACAGTATGTATAGATTTTGCATATGTTCAAGGGCAAAGTATTACAGGGGCAGTGAGTCCCTATCAGGAGGTCAGTTTTATTTATTCCTTAAGCAATGAGATCATGACTGCTGGGAATTAATCCATTCATTTTGTTATTGTCTGTTCAATTTCATTTGCTTTCTTTCTTCATAATTCCCTTGAAATTTTACATAATCTTGAATAGTCCTGCCAGCTCCCTTCCCCCTGCTTATCTGCACATACTTTGCTAGATTACACATTTCGTGGTTCCGGGGAGATGAATGTAGTTAACGTTCAGCTGGGCACAAAGCTGCCTTTGTTTACTCTCACATTGCTTGGAGATCAGAGCAGGAACCAAATTTACTGAGTCATTCTTTGGTCTTGGCCTTGCTTGGCCCTGAGATGGAAGAAGTTGCCCTGTTGGTGGTGGTGGTGCTCACCCCTCACTCATCAGAGGAGGATTCATCTGGCTTTTCTGAGGATGCCTGTGCTGTGCACAGTAGACCTAATCCAGCATCCTTGGGGCTCCACTGCTGATGGCCACAGCTGATGAACTTCAGACAAATTCATAGATGTCACTCATTTGACATTTTAAACACTGAGTTCAGGATGAAGTTGATCGCTGAAAGTGTCTAATGTCTTTTTTACTATAAAAGGACTTTAGATGACTAATTAGGTCTTCAGTTCTTCAAGTGAATTCCATCTTTTGTCTCTGGACAGAAATTTTATAATGAAGATTATAATTTTTAAAGTATATTTTAATTAATATTTAATACTTTTAATAATTCACACTTTTTTTCTTGTCATTTACAGCTGTAGATCCTTAAAATCTCTGTAACAGTTTAGATTTTTTAAGGTTCTTAAGGCCCTAAACTCTGTTTATTGCAGGGAATGATGCTAATAATACTGTGGAGAAAAAAGCAAAACTATTTTTACTGTGAAAATACGTTAAAGTTGAGATCAGCTTGGTCTACCAAAAAAAGACCTCATCTTGTCTTCTAACGTTGGGAACGCTGTTCTAAGCACATGAGCACTCAAAGCCTTTATTACATCAAAGGCCCCAAGTTTGCTATGCAGATTTGTTCAGCTTAATGGCTGCTGCAGAATGTATGGTATGTTCTGTAAGAGGTGGGTAAAAAAATCCCCTGGATGTTTGTGCTTTATAGCCAAATCAAGTATTACATTACAAAACCTATTGATCTTTCCCTGAGTCACATTTTTATTTTCTGTATAAAACTCTGAGTAAGCTTAAACCTTGAAAATGCTTACTCTTAACCGCCCTCCTTTTTTTTTTTTTCTTTGCTTACCAATCCAAGGAATTCTCAAAACAGTAAATACCTTTTTCCTCTATGTAACAGAAGTCTTCAGATAATGATAATCCTCAGATAATGTCAAAATTCAGAAGACTAGAGATGTATTTTCAGCATATTTTGTAAACACTTCAATATTGAGCTACCTTGTACTTGATTTCTCAGGTGGTTTTTTTTGTTGTTTGCTTTGGTTTGGGTTTTTTT
>VZTG01007478.1:0-51207 GCA_013397845.1 Melanocharis versteri
GACATGGTCCAGGGCAACCTGAATGGGGGAGGGGGCAGGAGCAAAGGACCTCCAGATGTCCCTCCCATCCTCAACCAGCCTGTGATGTGGACTGTCATCCTCTGCTTTCCATAAAAACCTGAGATCAATCAACATTCCCAGGTAATGCTGAAGGAAACACACGGACACAACGTAAATTTACCCCAAAATCCAGCATGGCCCAGGGAAGCTGTGGCTGCCCCTGGATCCCTGGGAGGTGACCCTGCCCATGGCAGGGACGAGAATGGGGTGGGATTTAAGGAGAAAAGCATCTCTGGAGGGTTTTAACAGCCATGGAACTTGGGGATATGGGTCCACGTGGGGCTTGGCAGTGCTGAGGGAGCGGCTGGACTCGGCCCTAAAGGTCTTCTCCAACCTAAATTATTCTCTGATCATTTCCCCTTCTTTTTAACTAAAAAAATCCAAAAGTAGTTTCAGCTGAATCTGTTTAAAGATAACAAGACAAATCTGGCCAGATAAATGTAGAAAAATATCACCTTTCATGCCCCCAATAACAGCTTTTTTTCCTTAGGAAGAGCACTTCTATTCCCAGGAGCACCTGGGCCCACATTATAACAGAAATAAGCAAACAACTGGACAGGAATTCTGTGACAGCCAGGCCTAAACATAAAGTGAAAGTTCATTTTATCAATTCCAGCATTCCCAAATGAGGAATAAACTGATGAGAGAAAGTAACAGCCCTGGACAAGTGGTCAGAATTTGGTGTGGTTGCACCCTTAAACTCCCAAACTGGGGGAGAGCCCATCACAGGGTATTTTTTTATGGATAATTATGCCTGTGCAATCCAAGGGAGGGTAGTGAAAGACACCTATTATAGGCCAAATCCATAAAATACCACTGAAATAGCTCCTGAGTTCTTAAATTCCAAATCTTACCATGAGAAAAGCCTAAAACTTTAACTCTGCAATAGAGCAACTAACGGGAAAAGCAATTTGTTGACAAAACAAACTCCAAGTCCAGCACATCATGGGATTACACCATTAATATCCCAGATTTAGGGGGGTTTATGGCAGGCCAGAAACCTCCTGAAGAGCCAGAAGTGACAAAACAGCCAGATATTTGAGTTTCTTTGATAAGAAGAGAACAAGACTTGATTCTCCAGGTCAATAAAAATCCCCCTCTGCTCTCCACAGGATGACATTAAATGGATTTATAAAACAGAGGCTTTATTCCCTCCAAGAAGTACCTAGATTATTGAAGGAGTTGTGGACAAAAGGAGTGTTTCCATGATTATTTCCAGGTGGGTGCTTGCCCTGAAAGGCAAATGCAGCCTCAGCTCTGCAGGGAGAACCTTGAGCAGAACAGCTGAGCTGCAAATTGCTCCAAGTGGGAAAACACACGGGAGGGAGGCAAACGGGAGCAGAAACCCCCCAGGGAATCTTTGATCACCACAGCAAGAGGCAAGAAAACCGTATTTCCCTTTCTACAACTGTGTGAAAAAGCCTGGAACGACAGAAGGGCAAACATTCAGCCCTTGAGTTGGGATGTATTTAGGGCAGAAGAAATCACAGCAAACACTGCTCCAGCTCTTCCAGGAATGATTGTTCTGCCCAACAAAACAGGCTAAAACAAGCCCAGACCTTCTCCAGCAGGTTCTCCTCCCACTGCTCCTTAAATCCCAACAACAATGAAGATTTTTAAACACCCACCCTAGACAGTAACAATGCTACAGCTGGCAAAATACATATTCTGGTGTCTACCACTAAATATTCTCAACAAAGTTTAAACCTCATTACTCTTCCCCCTACCTGCAGCACGCGTGAGGGACTTCATTCCTTCCTCCTTTTCCACAACCATCTTCCCCTTTACCCAGGAAAAGCTGGACTCGATGATCTCAGAAGTTTTCTCCAGTTAAATGATTGTAATTGGATTGTAGAACAAGCAAGAGCTCTCACAGCAGGATGTGGCTCTTTCTACACTCCTTACCCAGTCCTTATAAGGGACTTGCTCCAGCTGCTTCTTATTCCATTTAATGAGGACTAATTGCTCCACCTGCATGAATCCACTCCCTGGATGAGGTTATGGAATCCAGCCGGGCATGGAATAGAGCTATTCACAGCTGACCTCCTGATCACCTGCAGCCCCTCTGCTCCTCCAGGTTCTGGAGGGTGATACGGGTGTTAAAAAGTATGGATACCAAATTATTTATGCCTATTTGATAGGATCCCCTGGCAAAAGTACAGCCCAGGATCCACAGGAGGATCCAGGCCACCCTACAGAGGCAGCGCATGAGGAGGCAAAGCACAGCCCCGACTCCAGAGATTTGAGTTTTAACAGAAAATGCAATAAACTGGATGATTTTAACCCATCCACAAACAGGATTTTATCAGGAGAGCGCGACTGCTATCGCAGGGAACAGGATGAGAAACATTCCCTGACCTTCTCCACCCTCCTGCCCCTACACCCTGCGCTGGGAGCAGGGGAAGGAGGAGGTGACACTTTCCTGGCTGCATTCTCCACTGCTCAGCCACAGAACATTGTGCAGGGATGGCAGTCCCTGGACCCCAGAGAATTTCCCGTGGGGAATTGCTCCCTGTCTGGAGCGATTCCGCCTGGCTCCAAACGTGACACATTTTCCCAGAGAGCTCAACGTGCCCAGCACCAGCTGCCAAACTCAGGGAAAGCAGCTGTGCTGAAACATCCATGGACTGAATCCCTGTCCCCATGGAGGAGCAGGGATATGCCCAACCCGAAGGAGCTGGGAAAGGCCGTGGGTCCATCCCTGGGGACGCAGTCACCGAGCTGCTCTCAACGTCCAGGTAGAAGCAACATCCCCATTCACCAGGCTTTGATTCATCACTGTGATTCATCCCACGGGATGGCTCCTGGAGGAAGCAGCGAGGGCTTCCAAGCAGTGCTGGCTGTGGCCCAAGGCGCTGTTTGCAGCCTCAGAGCCGTCGTGGCAGCGCTGCCAGCTCCGACAGGACATTTATCTCCTGACACACACCACAGCTCGCACGGCTCTTGGCTCCGCTCTGCCTCCAGGACATGAAAGCAACCATTCCCTCTCTAAATCCCTTTCAGGACGCATTCCCAAACTTTTGAAGGGTGTTCAGTGAGGATGCTCATCCAGGTCGGTGGCAGATGTTTCTCCTGGGTTAAGCCTGAAACAAAACATCTCTCTTTTATTGCTGCTTGGCACCGTCACAATTGCAGTTGTTGTCACTGCTCTGTGCCTTGGGTAAGCAGAGGTCCAAACTCCAGCACTAGAGTAAAGGGAAATTAAGGCTCTCTGAGTTCCCTGAAACTTTCTTCTTGTTGGCACCCAACTGGAATGAAGGCTGAAAAATGCAAATGTCCTTTAGCACACTCGGGATGCTCCTACAGCTCTGTCTCAGCTCCAAAAGAACCGAGGTTACATCTGATCAGCCCAAGCTGATCCTTGATTTGGGATATCACCAAAAACTGGTGTTTTGGACAACACAAGCTGTACAGGCTGCCTCCCACTGGGCTCCCAGTTCTGCCAGGGAGGGAAGGCTGGCTCCATGGGGATCATGCTCCTGGCATTATTTCATGGAATCAGAGTGGCTGGAGCTGGAAGGGACCTCAAAGCCCATCCAGTGCCACCCCTGCCATGGGCAGGGACACCTTCCACTGTCCCAGGCTGCTCCAAGCCCCAGTGTCCAACCTGGCCTTGGGCACTGCCAGGGATCCAGGGGCAGCCACAGCTGCTCTGGGCACCCTGTGCCAGGGCCTGCCCACCCTCCCAGGGACATTCCTTTCGTGTTGCAAACTGCTGCATCGAAAGATAATTCCTCTTTTCTGACAGATTAATAAATATTATTTGGAGGATCAGCTGCTGGTTATTTTCATTCATAGTACCCACAAGAGCGGTGGCAGAAATTAATTTCAGGAAAGGTGTATTTATTCCTCCAAAAATCTCAGTCCTTCCCCAGTCATACAGGTAACTGCTGAGTCAAGGCTGGTTTTCCTGTAGCAATTTCCCCCATGCTTTGCTTGGATTCATGGAATCCCTGAGGCTGGAAAAGCCCTCCCAGCCCATGGAGTCCCAGCTGTGCCTGATGCCCACCTTGTCCCCAGCCCAGAGCACTGAGTGCCACCTCCAGGCCTTCCCTGGACACCTCCAGGGATGGGCACTCCAAAGCTCCCTGGGCAGCCCCTGCCAAGGCCTGAGCACCCTTTCCGTGGGGAAATTCCTGCTGCTGTCCAACCTGAACCCTTCCCCAGCTCCGTTCCCTGCCCTGCACACGCTCCAGCCCCTCCAGGGCTCTCTGGCCGGGAGGGCCCAGAACAGGACACAGCCCAAAGAATATTAGAGAACCAGGAGGAAGGGACAGGGAAGGTGACAGCCACTCACATCCCCAGTAATTTCACTTTGGGGTGGCCTTGGAAACACCTCATGGAACGGGAGTCTCAGGAAGAGAGAACAGATTTGCTCTGCAGGTGCTGCAGATGATTTGTCTGCTGTGCTAAAGCCACACAGGCAGTAAACAATTCACAATTACTCATTTTGGAGAGGGTGAAAATGGAACAGCCACAGTTTGCACAATCTGCCTCTCATTACACAGCCCTTATCAGGGATATAAAGTCCTGCCAGGAGGTTGTGGCACATTTGTTTTCAGGGATCTGGTTATATCCTAAGCCCTGCTACATACAGGAAAGTGGGAGAGAAGCAGAATTGATCTTATCCCTGATGAGCAAATACTGAAGTAAAGCAAGTACCAAGAAGTGCATTTTTCCCTCTTGTGCTGAAAGGATACCAAGGATGCCAAGAGATCTGCTGGCATCACGAGGCCAAAACTCTCTTTTTCCCTGAGGGGAACGTGAAATGATCTCAAATGGATCAGAATCACTAAGGCTGGAAAGACCCCTGAGACCAGAGTCCAACACTGCCATGTCCGTCACTAATCCACCACATCTGTGTGGGTTTTGAACACTTCCAGGGACCCTCTTTCGGCCCAGGCTCTGTTTGTGTTCAGTAGGCAGATCAGGAACTCCAGAGGAGTATTTTGCCTTGCTCCTGTCAATCCCTGCCTCTCCCTGACAGGGGTTCATTATTGAAGAGAGCCCTCCTACTGGCAGTCGCTGGGGAGATGGGACTGATTTAAAAGAAAAGTTCAATTGTTGCTGTCAGCATGAGAGGGAGGGAGAGTAATTAGCAGGTATGTGAACCCCCTCCTCCCATTGCACATGAATTCACTCCGGATGATTCATCTTGAAAAGGACAATTGCTCCCTAAGAGCTACAAAGGCTCGACAGCAGCAGCAGCCACTCTGGAAATAGCAGTGAACTTTGGGCAGGCACAGTTCTGGTTGCTCATCTCGAGGCACAGGGTTCACTCTGCTGCTCCTGAGCCACCTCACAAAGGGAACCTGCTCCTGTTGGAATCCTTGGAGGATGTTATGGGATGATATTGGATCTAGCAGGTGGCATTTCTTCATATTTGCAAATCAAATTCTACAGCCCCAAAGCAGAGCTTTTCTACCTTCCAACTCACCCAGCTTTTCCAACACTGTTGTACCACAGATTTCCAGGATCTCTGAGGCTGGAAAAGCCCTCCCAGCCCATGGAGTCCCAGCTGTGCCCGATGCCCACCTTGTCCCCAGCCCAGAGCACTGAGTGCCACCTCCAGGCCTTCCCTGGACACCTCCAGGGATGGGCACTCCACAGCTCCCTGGGCAGCCCCTGCCAAGGCCTGAGCACCCTTTCCATGGGGAAATTCCTGCTGGTGTCCAACCTGAACCCTCCCCAGCTCCGTTCCCTGCCCTGCACACGCTCCAGCCCCTCCAGGGCTCTGTGGCCGGGAGGGCCCAGAGCTGGACACGGCCCTCGAGGTCCCTCAGCAGGGCCAGCCCAGAGGGACAATCACTGCCCTGGTCCATCTGGCCACACTGCGTTTGATACAAACACACCGGTGATTAAAGATAAAAGCTGCCATGCAAAGCCTCACAGCCCTGAACACTGATTTTTATGATCCTGCATTCGCAATACAGCTGAAATTAAATTGTCTTTGCCTTGCACTGTAATTACCTCTTCAAAACAGCTTGCTGTCAAGGAGTCTCTCTCTTGCATTTTTCCCCCTCTGTCTGGGGCGTTTCATGGGAAATGAATCCTCACCCTTCAACTTCTGGACAGACCCAGAGTGGGTGCACCAAGCCAAATTTCTGCTTCTTGATGGAACCACAGAATCCCCCGGATGATTTGGGTCGGGAGGGACCTTGCATCTCATCCAGTGCCACCCCCTGCCATGGGCAGGGACACCTTCCACTATCCCAGGCTGCTCCAAGCCCCGTCCAACCTGGCCTTGCAGGCTGAAAGTACAGCTGCAACCCATAAGGTAGAAAACAAAAGATCTTTGGGACTGATTCTCATGGTGTGTCTCAGAAGAGATCCTTAACACTGGTCCCTGCTTCAAAACCACAGTGACCGTAAATAAGGGACAAGTGGCATTTGCATGCACGGTCTGTTGTGTGTCTTTCCTCCAAATTGGGTGTTTACATCATCTCCAAGACCATTTGAAGGCAGGAGTCTTGTGTCTAAGAGATCTCTGCTGCACTTGACAGCAAATTGTCATAATCATCTCTTTTTCACGGAGCCACTGACACCCTTTCCAAGCACAGCCCTGTTTGCTGCCGGAACGCTGCAGCCTCCTTTTAACCACCCCCACTAAATGAACGTATCACAGAGATCACCATCATTTTCTGCCTTCAGAATTACATGTATACGAAAGAAGGATAAGCCGAAAATGTTTTTAACATCCTCTGAATCACCAGTTTTTCATGCTCTCCCAGGCAACTTCTTGAAAGCAAAGGGACCTGAAAGGGCCAAGGAGCTCCTGAAGCGGGGCCAGCGGAGGCTGTGCAGCTGAGCAAGGGCCTGGAGCATCTGGGTGCCCAGGAAAGGCTGAGGCAGCTGGGGCTGTTCAGCCTGGAGAGGAGCCCCAGCTGAGAGGGGCCCTCAGCCCTGGGTGTCCCTGGGTGCAGGGAGGGCTCCGAGCAGGGCCCAGGCTCTGCTCCGGGGCCCAGCAATGGCACCAGAGCCACGGGCAGGGACTGAGCCCAGCAATTCCCCTGCACAGGAGGCACAGCTTCTGCCCTGGGCAGTGCCCAGCCCTGAGCAGATTGTGCAGAGAGCCTGGGGGGTCTCCTCCCTGGGGCTGTTCCAGAGCTGGGTGCACACAGTGCTGTGCCCTGTGCTCTGGGATGGCCCTGCTGGAGCAGGGAGGTGCCACCAGGTGCCCACTGTGCTCCCTTCAGCCTCAGCCACCCTGCGATCCTGCGTAATATGGAAACTTTAAAGAAAACAATTGCTCCCCAACACAGGTGTTGAGTGAATATCCACAATTCACAAAGCATTAAAACACCTAAATATCCACCTTTTTTTGTTGTTAGCTATTATAAGAAGGATTTAAAAACATGGATATCCTGCCTGACACATTCGCAGGCTGGGAGTTTGCAGGGGTGACCCCCTGGTTGGCAGCATCACGAAATCCCAGACACAGCAAAAAGCAGCAGAACTGGGTTTGGGAGCAACCTTGAGCTCCTCGCTCTGGCTGATACATCTGAGATGATTTATGGAGGGACAACTCCAAAGAAAATCCCTTCTGAGTGATCACCACGAGATCATTCCTGAGATCAGCAATAAGAACAGACTTCCAAGAACGACTTAGTTACCCCCAAAGAAATAAGCCACAAAAATGGTACCAAAGTCCAAAGAATTTTGTTCCTTTCGTGGTGAAAACATAGCACAACCACACTGGGATGAAATCCTGGTATTGGCCCCATGAAAATCCACCTCAAAGGCATTTGAGACCTTCCCAAATACAAGCAGTGCTGTGCCAACCCCAGGGATCCCCAGCAAGACCCCCAGGACACCCCAACCAGACCAATTCCGTGATCCCAACCCATGAATGGGCAAAACCCCCTTCCTAGTGATTTATTACCTGCACGGAATCCCAAATACCTTTAAAGTGCCTCTAAACCCATAGCTGGGACATCCCTTTCTCCAGGATAAGCCTGAGTCCTTTATTGAATTAGGGAAAGGAGAAGGATGATTTAATCCCAGAGTTTACAACACTGTTGATTCTCCCTTTACATCTTGGAGTTTAAAATTTCCTATGCACAGCAAAGCCTCTGCAGCTGGAAGTGAATTAAGGGTCGAGGATTTTCAAGGCGCCTGTGCTGTATTGGAGAAATAATCAAATAAAGCCTGACAGATTTCACACACGGCTCAAAAATCCAATTATTTACAAAAACATAATCTTGGGAATATTAGAGACAGGCCAGCAGTATAATGGGCAATAAAAAACCCAAAATAAACAAAAAAACCCTCTGTGCTGGGAAGTCAATTGCAATAATTCCATATGATTCTGTTCTGCTGCTGTCAAACCCTCTCAGCTTCCTTTCCCAGTCTGGTGATCCCAAATCCAACCCTCTATTCCTGACCCTACTGGCTCATCCCAGTCCTGGCTTCTTCTCCCAGCACAGCCCATCTGGGGCTGGTGATCCCAAATCCAACCCTCTATTCTTGATCCTACACCCAGGCTCATCCCAGTCCTGGCTTCTTCTCCCAGCACAGCCCATCTGGGGCTGGTGATCCCAAATCCAGTCCCTTGGTTCTTGATCCTACTGGCTCATCCCAGATTCTGTTGGGAGCACGACACCCAAGCTTCCAACAGGAGCATCTCAGGTTCGGATGATCCATGAGGCGAAAATGCAACAGTTCAGGTCCAAAGCAGTTTGGAAAAGGGGAGGAACCTTCTGGTCAGTGGTCACCAGCGAGACTGACCAGCCACGGGTCACTTGATCCATGGAATAGCCCCTCTCCCCTTCCCCACTGGAAGGGAAATTCTTGGGGAATTTTGCTTTGGATCCAACACGCGTTGGATCCATCCCCGCTTGAATCCCAACAGATGTTTCATTTTGCTCTCCCCAGCATTTCCTCTTTTCCATTATTTTCTCTGCTGCAACATGAAAGCTTCACTAAATTCCACCAATTTGTTAAATTGATTGCTGTTCAACAGATGACAGAAGGTCAGCACGTGACAGGGATGCCTCTGTATCCCAGGAAGGGAATTCCACCGGCACCCTGTTCCGTCATTCCCTCGGCCCATGGTTGAACCTCCAAACCTTTTCCTCTTGTCCTGTACCAGCAGTGATGGAGACAATCCTGAAACTGGAGTGGCTGGGAATATCTGTGGGCTCCCTGGTTGATACTTGGACAGAGAAATAATAAAAGGCAGGACAGAATTCCAGGATTTCTGTGGCAGACAGGAAGCAAACAGAAGGGAAACCTGACCCCAGATTAGCCCATGAGGAGGTCAGGAAAGGGGAAAGGACAGGGAAGATGGATCCAAAAGGAATGAAGCCAGTTTTGGTGCTGAGTTTTTACCCTGAGCCCTGTAATCCAGGATATCCTGCCCTGTCCCTTTTCCCAGAGCAGCATCCTGTGAGCGTGGCTATGCCCAGAGCCCGTCCTCATCCAACAGTGGCTCCACCACCCTATCAAACACGATTTTAAAATATAATTTATGCCAGTCAGCTTTATTTTATTCCATTTTTTCATTGAAAGAAGGGCATCAAGATACGATTATGGCTGGCTGGCAGATTTTATTTTCTGTACATTGATTTATGCAAGGCCACATTTCATCTTGATTAAAACCACCATTCAATGTGTTTAGAAGGAAACACTTCAGATTAAAATCTGACTCATTGGCAGATATCAAAATACCATTAAAAGGAGCCAGCAACAGGTGTTGAAAGCACTCCCATAAATCCATTCCTGGTTCCCTGTCATTCCTGATGTATTGATGATCATTCCACACCTCTGCAGATGATTCGGTTTACTCCTCTGGGGTGATTAATGTCTAACAAAATTCCCTTTAATGGCCCACATGTGTTCAGCAGCTCAGTTTTGGGCCAGGCACGGAGATCAGGGCAGCAGCAGCACCAGGGTGGGCACACAAGGATTGATTTAAAACACAGCAGCCAGGTTGTTCCCAATAACATCTCCCAAAAATCCCATTAAGTGTCATTGGAATAGCACATTTGTCACTTATTATGGATTCAGAGTGGTTATTACCCACATGGGAGGAAGATCAGGTGGCAAAGATCATCCACAGGTGAAGGAAGGCAAAGTCCAGTGGATGTAGAAATCCCATAAACTGAGTTTCTTGTCTCATTCCCCCATTTCCAGCAATAAGGACAGGGCTGGAACAGCACCATGTAGGGCACAGCTCTGTCCATGAGGGAGCCAAGGACACAAGGCTGGATGTTTTCTCATCAAGAGGTGTTTTTTCCTTTCTCCAGTCAAAATTCAGGGGGGGCAGTAGTGGCGCTCAGAGGCTCAGGGACACTGTACCATTGTCCCTCAGATCCAGGACCTCACGGAGACAGTGCTGGGAACACTTTGGGAAGGACTGGGATTCACTGAAACATCAGTTTAACCTGGAAACTGAAACACGGGGGAACAGAAGGTCCTGGGTCTCTGGTGTTTGGAAGGGTAAATCCCATTAGCCTGGAGGGGTAAATCCAGGTCATGGATTGCAATCCCGGTTTCCTCAGAGGATCCAGGAGCTGCTGAGCACCTCCCATCCTACAGCTGCAGGGGCTGTGTTGGACAGGGCATCTGCTCCCTCCAGATTTCTCTGGGGTGGTGGGATCAGCTCAAGCTCAGCTGTTTTAAAGGAGGGCTTGGAGCAGATGATCCCTGCAAACATGAACCAGTCTGTTATTCCATGCCCTGGAAGCAAATTCTGGTTCCTCCTGCATTTACCTCCTCTGGATAAGGACTTGCACTTTAATTACTTGTTTCAAGTGACATCATTTTATTTTCAATACCACTCTTTACCTCCCCACAAAGCATTACAAATCCTGTGCCTACAGATGTGTGTGCCTGCACTCGCTGATCCCAATTTGCTTTGAATTTCATCTTCCCAGTTTTGCAGCAGTTTGGATTTTCTTGTTAAACCAGATTCTGATTGATTCCTGGTGTGCTCTGGCCAGCTGGTTCTGCTCCCCCTCCTTGTCAGCAGCTTAGCAGAACAGTGATTCACGGCAGGTCAGCTGGAATTTGCTCAATTATTAACAACTTCAGGATTTTTTACCATCCCTCTGAGGACACTTCAGCCTAAGCCTGATTTGTCTTCATCTCCAGCTCAATTCAACAGCACAAATCCTGCGAGTTCTTTGAGCTCGTGTTCAGTGCATGGAATGCCCTTTTCTGGCTTCCCTTACCCTTTAAAACACTGATTTCTAATTGCATTGCGAGCTGCTGGGGCACCCAGTGAGTTTGTCTCCATCGAGCAGCAGAAACTCTTTTCATCTCCTTCCAGAAATAATTATGCTGGTTTATCAGTGTCTATATGAAGCTTGAATTATTCCTCCTAATATGCATTAACTTGTATTTTTTGGAGTGACAAAAATTGGCCCAGTGAAGTCACTCCAGTGATTACTCTCCCTGTTAGTTTCCAGTAATCCACGAGATGTATTTATTGGCGAGTCACTTGTGTGGTATTTCCAGAGACAGTACATAATTGAATTTAAAATGCATTCCTGATGCCCGTAAAAGCAATAAAAATGTCACCCTCTGCCTGCACATTAAAAATTCATCCCATGCAAGGAGAGGACAAATGCATAAAATGATCATTTTGATGTGCAAATGGACTCAGTGCAGGAAAACCAGACTGGTCTCTGCCTGGACATAAAAACATTAAGATATCAGAGCACAAATGGCACCATTTAGCAAACTTTTAAAGGTGCTGAAGAGAAAATGCTCCCATTAGTAGCATGACTAAGGCTTGCTTCAAAAATGAGGTTTGTACCAGATTAACAACAGGCTGGCTCCTGTGTGAAAGCAGAATTAATTCCCTGGAATAAAAACAAACCAAAGCCACCATGCCGTGTCGGTGATCCTGCCCAAGCAGCCACATTATCCACAGGACTCCTCTTCTGATCAGCATTTATGCCAGAGGAGAGACCATGGATGTTCTAAATCTCTTCCCACTCATGACAGAACTTCCACACTTATTTATGGCCCACAAACTCACCCCTGGCCTCACCGTGCTCAGGTGTCCTTGGAAAACACAGCCAAGGGAGCTGCTGTCCTTGTCCTTTACCTTCTAAAGGCTTCCCACTGCCAGAGGGCAGGGATGGAGGGGACTTTGGGAAGGAATTGTTCCCTGGGAGGGTGGGCAGGCCCTGGCACAGGGGGCCCAGAGAAGCTGTGGCTGCCCCTGGATCCCTGGCAGTGTCCAAGGCCAGGCTGGACACTGGGGCGTGGAGCAGCCTGGGACAGTGGAAGGTGTCCTGCCCGTGGCAGGGGGTGGAAATAGGCATTTTTAAGGTCCCTTCCAACTAAATTAATTCTGAGATTCCATGGTTCTATACAAATCCACCTTTTTTCTGGACTTGTCATTGACACCTGTGGTACCACAGTGCTTTCTCCCCTCCTCTTCCATTTTTGTCTTGGCTAAAGAATTTTCATTGTACTCTGCCCAACTCTTACTTTCTGCCTGCTCAGCACAAAGTAACTTCACAGGTAATTAAGCACATTGTGAGTCATTAACTCCTCTCCAGACTCCCAGGAGGCTTCTCCAAATTGAGTCCAGAAGCAGAAATTAAAATCTGTCTTTCGCTCACAGGGATTAATTTTTCATAGGAGGGAAATATTACAAATTCCTCCTTTTCCCACCTCAGAATTGACTGAGTTTGGTTACCACAGTCCTGGGGTCCAGCCCTGGTCATGGAATCAGAAATCCATGGAATGGTTTGGGTTGGAAGGTGTAGAGGCCGACAGCCGGTCTGAAGGCTTCACAGATCTTAATTTGGACATAGTTTACTTACATTATGGGAAAAGTCCGAGAGAAGAGAAATAACTAGTTTTTACCCATGAGAATGTAGTGTCAACAAAAGTGAGAATTTTAAGCAATGGAAGGAGAAAAACAGCAACAAGTCTGCACCTGGTGTTTTTCTAAATGCTTGAACGCTTATGCTGTGGGTAACCAGTAGCAGTATATTGTAGTTAGATAATAGCCAGTGGATCCATTGTAGTAGTTTAGTGGCCAATGAATGTATAACACGAATGATAACACACAAAAGTGTATAAAAGAGGCTGCTCTCTCGAATAAACAGCTTTTTGCCCTTGTCCAAGGCGCTGTCCGTGTATGTCATGTCCGCCCCAACAGCGACAGGAAGGGACCTCAAAGCCCATCCAGTGCCACCCCTGCCATGGGCAGGGACACCTCCCACGGTCCCAGGCTGCTCCAAGCTCTGTCCAGCCTGGCCTTGAGCATTTCCAGGGATTCCAGCCATTCCACCCCGAGCAGCAGGTTCAGGGCAGCTCAACAGTGAGAAAAGAACTCGATCTTGAACTCCCAGACACAAATCCCCTTTTTTTTGGCTCAAAACAGATGGAAGAAAGAGCAGAGCTCCATTCCTCTCCACTTTGGTGGAGGTTCCTGCACTCCCTCCTGGTTTGAGTTCAGTTGGAAGCTCCCAAAGAGGAGCCACGTTCTCTGTTTTCCTCAAATCAACACGAATTTAACACTTCCCATTCAATAAAGGGTGAAATGCCGATGATTAAAAGCCTTTCCCTTGCCCTGCTCCGCTCCTGAACCAAACTCCTCCTGCCCTGGGCACGGTGGCTCCCATCACTGAGAATTTTCTGTGACACAATGAGAGCCACCATGAGTTAGGGGCACAAAGGAGTAAATAATCAATTTACCAGATTTATAATCTCTGGGCATTTAGTGATCAAATCAGTTCATTTCACTCCGTGGGGATTTCATGCTCAACGACAGCTTCTGAACAAGATCCGCTATCGACAGTGCCAGGGGCTACTTTCTGTAACAGCTTCATTTGTGCTAATTATTGCCTATCTTTAGATCCATATTTCCGTATCTTCACGAGGGGAAAGCACTGCTTGTGTGAGGAAGGCCTCCAGACATTCCACATAACAAGATGCACATCTAAACAGCTCTCTGTAATCACATTAAAGCCTTTCTGCTTCATCTTTCCTGGGCTCTGCTGAGACAAAACACAACAATCACCAGGTAAAGGATGTGTCCTTCACTCAGGAGAGATGGCTGGAGATGTGCACACACAGCATCGTTTCTAATCTTCAAGCACAGAAACAAGAATTTACCCAATTTATAAATCCACTTGGCAAACTGTGGGAGCACCCAAGAGTAGTTTTGCAAGGGCCAAAACTGCACGAGTCTGTTGTAATAAATACTGAAACAAATATTCCTGGCTTTCCCGAGCAACTCTTGATGAGTTTTAATTAAAATATGGGTTGTTTTTTGTTTAGAAATGACAGCTTTTGGATGAAACAGATGTAAATTCCACCTTGACAACATTCCTCCTGGAGTTTCTTCCTGGTAAAGGCTACTGCTTCATGCCAGAACAAACTGCAAACTGGGGTTTTTTTGCTTTCTAAAACCCAAGTCCAATTGCTTGCCCTGAGTTATTTAAGGAGGAGAATAAACCTCACCACCGTCACTTATTGCTCACCTCTTCCCAGATTCCAGGAGACAGGTGGAATACTGGGAATGATGTGTATCACAGAGGGATACAAAAGCCAGCCCAGCAGCTGGCCAGGGAGGAGGACAAGCTGGAGGAGCCACCACCATCCATTGTCCTCTCCAACCACGTCCACCACATCCCCACTGCTCTCACCCAGCTGGGTGCAACTCCAACACTGCACAGAGATAGCCCCGGTGAGATTAAGAGAGAGCAGATAGCTCAAAGCAGTGATAATTAAACTCTGAGAGGGAAACAACTCAATCTGGAATGATCTGACACCCTCCCTTTGCTCCACCAGTAATTACACACGGTTGTAGAGGTTTCCTCCAGGAAAAAAAAAGGGAAGAACCTGCCACTCTGAGCAAAGAAAGAGGAAAAGCTCCCTAAACCACCTTAGGAATCATTTAAAATACTTGTTTAAGCCAAATTTCTTGCTTTACCTGCCAGATTAGCCATTGATGAGCTCACCAAGCTGCAGGCACGCGAAACAAATAATTCCGATACAGCAACACACAGGATCTAAATTGTATAGACACCAACCCACTGCATAAACCCCACATTTACACATCCTCCAGCCTGCACATTCTGCAGAGATCCAACCTAAATACAACCTACATACACCCTAAATACACCCGAATACGGGAACTGCCCCGTTTCCTCCTGAATCTGCACCGTTGTCCCATGAATGAAAGGAAACATTGCCACAATCTTTCCCTCACACCTCGCACTGCACCCGAACAGCCAAGCAGCAGCTTTTCCTGCGCAGGGGCTTTGTCTCCAGCAGCATCATTTTGTAACGTCGAGGCCAAAATTAGCTCCCAATTCCCTGCCAAGGAGCATCTAGGGGTGTCCTCACGCACGTCCCAGAGGTCAAGCCAACGGAGGGCTGGAGTTAATGAGCTTTTAGTTTGGAATTGTGCCCAGATCTTTATTTAATTTGGCCTTTAGACTCTCACACACTTCACAGTGCAGATGTGCACCCGAGTCCCGTGCTGCAACAAGGTGGATCCAAAGACTGTCCCTATTTTTCCTCTTGATTTGGGTTTTGGTTTTGGTTCATATATGGGACATGAATTGGCTGCATGCAGCAAGTGTTTCACCCAGATCACTGACAAACATTAAAATCCCTCTGTCAGAAGGGTCTGGATGAATCCATGCATTTACACTCCCTCCGTAGGGGATGCAGTAATTCCCTTTATTTCAAAGCTCCTCAGAGCCAGCCTGTGCTGTTTTGGTTTTGCCTGAACAAACAGAGGCTTGGCCCTGTCTCCCTCCCCAGAGGATTCCGATCAGCACATGAGGACCCCATCATCCTCATGCAAACACACGTCTCAAGGGCTCTGTGTTTGTTAAGAGTTAACTGGAGTGACAGCTCATCAGACTCCTGATGAAATCTTTGTTCTTGTTGAAATACATTTTTCCCAACACTTTGTCATAATAAAATAAAAAACAAAAGGATTTCAGGGACAAGTGGCGCATCAATTTCCATTTTTCCATCAGTTTGCTGCTCACTCACAGCTGGGTTAGCTGGGCAATGGGATAACTGTCAGCAATCCTTAAGGAAAGATGGAATGAAGGCTGCAGCCTTGGATATTCACTTTGGCTTACAAACCACGCTGCTGGCTTGGGTTATTCACTGTGCTTCTCCCCAGAATTCCCAGCCAGCCTTTTCCAGCAGGGAGAAAACCCCACCTCTTCCTAACCTAAGCAGATTTCAGTGACAGCATCAAATCCGCACTGGAGCTTTCTGATTTCCAGCCAATTACCACCAATTAGACCATGTGAAGGACTAACACCTCTCCTTGGCTTTTGCCAGTGTTTTTTACTGAGCCTGTGACAGGCAGGTGGCCACGGCCAGTGAAGGAGTTGCTGATACTCCTCTTACCCCACAGCCACTTATTCCTTAAAAGAATTGGCACCACCCAAGCACTCCATTACTCTGTGGGCACAATTCCAGTTACCCCAAGTTTTCCTCTCTTCCCCAGCCATGGCAGTTGAACTTCCACCCATGTTCCAGGCCAGGGAATTCATTTCAGAGCTGTGTTTCCAAATTCCCCTCTCTAACAGAACCCGAAGAGTGTTTTTAGCCACCACCACAGAACTCTCTGGGAATCGGTGCCAGGAGAAAGCAGCCGTGGCAGAGACTGTTCTCAGCAAGTTTGAAGTTCTGGATATGCAAAATGCTGGGTCTTTGCACTAAAAACCCGCTTAGGAAATCCTAAAGAGCTTCACAGTAAATTGAAACTTCAAGGAATCCTTCATGAAAATAGGAGGACTCCAAGTTCATGCACTGCTAAGTACTTAGGGACACTGCAATTCCTGCTGGGATGTTTCAGTCTCAACGGCATCTGAGGTTTTCTACCTCCACTCAAACCTGAGGCCTGGAGACTTTGGGAATGCTGTAATCACGGGCAGGAACTCAGGGACCAGCTAGAAGGGACAGCTGAGAAACCCATCAAACATTAAACATTCACTACGGGCCCTGCTGGCACTGTGAGGTCCTCAAGTGCAGCCCTTGGAAGTCTAATTTTGGGCTCCTCATGACAAAGAGCTGGAGCATGTCCAGGGAAGGGAATGGAGCTGGAGAAGGGGATGGAGCCCCCAGAGGGAGCTGGGGGTGCCCAGAATTGGACAGAGCCCTCGAGGTGTGGCCTTGAGCAGCGTGAGAGGAGATTTGGAGCATCTGCCTCACATCAACCCCACCACCCACTGCTTTTCCCTGGCACCAGTTACACATTAAAGCTGTTAATTACCCCTCTCCAGGCCTGCCAAATTCCAGCCTGTTTAACCATCCGTGCATCCATCCCATCCATCCATAGCTTCTGAGTGCTACAGGCAACAGTGTCCGCAGCCTGTCTGACCCCAAACCAACCCCACCCACTGCTCTGCCCTCTTCCTCAGAGCCTCTTCACCCTGAGAGGAATCCAGCACCCAGAGAGATGGAATTTCTCATTTCCAAAGCATTCTGTCAACAATTCGTTCAGCTCCAAAGCTGCGTTTTCCATCAAATTAATGCTCCTCCGGAAGGCTTTGCTTGGCACTGTGGATTTGCAGGCAGACTCCAGAGTTTTCATCAGGCTCCAAAGGCAGTTTGGAGACAGAGTTTTCAAACATGAAACCTGAGACATCCTCCTCATAATTAGGCTGTGCTCAAACTTTCCTACCAGCTGTGCAGAAAAAGGCCCTTTTTCCATGACTTTTTCTCCCTAACATTCCATGGATTTTAACATATTTTAGCACAGTTTCCTTTGGAATTCTCTAAAATCTTATACCAGAGACCTCAGCTTGTTTTCCATTATAAACCCAAGACAACGAACAATTTTTCAAGGAGAAGAAATCCCAGCAAACACCACCCAAAGGCATCTCTGACCCTGGCAGACCCAACATTCCCACGGGAGCACTTCTCTTCCATGCACTTCCATGGCTAATAAGATGCAATCTAGGATGTTGCAGTGAAATTCGGGTGTTTCTTCCTAGAGGAGATGGACAAACACAAGAGAGAAGCTAAACTTCAGCCTCTAACCTGTCAAGAAACGCTTGGGTTCCTCCCTCATTTGAAAAATAATCCTGATGATAAAGACAATAATCCTCTTATCACACAGGAGCCGATATGATTATGAGCCAGGCAAAAGGAAACGGAGTTCGGAAGCCTCCAGCTGCATTTCTGCCCCTGTAGGAAGAGCTCCTCACTTGGCCTGATCAAAAAGCAAAATACTTCCAAGCAGACTCCTGGCCCTGCTGAAATCCTTTGAGGAGAGGAGACTGTCAGCTGCTTTGGGAGGGATCAATTTGTTACCTGAGCATGAAAATGGACACAAGAATAGGTACTGTCTGGCTGATAACAGGCTGGATAGGGGAATAAACGGCTTTTGGTGAGAAGTGTCAGGCACGAGGACGAGCTCTGAAATATCTGTGGTTATCAAATGGCTGCACACTGTCCAAAGGCTCCCAAAACAGCTCTGGAGCCCAGAGGAAGGAGAGTTTAATGGGTCAGGGAAAACTTGAAAAAGAAGGTTAAGGAACAGACCCGGATCTCCAAGTTGATCTTGCTTAAGGGGAGCATCCCTTGCTGAGGCTGAGGGAGTCGGGGGCAACAAGTCCTAAACCTGTGCTTATGTTTTCGCCTTGATTTCCAACCCAATGATGAATGATTGATAATCCAGCACTGATCACTGAGAAGGAGCTGAAGGTCCTTAAACTCTTCAGGCACCCTGGTGACACCCCGAGGGACACTGTGTGTGGGGCATGAGGGGAGCACGGGGATTTGGAAACATCTGTGGCCAGAACGGAGAGGGACAGGGATGAACATCAAACCACTTGATATTTTCCAACAGTTCCGGGATTGGTTTATGAATTAAGGAGTAAAGCCTGTTGGGTTCCACCTCCAGATGTCTCATCCTTTAAAACTCCCCACAATGCATCATTTTTAATACTTAAATACCGGGCACGGCTGTTCCTCTCTCCTCTGCCCCAGCAAGGGAGTGAACAACTGCCCTGAGCATTTTCTAGAGCTGATAGGCCACAGCTGCAGAGATTCTCACCAAAATCAGCAAACTAACACCCGAACAAGCCTTGCCCCATTATTCTGAGCTGCCTCCTTTCCCTTCTGAAGGAAACCCCAAGGAAATCATCAGGATGTAGCTGCAGATCCTGACTCGAAGATCACACCACCTCTCAGAGCCCTGTATTTCAAGTCACTCTATAATGTGATCAAAATATTTAATAATTGCATCTACTTTAATACTGGCAGCAAAAAGCCCCAGTCTTTCACTCCAATCCCTCCCATCACTCCACTCTTCTCTACATTTTAGTAAGCAACAAAAAACACTCCTCTTGCCATGCACAGCCACCAATATTTCAATCCCAAATGATCATTTGGAAAGGATGAATGACTTCAAACAAACCCTAACACCTCAATAAATCTCCAGTTGTGCCTAATGTTCTGCAGTGAGCTGTGAAGAGCTGCAGCTGCAGAAAACACGATCTGGAGTCCTGTCACAGCCTGCTTTGCTCTGGAGCTCTGAATTCCACTGTCCTCCTGGGCCACGAGCCAGGATTGGGCTTGACTTGATGCAAAATTCCTGGCAAGAGGAGTTTTCTTTCCCTGACCAGGCAGGACGTGGGGTGGAACCACCCCTGAAGGCTCTGAAGCACCACTGTGGTGACAGAGGATTGGGTTCTGGGCCTGTTTGCATCAGGGTAAAACCACGGAACACTTGGTTTACCAGTGATCTCACCCTGGTGATCCATCTGAACCTGAGATCACACTCCACAGGTGTTGAAAAGTAAAATGGGATTCTCATTATGGAGAGAAATAATAACTGATGGCAAAAAAACCCCAAAAGGCAGCGCTCATCCTTAAAAAAAAAAAAAAGGGATTTGGAAATCAAAAATAACAAGTAAAAATAAACGTCATTATTTTTAAAGGATAAAAACCAGAAGAAAAAGTCCAAGATTTGATTCCTGGCACCATCTTTACAAATTCCCAGTAGAACCACTACAATAAAATAATCTAAAAGTAGAAGGCAGCAACTTAAACCCAAACCGGGCCTTGTGCCTCTGGAAATCACCAGTGGGTCTCTGAGGGTGTTTTTCCTCCCTGACAAAGACAAAAAGGGGGGAAAAGGACATTTGTGGTTTTGTTCTCCTTGGAAATGTAAAGACATCATCTCACCGAGCACAGCAACCCTGCCAGCAAATTAGAGTTACCTCAGCAAGTAAACTCTGAGCTGAAGGGAAGAAAAAAAACAAAAGTGGAAAAGCAGGTCAAACACTGCAAAATCCTCAGGGATCCAGGTCTCGTTCCCCAGGGCACCCAGTGCTGCACCCCCTGGTCCCTGCAATCACCTCCTGCCCACTGCAGTTCAGCATTCCTGCTCAGCCCAAAACTGCCCCACAGAATCCCAGGATCCCTGAGGCTGGAAAAGCCCTCCCAGCCCATGGAGTCCCAGCTGTGCCCGATGCCCACCTTGTCCCCAGCCCAGAGCACTGAGTGCCACCTCCAGGCCTTCCCTGGACACCTCCAGGGATGGGCACTCCAAAGCTCCCTGGGCAGCCCCTGCCAAGGCCTGAGCAGCCTTTCCATGGAGAAATTCCTGCTGCTGTCCAACCTGAGCCTCCCCTGGCCCAGCCTGAGGCCGTTTCCCCTTGTCCTGTCCCTGTTCCCTGGGAGCAGAGCCCGACGCCCCCGGCTGCCCCCTCCTGTCAGGGGGTTGAACCTGAGACCCCAGGGATGCAGTGTGGGAGCGAAGTCACTGCCTGTGACCTGCCTGGGGGAAATGACTCGGTGTCAAACTGCAGATCCTGCAGAATGTGACAATGCAGCACATCCCATGGAGTCATGCCGGGATTGTCCCTCCACTGTGCCAAGGAACAGCTCTGTGCAAAGAGGGGGGGCTTGGATTGGATGTGAATTCCTCCCTGGGAGGGTGGGGAGGCCCTGGCACAGGGTGCCCAGAGCAGCTGTGGCTGCCCCTGGATCCCTGGCAGTGTCCAAGGCCAGGTTGGACACTGGGGCTTGGAGCAGCCTGGGACAGTGGAAGATGTCCCTGCCCATGGCAGGGGTGGGATGTGTTGATCATCAATGTCCTTTCCAACCCAACCCATTCTTTAATTTTATGAATCAGCCACAGTAAAATGAGATGTTGACTTACTGCAATGTGCATTAACCAACATTTCAAAGCCAGCTGACACCAGAACTGAAGGAATTAATCCTCCCTTTCCATCACTCTCTGAATAAACAGGTAGCTGACCCTTCTGCCTTCTTTTCCCTTCTCCTCCCTTTTCCCTGTGGTGCATGGCCTCCAATAAGGATTTTCCTGAGTTTAAAATGTGTATGGTCAACATTAAACCTCTATTACTGAGCAGTACCTGCCCCATCCCCTTCCTACCCATTCCCAGCATTCACAAGGGGTTACAGAGACTAAACTGTGGCTACCGAAACAATTCATTACGAAAAGCATTTCAAGAAAAACCTGCGCCTGGCCTTCTCCACAAGACAAGAAAGACAATTTTTCCTGTGAAAGGGCAGGAGGGAATGGACAGTTTGATCCCGTGGAGCACCCTTTCAGTTCTGCTCCAGCGCCTGCCCGTGCACCGTGGAGCAGCAAATCCGGCTCCTCCCGCTCAGCCGCCTCCCTGGCCATGCCCTCAGTGTCCCCAGCACAGCCCGAATTTCAAATCGTGCCGTAAAAACCAAGCACAGCAGGCAGACAAGAGGTGGGGCTGTTTCCAGAGCTTTTTTTCCATGCAGGGGACTGAGACCCCACAAAACCTGGATGGCAGCCTGGGTTCACACTTTATGGATGAGCCCGGGAGGTGCCAGGATGTCCAGACAGCTCTCATGGGCACCTTGGGGATCCACACCCTTGGCACCTTCTCCCATCCAGCCCCTTGGAACCCTTTCGCTGCCTGCCCAAGGAATCTTTGCATTCCTAGGATTCAAGCTGCATGTGTAAGTGGGAGCTTCCCCCAGTATCCACCCCTAAAGCTCCATCCTGCCTCCAAGGTGACACTTAACACCCGCCACCAGCTCTCCTGACTGCTTCCAGGGCCTTGGAGGGATTGGAGTTTACACCACGGACCAGAACCTGCAGCCTCTTCTAACTGAAGGAAGCTTTTTTCATTTATGAAGCCTTTTCTGGGAAGAAAAACATGCAATATTTACTCTTTCAAGGTGTTCTGGTCTTAAAACTTTTATGATTTAGCAGGAAATTCTTGCCACAGCACAAGGTTTTCCCCCCAACTTTTATTCCCTGGACAAATTTATTTAATAAATAGTTGTTTCCTTAACTGAAATATGCTGATTTTAATTAAATGGAATGATTTTTAGTACTGGCTTGAGCAAGAAATCATCGTGAGGCTGGAACAATAAATATTGCAGTGAGAGGTACAGCGGATCTTAGCACAGCTGTGACCCCACTGCACTTGCATAAGGACAAATATATTCAATTACACACAAAAAGCTCAATTTGGGCTAAAAACTAGAGATAAATTCCACAAAACCCCCCTGTCCCATTAGGAGTTACTAAAGCTACACCACAAAATGGCATTTCACTTTTCACTGCTGGCTGCTGTATCGATCTACCTTGATCTAACACTGATTTATTCACACATTGAGCTACCAAAACTCTGAGTTTCAAGGGAGTCACTGCTCTGATTCGTCTTGCAGGTACACACAGGGATCCAAAACCAGCTGGCTTTTCCAGTCCCCCCTTGGAGCAGGCACTGCCAGGGAATTAGGGCAGCTTTTGATCCCATCAAGGATCTTTGGGAAGGGAAACACGCACTGGTTCCTCAGAAAAAAAGAGGAAAAAGAGGAAATACACCTGCTGCTTGTTCCAGGAGAGTCAGGGGAGTTATCCCAACTTTTCTTAGTGTCCTACTCCTTGGAGCGAGGCGGGATATGGCATTCCGGCCCAGGCCATACTGGGAAGGCACTCCCAGATTTCTTAGCCAGGAAATGGATTTTCCCTGGGTTTCTGGTTTTCTCCTGGCCCTCAGAAGAAAGGACTGACACCCAAGGGTGGCCCTCAGAAGCAGCAGCTGCCCTGTGCCAGAGGGATGTTCCTGCTGGGGAAAAGCCCGGCAGAACCACGATCCCATTGGGGTGACATTCCCAGGGAGCCCTGGAAATCCAGCTGCACTTCTTTTCAGCAGGATAAATGAGAATAAATAAAAATAACTAAGTGAACAGCCTTATTTCACCACCAGACGTTTAATTTCTGCTGTGCTTTGCTCACGCATGAAAATCTGTTGTTGGAGACGATGATAATTCTGTTATTGGGACAATGGCACAATTACAGAGGGAGTTTTTAGACCAATATCAGCAGGAAAAAATCTCATCCAACCCCAGTGACTTTTCTGTGGGCAGTCACCATTTAAACCTTCATTTTTTATTCCATTCATTTCTTAACAATTTGCATTCATGCACTAATACAGGAAAGAAAAAAAAAGCCCCGTAACCCCCAAAAAGCAAAGAATGAAGTCAACAATTGAGAAGCTCCTTCTTTTCAGGATTTATCCTGGTTTTCCTTAGAAACATTTTGAAGGAAAGCACCTTTAAAAATGAGCATTTAATGTAGCAAATGGGATTTCAAAATGAGCATTTAATGTAGCAAATGGGATCTAAAAATGAGCATTTAATGTTCCATATGGGATTTAAACTGAGCTTGGGACAGCTAAAGATGCCTAGAGCCCAAGTGGAAGCCCGGTGGGAAGTAAAGTTTTTTAAGGATATTTCTACAGGTGCTCCAAGTGGAAGAAATCCTTTTCCTAAATTCAAACTGTAAGATTTAAAAAAATAAATATTTATTTGCTTGCCTTAGGCCTTTCTAATGAGTCACAGGTTGTGTTCAAGCAGCACAGCCACAGAGTGAGGAAACACTCCTTGGTTTCCTCCTCACATTATTTGCTTTAAAATTAAAGCTGGGCAGGCTCTGCAGGACCTGAATCTGAATTAATCTTGACAATCTTCTGGAAAATCTCTATTAAAGCTCAGAGCTTAAAAGCTTAATGTGAGCACGGGGCCTGCTCCGGCAGCTCCCACCCCAGAGCTGATTCCACACTCATTCCTAGGTTTGCTGAAAGGCTTGTTGATGCTGGAATGGATGGGTTTTAAACTCCTAAAATACAGCAGCAGGTTCTGTTTCCTCTCCTGAGCTGGTTTATTGATAATCATCAATGGAGACACCTGGAAAAAGCTGGGCTTTGATGGCCACACTTTTCCAGCCGTGGGACATCCCCATGGAGCTCCCAGCCCTCTCCAGGGAAAGCCTCCCCTCAGCAGGGGCTGGGAAGCCTGGCCGAGCTCCTAAATGTCATTATTTTGCCAGGAGTATTCCCATTCCTGACTGAAATAAGCCCAGTGGAATTCCAGCCCCCAAGGAGAGGCCGGGAGCTGGGATCTCCACCCAGCAAGGAATGACTTGGGCAGGACTCTGCTCCCAGACCAAATCCCAGCTTGGATTAATTCCCTGCCCCTGCCCCTGGCTCTGTCCGCACTGTGCTACAGCCACCCTCCTCCCAGGGCATCAATCTCGTGGGATCACATTCCCAGTTCCTCTGGAGATCAGGCTGTGCTCACCCTCTGCTCCCAGGGAACGAGGGAAAGGGCAAGAGGAACAGCCTCAGGCTGCGCCATGGGAGGTTGAGATGGGATTTTGGGGAAAATTCTTCCTGGAAAGGGTGGTCAGGCACTGGCACAGCTGCCCAGGGGGGTGGTGGAGTCCCCATTCCTGCAGGGATTTCAGCGCTGGGTGGATGTGGCACTTGGGGAAATGGTCAGTGGTGGCTTTGGCAGTGCTGGGGAATGGCTGGACTCGATCTTGGAGGGCTTTTCCAACCTCAAAGATCCTATGAATCATGTATATATTCTACATATATATTTATATTGTACATGGTATACAATACACATTTTAAATAATACTTACTTGTATAAACTAATATTTTATTAATAATGGCATAAGTAACATTTATTATTAATAATACTATTGCTGTTGTTATTGTTATTTCCTTTTCCTTGTGTCTAACTGTCCCAGTCAGATTTCCTCCAGTATTAACTGGGACGAGCCAGGTGCAGTAACATCCCAGTAACATCTGAGTAGCACTGGGATGGCTGAGAGCATCACGGTGGCCTGGGCCTTCCCCTTCCCTGCAAACTGGTGACATCTCCTTCCCTTTGGGATGGTTTTGGTGGCGTGAAACACGAGCTGTTCCTCACACTGTGGCACTGCATTTCATGGAATCATGGAATGGTTTGGGCTGGAAGGGACCTCAAAGCCCATCCAGTCCCACCCCTGCCATGGGCAGGGACACCTCCCACTGTCCCAGGCTGCTCCAAGCCCCAGTGTCCAGCCTGGCCTTGGGCACTGCCAGGGATCCAGGGGCAGCCACAGCTTTCTGGGCACCCTGTGCCAGGGCCTGCCCACCCTCCCACGGAACAATTCCTGCCCAATATCATCTGGGCACCCTGTGCCAGGGCCTGCCCACCCTCCCAGGGAACAATTCCTGCCCAATATCCCATCCATCCCTGCCCTCTGGCACTGGGAAGCCATTCCCTGTGTCCTGTCCCTCCATGCCTTGTCCCCAGTCCCTCTGCAGCTCTCCTGGAGCCCCTTTAGGCCCTGGCAGGGGCTCTGAGCTCTCCCTGGAGCCTTCTGTTCTCCAGGGGAACATTCCCAGCTCTCTAAATAACAGGGATTATTCATTATTGATCCTCTCCAAGTCTTAAATCTCAGAAGGAACTGAAGGAAACTTTGGCAGAATCAAATTTAATGAGTGAAAAATTTGGTTTTCTGTCTTTATGTTTATGTTACTCATCCAACCTGCATTTTACAGCAACCTAAAGCTTTGCTTTTCTAAAAACTCCCATTTTACTTCCAGAAGCACAAGAGCACACTTTGAATGGATCTGAACAAGTTTAAACCCCAGATTTTTCCCTTGAAAGGGAGGTTTTATGTAAAAATGTGTCTTTTCTGACACACTCTGAATGACTCACATTGAAGCTTGTCTCTCACCCCTCAGCTCTGGGACTCTTTGCCAATGAATAACTCACAACAGGAATGAAACTCCCCCACAGCAAAGCTCCCCCTCCTCTCAGGAGGATGGGCAGACAGCAAATAAAAATCATAATCATAATAACTAAAACCAAAAGAGATGAGAAGGAAACAAATCAAATACTGCACTCACAAGAAAAAGAAAATAAGGCAAGAGAGGACGGCAGTTTCATGGGGTTTTTGGATAAATAAACAAGTGCCATACCTTTTTAAAAATTCCATATACTCAGTATGCTTGATGAGGCCAGTCCTCATCATTATTGTTTGAAAACATTGCCGATCAATAGCCCAAAGTTTCACATTTACGAGAGCTGGAAAAAACAAGACAAGGGGAAAATGTGATTAGCAAAAAATGTCCAAATTCCTGTTGTGAACTGCAGAGGAAAACGATGTCATTGATGAGCAAGCATGGGGATGGGGAGCACTGCAAACCAGGAAACTCAGCTGCTGGACATGAAAGCATGCACTGGAAGGGTTGGGAAAATCCTGGCTTGGGAGTTGGATGTGGGGTTTTGGAAAGATGGCCTGAAAGCAGCTGAGAGGAGGAGAAATCAAGGAAGGCTGAAGGTGAGCAAGGATTCGGGGTCAGTTCATCACAACCCGAGTGATTTCAGGACGTTTTTAGTGCATTGTTCAGCAAAATCCATTGAGGTTTCATCCTGCTCCCAAATTCCTCCTTGATCTCAGGGAAATTTCCAGACCCAAGCCCTGTTACACCCTGGTAATGAAACACCTCCCAGCTTTGGAGGTTTTGAGTCATTCTTTTCCAACTTTACTTTCCAGGTCCCTGCTGAATTCCAAGACTTCTGAGTTGCACACCAAACATCACATCCCATTCTTCAGAGGCAAAATTCCCTTGTAAAAACAGGGCAAACCAGTGTATAAAATAGAGAATAGCACCCTGAAAGGTCCAGTTTGCATCTTAGCTGTGGCTTAGATATTTGCATTAACCATAAGTGCTTGAGTATATACAGATTATAACAGGACTTCTCTTTAGAGAAACAGTTTGATTAAAACAATTCCCAAGACCTCTACATTTGTATTAATTTCTGTTTTTTCAGAGAGCAAATGCAATAAATTCCATCCCCATACCCCCATTTGACTGCAGGAAACAGCACAAAGCAAAGAGACTTTCAGCAAAATATTTACAAATACTCTCACTGATAAGATCCACGAAATGAATGTGCTTTGATTTGCTGGTCCTTCAGTTCCCAAATCTCCTCCTTAATGAGTTTTTATCCCTAACTGCATTTGCAGGCTGGAAAACCTTCAAAGTGCAAATTCAAAGACTTCTTCTTGAGTTGCACGGCAGAACAGCTTTTAAAGCCTCTTCTCGTTTTCAACACAGAAACTTCTCTTGGAGAAGCATTTTTAGCTTTATAATCAAAGCGACGCCTCCAGGGACGGGCACTCCACAGCTCCCTGGCAGCCCCTGCCAAGGCCTGAGCAGCCTTTCCATGGAGAAATTCCTGCTGCTGTCCAACCTGAGCCTCCCCTGGCCCAGCCTGAGGCCGTTTCCCCTTGTCCTGTCCCTGTTCCCTGGGAGCAGAGCCCGACGCCCCCGGCTGCCCCCTCCTGTCAGGGAGTTGTGGAGAGGTGCCACTCTCTCATTTGACAGCCATAACACTCTGTTACATCCTATATATTTTAATAAATCCATCCATCCACCCCCTAATTGCACACCAGCACCCCCTCCCCGAGGTCCATGCAGCCCAGGAACTTGGTGAAGTGCAGACAACGCACTTCTGTATTAATTAAACCACTAATCACACCTTACGCTCCCGTTTCTCCTGCCTTAATGACAAACAGCTGCTTAACTAAAGGCTAATCAGGGGAGAGATTTAAATGTCAGTAGGACCCTTATAATCAGCATGAGCAGCATCTCCCGTTGTGCTGAAACCCCTGTCGGTGCTGAAGAAACAGGAGAAATTCTGTGGGATTTGATGCCACTAAAGACTTCAAAGTTATCTATTTAGGAGTGTCCTGAGATGACAAATCTTCGGGATGTGTCCCACAGATTCAACATCCACTGGGAATTAGAACAGACACAGAGAGAGATTTACCAGCCCATCCCTCTCCACAGAGCCCGTGTTGGATGCTGGAAGTAAAGTATAAAATATCCCATTCCCTGGCTGCAGGAGGCACAACCAGAAAGGAATATGGGAAACAAAATGATGGCAGCAGATGTGTCTGCAACAGGAGTCTCCTTCCTCAATAATCCAAAACACCATCCTGCAATCAGAGCTGCTCGCTGCAGTGAGGCTACAATTAAAGTTAATTGCCTCTTTTACACTTTTTCCCAGCAAAATGCTATAGCTAGGGCTCGGTTTGATCTGTGGAACAGCACAGAACAAAATCACTGCTCGTCCCAAAGCCACCAGGAGCTTGGACAGGGATGGCCAAGCCTGGGATTTCTATTTGGCTGCAGTTGTAGGAGCTCTCCAGGTGAGGGGATTGGGATTGAGCACTGCAGAATATTTGAACTGCACGTTGAAACAACAGATTGATGGGAATAACGATTTATGATGATTTATGACAGATTTCTGCTTCGGCTCAAGGGCTGGAGACAAAGCAAATGCTGCTGGAGAAACAGGGAAGAGCTGAGGCAAAAGTACCAGCATTTCCTGGGTCAGAACTGGATGGGGGTGGAGATGTTATCGTGAAAGTTTAAATTTGAAATGCTTGCCATGGTTAAGCCTTAATTTCTGATTCAAGCTGACTGAAATTATCTAAATCAATGATTTCACTAAATGAGTCTAACCCCTCTCTGTGTCAACATCCCTGATTAAAGCAAATTTAAAAACTCAATAAACAATTTCAAAGTTCTTTTCCAAAAAGAACTTTTGCAAACTTTTCTTCCTATTCGTTTACCTGGGAACCCATTAAAATATATCCCAATTTAAAGGGGTGAACAGAGGGGTGCAGAGTCCAGCCCAAAGCCTGGGATATGTCCCAGCTGGTTTATCCACGTCCAGAGACTTCTCTTCTCCAGGCTGAACAGCCCTAAAACTCTAAATAACGGGGATTATTCATTACTGAACCTCTCCAGGCCTTAATTCTCTTTATTTTCAATACTTCCAAGCCCGCTGAAGGACCAAGTTTGGGCTGTTTTGCTTCTTTTCTCCTTGTGGACCCAGTGGCTGAAGATCATCAGCTCCTTTTTCCCTTTCTCCTGTGCAAAGGCAGTGAAATAAGGGGGGAAATGCAAAGTTTTATGTTAAATATTTACAGAAGAACAACATAAATACTGTTTACGTTATTTAAAACGATATATTTTATGTTAGATAGGTGGGGAAGTCCTGAATATTAAAAAATCCTTGAAATCAGAGCAGCCAGCAGGGGCATTATTTCCAAAACGCAATGCAATATTCACATGGCCCTGCACTCTTTAAGCATCTTCCCAAGTTTTTATGTGCTCACTGAAGCCTTCCCAAGTTTTTTCAAGGTTCACCAGGTGAATCATCCTCAGCCCAAGTGCTGCTGGCAGCGTTAGCAGACCTGAAAATTATTGTTCCCTTGCACCCCAAGCTGGAATTCGTCAGCTCACTTTGGCTTTTGGGCTATTTTATCCCAATAATTTTTTATTCATCTGCCCTCAGGCGAAGAAACAGCTGCAACTTTGTGTCCTCAGGGCTTTTTTGGGCAGACAAAACATCAAATTTCCACTCCTATTTAACAGTCCTCCCACTTGGGTTGGGTTTTGCAGGGAATATTGTGGAAATTACCCCGGGGGAAAACACAGCCATTTCCAGCTATTTCTGGTGCCTCTGTTTAAGGTAGGAAATGATGATAAAAGCACATTTAACTAAACAGGAGGAGCCCATGGAATTGTTTTATCCTGCCAGACAGACCGGGAATCACGAGGGAGGCTCCAGCAGACTCCAGGACACAGCGTGGAGGATGGAGAGGATGCATCCAAAGGCTGGAGCAGGAATAAACTCCTTTATTCTCAGATATTTCTGTCCCAAGTTTCTGACAACAGCCCTGGGACAGGGATGACTCCATCCTGATATCCCATTGTCCAGCAGGTCCTTTCCCATTATCCCCCAGAGAGGTTTTGTCAGTAAGGAAGGAGTAATTTTCATTTTCCCTGAGGATAAATGAAGAGTCAGAGAAAACCTCCCAGTGCCAGAGGGCAGGGATGGATGGGATATTGGGCAGGAATTGTTCCTGGGAGGGTGGGCAGCCCTGGCACAGGGTGCCCAGAGCAGCTGTGGCTGCCCCTGGATCCCTGGCAGTGCCCAAGGCCCCATGCCTGGAATGTTTGGGCTGCTGTTCAATCCCTGGTCTCAGAGGTGACAGATAATAAATCCAGGCTTTGTGAGGAGGAAAAGAAGCAGGAAGGACGTGGGACCTCCAGGGAGCTCTGCTTTCACTCCAATCAACTCCAGAAACCCCGGGATTCCAAGGAAGTGTGTAAGGTTTGCTTAGGAACGACACGTGCCTGGATGAGATCAGATAAGACCAAGGAAAGAAGCAGAGGGAAATTGTTATTACCAAACTCTGCTCTTGAACAAAACCACCTGTCGTATTTAAATATAAATATAAATATAAATTAAATAGAGTATTGAAGAGCACCTGAAACTATGAAATTGAACAGTATTAAACAGATATGACAACATCTATCAGCCAGGGCTAAGCACAATCGGCTGGAGCAGGTACTATGTAGGATCCTAGGATTTTTCTTGGAGTAATCCAACCTCCTGTCCCAATATTCCACAGAAAACTCCTGATGAATTATTCAGGAACAACCTCACCCTGGGCGATTTGATCAATTGAATGCCCCTGATGTTTCCCTGGCATTTGTTTTTCTCTAACATCATTCCCAGTCTTTGCTCTCTCCCCCAAATCTCTCCATCCTCTTCTGCAGCCTCCTAACTGCTCAGCCTTAATGAGAAGTGGTGGCAGGGATTAATTAAGGAAGTGTTCAATTACATCGGGTATTTTCCTTGGAATTTCAAACCGCTTGTACTACAACCCCTGCTAATTACCCACCCTGATTTGCTCTTTGCAAACTGATATTTTACACAACCTTTCTGGTCACCTCTTATTCCTCCCAGCTGTACCAACGGAGCTCTGCTCCGCTCACATTCCTACAACACCGAGGTTTGCCCAGGTTTTTAATTAACCCTTGTACAAGCATGAGCCCCCAAGCTACTTCAGAAATCTTCTTCAGTCCTGAACACTGAAAGCTGAAATAATTCAGGAAGAACAAGCTGGAAGCCACAAGAAACACTCCCAAATCCTATCTGGAGTGTGATGGAGAGTGACGTGTGTGAAGGGACATTAATGGAAAGCCAAAAAGGCTCTCAGGCAGGTCAGGAGTCTCAAATTAAAGAACTCATTTAGTTCACTGAATGCAAGGCAGGGTGAGGGAAAATGTCTCCTGTTATTTGGGGAAGGAAAAGGGGAAAACAACCCAAATCTCTCCTGGAAGGTGGAGATTCAGCCTGGGACAAATCAGCTCACTGGCATGCCAGGAGCACGGAAGCAGCACCAGGAAAGGGGGATGAGGAAAGTAATAAATTCACATCTAAAAGAGACCACAAATCAGTTCTAGCTCATTGCCTGCAGGAGCTCCAATCCCAAGGAAAATTAATATTCCAAATTAAAGGGGGGATTTTAACACAGCCCTGGGCTGGAAGGGAAGGTGTTGATAAACAGAGAAGTTGATGTGGGGGACCATTAAAAAGGGAACAGGAAAAACAGTGCTGAAGAGATGATGCAGCTTAGGGAGAATCCTCAACTTGGAAACCAGAGTCCTGGAATGCAGGAGGGGCAGGAACCGGGCTCTGGGAAGGCAGGAATTGCTCCGCTGCTTGCAGAGAAGGAAAGGCAGGAAGAATTGCAGGAGACTTTGTGGTTGTGGGGGAAAATGGGTCCTAAAAGCAACCAGAAATTCCAGGTGGCAGTACCTGTGCCTCTGGAATCTGAGCAGGAACAGTGGCAAGAGCCTCACGGAGGAATCTGGGGCGATGATGCAGATATCTGCGAGTTGTTTGGTTTCTCATTAATCACAGAATCCCAGGATGGTTTGGGCTGGAAGGGACCTTAAAGCCCATCCAGTGCCAGCCCTGCCATNTTGTTCTGAGGACCCTGGAGCAGGACTGCACCAAGTGATGAGATCCTTTCCTCTCTCCTTCTCCAGGGTCTCTCACAGAGCTCTGCAACAGATCCTGAAACCACAAGATCTAAAATATTCACTTCGCCCTCATCCGCTGATTTTTCCCTAAGGGACAACATCACCCAGGTCCAGGAAATCTATTCCCAGCTCTGAGTTATCCAGAAGGGGGTTGGAAGGAAAACACTTTTAAAGAGCTGCTCACATGCAGCAAAATTAACAATCATTTCTCCAAAGTAACAAACTGGTGCTTTAATGCTTTTTTTTTTCCCCTTCATCTCCAGGTGCTCCTGGACTCTTTAGCTACAGAAGTGGCTCCAGTGGCCAACTTGCCATAAAGCTCAGTGGAGCAGGGAGAGCAGCAGGAAGCCAGGTGGAAATCCATTTTCCCAGCCAGACACTCTCATTTATAATTGTGCACCGCGGGATGCTTTAATTCATGAGTAACAACCATGAGAATGAGGAAAGTGCCATAAATACCTGCACTGGGTGCAGATAATTGACCTGGGACCCCTTTCCAGCGTGATGGGTTTAGTTATTGAAAAGTTTAATTAAAGTGGCACTTGGAATAGAGGAGGAGAGCGAGAAGGAGCAGAAAGAGCAGAAGTAGGAGAAGCAGAATCAGCATCAGAAAGAGCAACAGAAGCAGCAGAAGCAGAAGAAAAAGTAGAACGGAGGACAGAAGAAGAAGCAGAAGCAGCAGCAGAAGGGGTAGAAGAAGCAGCTGCAGAAAAAACAGCAGCAGAAAAAGCTGCTGAAGCAGAACAAGAAGTGATAGAAGAAGCAGAAAGAGGAGAAGAAGCAAGAGAAGAAGCAGAAGAAGTGGCAGAAGGAACAGAAAAAGCAGAGCAGAAGGAGCAGAAGAAGCAGCAGCAAAGGAAGCAGAAGAAGCAGAAGAGGCAGAAACAGAAGAAGAAAGGGCAGAAAAAGCAGAAGTAGGATAAGCAAAAGCAGCAGCAGCAGAAGAAGCAGAAGAAAAAGAAGAACAGAGGATGCAGGAGAAAAAGAAGAAGCAGAAGCAGAAGAAGGAGGAGAAGAAGAAGAAGAAGAAGAGGAAGAGGAAGAAGAAGCAGGAGAAGAAGAGAAGAAGAAGCAGGAGGACAAGAAGAAGTGCAGTTTGTTTTCCCTCCATAACCAGCCCCAAACATGCCGGTACTAATCCCAAACCCGAGCTGCCTCCCTACAGCTCCGAGCACAGCGGGTTTGCTGCAGGAGCTAAGGGGATCCCCAGGATCCCACTCCCTTTCCAGGGATCCCCTCTCCAGTGCAGCCTCCCCTGGGCTGGACCTGTGGAGCAGCATGCCAGACACTCAGCTCCAGAGCTTCCAAAGGGAAGATGTCACCACGGCTTTTAGAGCTGCTTTGTAGCTTTGACAGAGGGGTTTTGCCAAGTTTTTTTTACTTCTTTTCTAGTTCAACTGCCTGGCTTGAATTGATTTCACTGCTGAAGCTCCGAGCTGCTCCCTGGGCTTTGGATGGGACAAAATTAAAATGTACTCTGAAGTGATGGCCCCAAAAATGCTAAAATAGAAAGGGAAAGCCAAACTGAAGCTGTCTGGATGTAACACAACATGAAGGATCTATTTTTACAGGATGTTAGAAGCAGAATGATTCTGCTGAGCCAAAGGACAGGGAGAGAAATGAAGGCGTTTTGGGCTGAATAATATAAAATAAAGCCATGGAATGAATTATTCTGGGACTGTAAGACTGGTGAAGCTGAGCCCCACAATCCCCTCCACAGAAACGACAGGAAGAAAATGGAAATAATCACAACTCTGAGATACTTGTACATCCCAGGGACAATTCCTTGTCCCTTGTCCAAGAGGCTCCAGGCCTGGGGCTCCCTCTCTCCAGCTGGGGTTTGGTTTCACCAGGAAAAAGACATTGAGGAAAAGGGACAGTGGGAAAAGCCACCCACCCTTCAGAAACTGCAAGGAAAATAATCTCACAACAAATCTGTGGCATGTTTTAAACCCAGCTATTCAAATTCCTAGTGCCACCTTTCTCCTCGACCTATTTTCTCTCCAAGCCTGAAATGTTGTTGTATAAATCGGACCTTTTCTCCATTTAAATTGAAATTCACTCAAGTTTCTAATAATTACTCACAAAAAACAGATTTAGATGAGATATGAGGGAGAAATTGTTCCCTGGGAGGGTGGGCAGGCCCTGGCACAGGGTGCCCAGAGCAGCTGTGGCTGCCCCTGGATCCCTGGCAGTGCCCAAGGCCAGGCTGGACACTGGGGCTGGGAGCAGCCTGGGACAGTGGGAGGTGTCCCTGCCATGGCAGGGGTGGCACTGGATGGGATTTGAGCTCCCAACCCAAAGCAGCCTGGAATGAACTTCAGCCAGCACAGCTTGTCCAAGAACAGCAGCAGGAGCGAAGATTTTGCCACCTTGCTCCACTCAGCTGCACATTTCCTGCAAAATGCTGCCCATCAACCTGCAATTTAACATAAAACAGAAGTACCCCATTGCTGCCATCTGCAAACAAAGCTAAACTTCCAGCTTTGAGCTGCAATCCCAATATTCGGAGAAACACAGAGCAGTTAAACCAGGGCTTGGCAGCACACTGGGAACATGAAGCAGCTCGAAACCCCAAAGACACAAAAGCTTCTCTCCATGTGATTAAAAAGAGGCACTTTGCTAAATGAACTTTGCAGTAATTCCTCGTGTTTCAACTCTTTCCTTATTTCCCAAGAGCAGCATTTCCTCCACAATGATTAAATAACCCATGCCCAGATTTTTCTCTGCTGAGCATTCCCTGTTTTCCTCACTGGATAGAAACCTGTCCCATCCTGTAAAATCCCCGTGCTGTTATGCCTGGGTTGTAAAGGTCTGTCCTAAGGGTTTTGCTGTGCTGAAATAGCACGGAGGAGGTGCACAGCATTAATCCACTGCCCGGGGCTTGTGTGTGCCCTTGGGAAAAGCTGGGCCTTGGGGACTTCTATCAAACAAATCCCAAATCCAAGGATATCCCATCCCCACAGGAGATCTGGGATAACAGGATCATCACAGAATCCCAGAATGGGTTGGGCTGGAAGGCTCTAAAAGCCCATCCAGTGCCACCCCTGCCATGGGCAGGGACACCTTCCACTGTCCCAGGCTGCTCCAAGCCCCAGTATCCAACCTGGCCTTGGGCACTGCCAGGGATCCAGGGGCAGCCACAGCTGCTCTGAGCACCCTGTGCCAGGGCCTGCCCACCCTCCCAGGGAACAATTCCTGCCCAATATCCCATCCATCCCTGCCCTCTGGCACTGGGAAGCCATTCCCTGTGTCCTGGCACTCAGTGTGGATTTTTGGTGCAAGCTGTGGATGTCACTGAAAGGTGCTACTGCTTCCACAAAATTCCCTCGCTCCAGCTCCTTCTCCATGTGCCCATTCCATCAGCACGTTTACTCCAACAAGCAATCCCATTCAGGAGTCTGTATTCGATTTCATGCAAATCCAGAGTTATATTTTGGGATGTAATTCCTCAACAAATCGCTGTCTCCCTGATAAACTCCTAATTCCAGGCAAAGGCTCAGCTTCCTTCAGCAAACCTGGATTTGGGAAGAATTGGAGTCCAGCCCTGAGCATCCACACTCAGTTCCCAAAGCATTCCCCGTTCCAACAGACACCTGACAGCTATAATCGGATTGGAAATGTCTTTGCAGGGGATTATTTCCTCTCCATATCCAGACTTCCCAGAGATAACTGCAATGGGATCCTTCTGCTGATCCTTCCTCCAATGCTGGTTTAAATTTGGGTATTCACACCGGGATCATCCTGTGCCTCCCTGGCTGCCTCTGACACACCAGGGAGGTGGGAGGCATCTCCAGGACCTCTCATCCCAAGCAAAGTGGTGCTGTGGGAGTGCAACCCACCAGCAAGGCTTTATCCCTCTGGATAAAATCCAAGGAACTTGAAGGAGATCAAAAATGGGCACCGTGCACTGGTTGTTGCTGGCTCAGGTTTAAAAGGAGGTGGTGCTTCCAGACCCAGCTGCACTGGACAACTGGGAAGAAACAGCAGGAATTTTCTTCTCCAGTGAATCTTTTCTCCCTCTCCATTGCTGATCACAACAAAAAAAGTCCAAAGATTAAATAATTCAAAATAACCTGTACTGGTCCAGAGAACCCAGTGTCCTCCAGGGCTTGTCCTGCCCACCAACACTCCCAGGCAACAGATCAACCAGGATATATATCATGGAATGGTTTCGGTTGGGAGGGACCTTAAATCCCATCCCACCCCACCCCTGCCATGGGCAGGGACACCTCCCACTGTCCCAAGCCCCAGTGTCCAGCCTGGCATTGGAAACTTCCAGCTTACAGGTCTTTTCCAACCTTATGGATTCTACCAACCTAATTCAATTCTGCTCCTGTGTAGCCTCAATACCGTGTCAGATTTGGTGTCTTGTTGTGATTTAGCCCATTGGCTTTTCATTCCCAACTGTGCATCTATCATCTCTTCCTGAAATGAGCTGATCTCTGGGATTTTCCCTGCTCCCACACTTGCAGAGCTGGGGAGCACCACAGGCTGCACAAAGAGTAGCAGCAGCGGCTCCTGAGGAGCAGGGAAAGGGAAAAGGGCAGTTTTAAAACATCACAGGAGGGAACTGTTCAGATACCCCAGCGTGGCACTCCTGTCACTTCAGAGCCTTTTTGGGGTGTCTGCTCCAGAAGTCAGCATGGGAAGACTTTGTAGGGCAGCAGGAGCAGGTCTGGATCCAGCAGCACTCGGATCACACGTGGTGGGAGCTCTGGGAGGTGTTTCTCCACCAAAACCAAACCAGTGTGGCAAAACCTCTGCTGTGGCAAAGCAACACACGGAGAGTGGGGGACAAGCAGGGAACTCCCATCAACACCAGTTTGCTGCTCCAACCCAAACTGGGAGGCAGATAGGATCCTAAAATCACAGAATCAGGAATCACAAAGGCTTCAAAGACCAACAAGTCCAACCATGAACCCAGATCCACCACTAAACCATCAAACAGAGCCACTGGCAGTGCAAAAGGTGTACAGCCGGCTGAAATCCAGCTGAAATCCAGCTATTTATGGGCAGGAAGAGCAAAAAAAAGATAAATATCAGGAAATTCTCTGCAGAGGAAAAGGGGGATATAAGGAAATTAGGGCAACATTTGTTGCAGGGGATTTCTGCCATGCCACTGCTCCCAGGGCTGGGGAAACAGCCCCAGGGTGCACAGAAAGAACTGGAAATTCCTCTTTTTGCCTGATTTGTTTCCTCTGGGAGATGAATTCGCCCCAAAATGCTGGAGTGGGCTCATTCCCTGTGCCACAGCAGCACAGGGAGGTTTCCACCTTTATTTCCACAACACATCCAAAGGCCCCACCGAGGCTGCCAGAGCTCCAGGAGCGCTTGGCCAACGCCCCCGGAAACACGGTGGGATTGTTGGGGTGCCTGGGCAGGGCCAGGAGCTGGGCTGGAGGATCCCTGTGGGTCCCTTCCCACTCAGACATGCAGATGCCACCTGCCTGCCTGGAAGAGGGAACCCCAATCCTTCCCTCAGAGGCAGGAGCACATGAACTTCGGGAAGAACGTTGCTCCCTTGTCCTGAGCCCCAAAGGTTGCTCCTCAAACCACCCCATCAGCAGTGCAGGTGGAGGCTGGATTTCCCTGGCTGGCAGGGTGTTTAATGGGATTCATGAGGAGCTGCTTTTCCAAGCCATTAAATCCATAATACCAACAGAAATAACACCATGTATTCCATCAGGGAAACTTGTGGGGTTTCAATAAATGCTGCGAGGGACAGCTGGAGTAAAAACATTCCCCGCACATTTACAGAAGTTGTTCAGGGGCATAAAGCTACTCTGGCTGTTGATTAATACATATGTCAAATAAAAATCCCTTCCTGATATGCAGAAGCATCATTCCATCATTCCAGATGGTTCTGACTCAGGTGGAAAACGCTGTTAACTGAACACTGACTGTGGTAGTTGGTGTCTCGGCTGGAATGCTCAGAAATCACGTTGAAAATGGAATATTGAGGAGCTTTTTTCCTTCCTATAATAACATTTATTAGTTATTTTGCAATATCTGCAGTCCCCAGGCAGCAGCCAGTTTCCATAATCCACACAACACTTGCTGCTGCATCCCAAAGGCAGCGGTGAATGTGGTCAAAACGCACGGAAATCTGCCTTCCCTGGAAAATTTGCTCGTGGATTTCGGAAAATCCGAATGCCAACGCTGCTGTTCAGGAGCTCTTATTTTTTGAGAGCCAGCAGTGAGCTCAGCTGTTGGGGAAAAACAGGCATGAAAGACTGAGCTAACAAGTGTGGAGGCTTAAAATATGGATAAAAGCTGGATTTGGTTGATTGCAGTAGGGAAGGAGAGCGTGGGAAGGAGCAGGAAAAGGAGAGGTGGCCCTCACAGGGAAACCAGGCTTAGATAAACCTTAGGATAACTCGATGTCAATTTAGATAAACCAGGAGAAACTGAGGTAAACCTGGGACAGGCAGTGGTAGGAGAGACCATGGCAGATGGGATCCCAGAATCCCAGGATGCTTTGGGTTGGAAGGGGCCTTAAATCCCATCCAGTGCCACCCCTGCCATGGGCAGGGACACCTTCCACTGTCCCAGGCTGCTCCAAGCCCCAGTGTCCAACCTGGCCTTGTCCCTGAACTTCAGCACATGGCAGTGATGGTTCTGTGTCTGCCCCGACTTCAGGATGGGAGATGGAAGAGGGAGACGATGGACACTGAGGAGAATCCACTCCCCTAATCCACAGGGAAAGCATTTGCAGCTCCTTTCCAGCAACCTCAGCCACGCAGCTGGAGCAATCCCAGGGGACACTTCAGGAGAGCCCTGGAGGGGNGCCTGCAACCCTTCTGGAAACAGGAATTCCATCCTCCCTGCATCCTGAAATCCTCCCCTGTGTGGTTTCTGCTCTAACATTAAATTCTGCCTCTCGTTGCACATTTAACCTCTCACAAGGGCCACGTTTCAAGCACTTACTTCCCCTGATTCAGGGGATTGTAAGGTACTTACGCCTCAAGATTCCAATCCTGTGAGACCCAGAATGTGCTGGACAGGCTCCAGAGCAGCACAGAAGTTAATATGTAGATAAAAAAATATGTAAAGAGAGCAAGGGAGCAGATTCCAGCAGCTTTATTTATGTTCTGACAGCTCCTTGGAATTCCACACGTTCGTCTGCCTGTGGATCACATCCTAAAACCAAAATAATCCAGAACTGACTGAATGAGGCCTTTAATGAGGAATAATTTGTTCTCTGCAAATCTGCCAGCTCTGACGTGAAGGATGAAATCAGACTGAGCTGAGACACAGCCAGAGCAGCAGCAGCAGTCCCAAAACCAACAGGTTTTCCATAGTTATTCCTACAATGCTTTTGTTAGGATAAGGTGGATGCCTATTGGGCCTCGGTGATTTTGGCTAGGGAGAATTTAATCCTTAATATTCATTTTTATCACTTTAAAACTTTGATTTTTGTGTTCTTCAGAGAGGAGCTGGAAGGCTTATTAAACACAGATCCTCCATAGGAATTCCAGTGGAATTCCAGCAGAACTGGCTGATTTTAATCGAGTTTTAATAGCACAGACTTGAAGGCAGCTCCAGTTCATTTACTGAGGTCTGGGAGTTTTGAGAAGTTGCTTTTAATTTGGAGCTTGAATTGTATTTTCCTCTGACTCTCTCTTCCATAAAAAAGTAAGATTTTTGTCTTACAGATTTCTACAACAAAGAACAAGGACAGCTCACCAGAGTGGAAAAATATATTCAGAACTAAATATTCCAGAGGAATGAGGGGTTTGAAAACTCCATTGCCTTAAAAAGACAGGAAGAACAGCCAGTAATGAACCAGCATTTAAAGGAAGCTGCATTTAAATCAATCACACAAAGATGGGGAGTGGAACCAGGACCAACTGCAGGCACAAGTGCTGCAAAATCCATCAATTAAAATCTATATAAGTTGCAAGGTCTTATTTTAAGCTGAAAATTCTCAGCAAAATTCCCTGAAAAGGAGTCTGTGGCACAGGACAAAACACGTGGGAAACTGCCAAATCTGAATTACTGAGTGACCTCAGTTGGATCCTTCTTTACCCCAAACTGTCTCATCCTTAAAGCAGCCTTGATCCCAAGTAACAATTCCCCAAAGAACTGATTCAGATCTGCTTTCTGCTGAAAATACTCCAATTTAGTCCCCATGGAAATGCAAACTCCGAGCCTCTACCCCATGGTCAGCCCTAAAGACAAAACAAATTAAGAGAGGAACGAGGAAACTTGAAAGGAAATTAAAAAGAGCAGAGAAAAGGGAAAGTAAAAGTTAGTGGCGGCATTAGAAGTATCTCGTTGCATCCCTGAGAATTTTGGAGGAAATATAAGCCAGATATCCCCAAAATGACATTAAATGGAGCAATAAAAAGCTGCGGAAAGGTGTGAGAAGGAGAAAGATAATCTTCAAAAATGCTGATTGTACCTGGATGAGGGAAAAACAGGGACAGACCCATGGTGAGGGACCCAGAAGAGATTTCTGAGGAGCGTCAGGCAGAAGGTTGAGAGTAAAACCTTTTCCAAGAGAACCCACAGGGTCTGGGAGGCCAAGTTTTAAAAGAAGGATGCAAAGCAGAGGAGGTGAGGGCAGAGGGGCTGGGTCAGGAGCAGACCCCACTGCCCAGCCCTGAGGAGCTCCCTGAGCATCCTGCTTCCAGCCAGGAGACAAAGGAACCAAAGAGGCCGCAGGAAGGACTTCCCGAGAATACCTGGGATAAGGCACTGCCTGCATGGACTCATGCTGGCCTTGACATGCCTGAACTCGGGGCTGCTCACAGGATTATTTCAGCACATGCCCCTCACTGTGCAATAACAGGTAAAATAGAGGTGGGAAATGCTGCTAAAACGACTCCCAGAGGCTTCAAGAGAATCGCCCACTGCTCAGTCTGATGTCTGGAATCACACAAATCAGTAAAAATCAGGTATGAATATATCGAAGGGGTCACTGCTTCTCTTCCCAGGTGTAGGCGTAGGAAGTCAGGCCCTTGGTGCCCCAAACCCAGCCTGGGGAAGGGCTGGAATCGCTCCCGTGGGCATTTCAGGGGGGTTTTCACATGGTCTCTTCATAAAGGCTCTTGGGGAAACTCAGGAGGGTTAAAGACACAAAGCACTCAAGAATCCCTGGATGTGCAGGGGGATTCCTGCTGTCCAACATGCTGTGGAGAAGAAGGGGGAGGTGGGAGGGAGGAAAAGGGGATCAAATTTGATGATGACATAAAACCTGCTG
This sequence comes from Melanocharis versteri, assembly GCA_013397845.1. NCBI lineage: Eukaryota > Metazoa > Chordata > Aves > Passeriformes > Melanocharitidae > Melanocharis > Melanocharis versteri. Next base: position 41,428 of record VZTG01007478.1, read on the forward strand.
GAGGTAAAAGCCGAAGAGGAGCTGCTGCTGGACAGTGCAGAACCCACGAATCAAACCGGATTTGGTGCTGAGAGATGGAAAATGGGGCAGGAGGGGCGAGCTGAGCTTTTCCCAGCTCCAGCTGGGCAGCAGGCACCACACAACAGCTCCTCAGTCACCAGCACCCTGTTCAGCACTCACAAAGACAAAGGGATCAGGGAAAGAAATGGGAACCAAGGAGAAAATCCGGCTGTGGTCCGTCTCTCCAAGCCCACACGGAGCCACTGTGCCAGGAGGCTGAAGGAGAGCACAAAGGAGCCCTGAAAAGGGCAGGGGAGGAGGATTAGGGGCATCTGGCTCCGGAGGCAGGGATCTGGCCCAGGTCTTCTGGAGGCTCCAAGGGAGCTACAGCCTCCTTCTCATGGGCTTGGAAAAGGCAAAACCAAATCCTTAAAAAATCAGCTGGGATTTGCTTTTGCTGCCCATTCCCTGACAAAGCTGCATTTGGAAACATTTCTGCACTGGGTGCAGGACAGAGCCTTATTATTAAACTACCAGCCTCATTCTCACCTTAAATATTTAATTTCATGTTTATTCCCTCCCCTGCATTCCTGGAAGCAGGCTACACAAACAGGAGACGTGGATCAAAGCTGAGACACCTACATCATGATGTAGATTTTCCTTGGATCCTCTCCAAGTTCGAAATGCAAGGGAAGAGTAACAACATGAAATATTTTTGGGTTTTGCACATTTCTGAGCGGCTCAGAAACACAGCTTGCTGGAGATGTCCTATGGCATGGCTATAGGACAATTATCCAAAATAACCCAAAATTATCCAAAATCTCTGTCTACTTCTGCCTATAAAATATCACCACAATCTCCATTACCAGAATCATGGAATGGTTTGGGTTGGAAAGGACCTTAAAGCTCATCCCATTCCACCCCGTGCCGTGGGCAGGGACACCTTCCACTGTCCCAGGATGCTCCAAGCCCCAGTGTCCAGCCTGGCCTTGGGCACTGCCAGGGATCCAGGGGCAGCCACAACTATATTCCAATGTATATTTTAAATATAAAAAAAAAAATTTAAAAGCAGCTATGGGGGCTGGGGGTGATGAAGATGCTCCAAGCAGGACAACATCTGAAAGAAAAAACTCCATCCCCTAAAGGAAAAGCTCCATTTGTACAAATCCACCCATAGTTGTCAGCAACTGAACTGGTTCTTCCTGAGCTCATTTGAATTCAGCCAAATACGCAAATCTCATTAAAATACAAAGGCTATGGACTTGAGGCCACGTCACTGCTTTTTGCCAGTGCAGCATCCCATGATCTAATCCGGCAATCAATCAAAAACCACTCCAAAGTCTTAAATTTCTCACTGGTGCCAGGAGCCGGGGTTTGGATTGACCCCAAACTCTGCCAGGTGTAACCTGGAATCCCAAATCCCTACAACACTTAACCCAAAATATCCCCCGAGAGGCTCTCCCACAGGAATCCCTCAGTGGCTGGGTGGTACCTGAGCCCCACAAGGCCTTTCCAACCCAAACCCTTCTGGGATTCCATGATTATTATCCAAATATCACACAGTGGCATATCTGGAAAACCTTGGTAATCCACGTCAGCCCTTCCTCAGCTCTCCTCAAAAAGCTGCATCCTTCTCGATTAATTTCCCAGGAATGCAAATTATCCCAGCGAGCTCTGAGGTGTAATTAAGCCATAACGTTGATTACATACTCAGCCTTCCAATAGATTGTTTATTCCTCATTATTAGCATACAAATATCCCAGGTACTCATTCCCTGCCTCCAGACTTGTCCAGGCTGTTCTGATTTCCTGGCAAAGCACAGGCCCAGCTCGTTGAATCGCAGCATCCCAGAAAGGTTTGGGTTGGAANAAATCCCCGGGATAACTTTGGTCATTCCAAGAGTAAAATCCTGTGCTGTTCCAACACCTCTTGATGCTTTCTGAGTCAGCAGAGGTGGAGGATGCTCAGCCCCAATCCTGCTGATCCCAGTCCTTCCCGGATCAAGAAGATCTCCAGCCTATCCAACACCTTGGCACCATTTTTCCTGCTGGAAATGCTCCTACAAGTGAAAATAAACACAATTTCCAGCTAAAACAGAAGGATTTAAATCTATTGCCATGTCAGTGGTTAAAATCCTAAATATCATTTTTTGGGCACATCCAGGGGATTGGTTTTATGATTAAAAATGCTGCTGCTCAGCTTTTTTCTAAAGGAAAAATTTACAGGTGCCATGAGTGAACCCTAAATTCCATGAGACCCCACAGCTTGATTTTGAATTCTATGGGATTTCAGACAGAGGAACTCAAGAGCATACAAGACTTAAGATGGCACAAAAATTAGGCAATAATTTAATGGACTGGAATTAGAGACAGCTTCAATTCAGAAAAATTCTCTTTCCTCCTGGGTGGAAGGCCTTGTCCTGGTTTTATCTACAGTGGGGGGTTGAATTTTGAGATTTCCTGGGGTCTGGTACAAGATATGCACCAATTTTCATCACCGGGCACTTCCAACCCCATCACAACCTCTCCCCCCGCTAAGAAATACTGAGTTCAAGTACCTCTAAATATGATTTGTGAAGTATTAAAGGTAATTCATGTCATTTTTGGGATCTATAAATCCAATTTTTTTCCTGCTGAGTGCATTTCACCCAAGAAGTGAGATCAGGGAAACAACAGAGGCCGTGAGGATGTGGTACATCTGGGAAACACAAAACACCAGCAGGAATTCTCCATCCAGTTCCAATCCCTGCCTGGACACGGATTCCACCAGACCAGGTTGCTCAGAGCCCCATCCAAGCTGGCTTTGAAGCAGAAATGTATATTTTATTTATATACCCATCTAGTTACACATTTATATATGCACATGAAGAAAACATGGATATATTTCCATGAAATCCTGGCATTCTGAGCAGCTCCCTGTGGCAGCTCAGCTCAGGGCTCATCTCCTGCTCCAGGAATTGTACTTTTCCTGGTAAGGCAGACCCACCAATTCCAATAATCACCTTAATTCCGCATTTCCCTGATTTTATTAACTTAAATGGGACCTGTAATCCAATTGCAGCACAGACTCCTTTAAATCAGAGCAAGGGCTCTGCCTCTGTCCTGAAATATCCATGACAAATCCAGGCTGGATCCCCAGGCAGCCCTCCCACTCCTCAGGGCTGAAGGCTCAAACCTCAACCCAGCCCATCAACAGACAGCATTTATTATACAATAATAATGAAAGATTATTAGAAATCAGCAAGAGGACTCCTCGTTTTAAAGGTGAAATTTGTGCTCAACAGCCAATTAAATCAGGAAATAGAAAGTAATTAATTTTTAATGCTTTCCCCTGTTCTCCAGGTGAAGGTATGAACAAAATCATGAATGAATTTTTTCACCTTGTTAAATATACTCTATTTTTAGTCTCACCCTTTCCTCTACTCCTGTGTCTGTTTTTCAGTTCTGTTGGAGAGTTTTTTTAATGAATGTCTACAGATGATGCCAAAATCTTTCCCTCACTCTTTCCTGATGATCTGATTTTAATGCCAAGCCTCCCTCTGGTCCCGGCTTCCAAGAAGAGGTCACACTGGGCTGTAAATCCAGAGTGACTCCAAAATTCCCTCGCACAAAACTCTCAGGACTCACATTTTCCTGCCTCCAAACAATAAATGATTTTGTCCATCCCTGTCCCCTTCCTGGGACCTGTGCAGATCATAAAGAGATTTCTGAGCACCTTCTGAGGATCAATTCCCAGGCCTTCAACAAAAATATCTGCTTTCTCCCCACACCTCTCCCCAGGAATGCCCATCTCAGATCTCCTGATTTTCCTTCCTTTCCTCATCAAAAGAGTCCAAACTGCTCCGTCCTCACCCTGTTTGTGCTGCCATCAAACAGCTCCATTTTCCTCTCCCTTTGCCTTTAGGACACCCCACCAAGCTGTCATTTCCTAATCCGAGCCTGTTTTCCAGGCCAGCAGTTCCATCTCTCCAGGCTCTGCCGCAGTTATCCCAGATTAGTGCCTCGCCCACGGATTGCTCCCCCTGTGTCTTTGGAGTGCACAGCTCCCCAAGTGTTTCAAAAAACAAACCCCAGTGCAAAGAGAGGGCACTGAGCCACACTGAGCCTCTCAAACACATCAAATCCGTGAAGGAGAGAAGGGAATCCCATCTGCCCCAAAGACAGCAAAAAAATGCAGGATATTCAGGGCACAGAAGTTGTTGGAGCAGCGTTTTCCCACCTTGAGGCAAAAACAAGAGCTTGGTATCAATGGCAGCTCAGTTGTGCCACTCATTTAACTCCGTGCCCATTTCCCAAACCTGGGCAGGGCTCAGAGCCACCTGGAACAGGGGAAGGTGTCCCTGCCCACGGCAGGGGGGGGAATGGGATGGGATTTAAGGTCCCTCCAACCCAAACCACTCTGGGATTTTATGGTTCTAACCTGACTTATTAAAACCCCGCACTGAAAATAACAAATTTCTGAAGGTTCAGGATTAGTCGGAATCGTTCTTGCAAAACCTCCCAAATCCATGAAAGCCCTGGAAAGATTAAAGGTAAATATGATTAGCACTGATTCCTAACAGTTGGTTTGTTGTTCTAGTTCTTTATTTCCAGTGTTCGGTCAACGAAGCAGCTCCCTGTCCAAGCACAACTGAATTTCCGTGGAATTCCCGTGTTATTCCCAGTTGCTCCCCGCTCCCCTGACACTGGTTTGTTACTGGGATTTACACTCACTGCAGGCAATCATTTTTTGCGCTGAAAGGTCTAAAGGCGAGGATTTCATGTCATAAATTCTAAATAGTTCAGCTCCTGCTGGAGATAAAAGGAACTACAGAATTATGCACATTCCCACTCTGCATCCTAAACCCATCAAAAACTGGGATATAAAATGCCAGGATCGCACCTGATGCTCGAGCTCTCAGGGCATCTTTGCCTAGGAAAATGCTGGATTTTGGCTTGGACTTGGGGTTGGAAAGAACCTCAAAGCTCATCTCATCCCACCCCTGCCATGGCATGGGCATTTCCACCATCCCAGGGTGCTGCAGCCTGGCCTTGGGCACTTCCAGAGATCCAGGGGCAGCCACAGCTTCTCTGGGAAATCCATCCCAGGGCCTCACCATTCCCACAGGGAAGAACAGCAAAGGGCATTTAGGTTCTCTCTGGGTCATTGATTTCCGCCCAATTCAGCAGTATTGAGGTTCTGGCTCAAATTAACTGGAAATAAAATGTTCCACTACTGAGTGTCAGAGAGAAAAGAGGGGGACGGGGAAGGGAAGAAGGTCACGCAGGAGAACACAGGAATTATTTTCTATGCATACAATATGGGATTTGGTACGTCTTTGGCAGCAGAGAGGGCTCAATAAGATTTATTTTACGTCATGAAATGAAAGACGAAAAGGAAGTCGAATTTTGAAATTTGCTCTGAAAATGTTTTGCCACAGTTAGAAACTCTACAAATCTGCCTTGATTTTCACCTTGCATTAGTTCTGTTTCAGAACTCCTCTTACACACAGAACCAGATTTCCACATAAAATATCTGCTGTGAAAAGCAAAACAGCTTGAGGCCAAATGGAACAATCTGACCCTTTCTGAGTGATTTACTGCTTTTTTGTAATCAAATCTAAATGCAATTAAAATCAACATGTTCCTGTACAGAACTCTTGGCATGACAGAGAATTAAACAACCCCAAGCACCTTCTAACGAGCATGAAATGTCACTCCAAGAGTTGATAGAGAAGCACCAGAGTAGATGATATTCAATTATTAAATATAATTTGGGTTATTTTTCAAGAGCGATAACTCCAGAGTCACCAGGGAGCTGCAAGGAACTGTAACTGGGGTTTTGACATCTGAAATGATTTTTAAATAATTCATGGGACCTAGCAAGGCTTTACTTCTGAGTTTTTTTCTATTGTTTAGATGAAAATGAATCATTGTGGGGGAAAAAAACGAACATCTGCTGACAAGCTGCCAGCAGAGAGGGGGGATGTTGACAAGCATCTGTTCCCAGCAGCATAGGAAGGGCCTGTGAGAAATTGCCAGCAAGAGTTAATCCACAATTCCCAGGTGGGGCAGGGGTTTGTCCCTCCTGGAGTGGTGGGATGGGGGATGCTCTGCAAGGGAGCTGCCCTGCTCCTCACCTGAGTTTAACCCGGAATAGTTCCAATAAAATGTCAAAAATAAGATTTGCACGCCTTTGATCTCAGATTATTACACCCTTTTGTGGGGGGAAAACCCCTTCCTAATTCAAGGTCCTGTGTCTTCCTTGATTACAGGGTGCAATCTTTTTCCTTGGAGAAGGAAGACCTTTAGGATCATCGAGTCCAACTGCTCCTCCAGCAGTGCCAAGCCCAGCCCTAATCCCTGTCCCCCAAGTGCCACATTCCTTGGACATCTCCAAGGGTGAGGACTCCAAAGCTCCCTGGGCAGCCCCTGCCAAGGCCTGAGCAGCCTTTCCATGGAGAAATTCCTGCTGCTGTCCAACCTGAGCCTCCCCTGGCCCAGCCTGAGGCCGTTCCCTCTCCTCCTGTCCCTGTTCCCTGGGAGCAGAGCCCGACGCCCCCGGCTGCCCCCTCCTGTCAGGGAGTTGTGCAGAGCCACAAGGTCCCCCTGAGCCTCCTTTGCTCCAGGCTGAGCCCCTTTCCCAGCTCCCTCAGCAGCTCCTCACTCTCAGCACCTCGATGCCTTGGCAAATTTGTGTGGAATTTCTCCACACTGCAAAGAAAATGGACCATTTCCACTTCTGCCTGTCCAGAAGGAAGAATTCAGCAGAACACCGTGAAGTGGAGAAGGGATTTCTCTCAGATTGGCCTTGCCAGGAAGCCACAAGTTCCCTGCATCAAATGCCAGCTGCAGGACAGGGGGTTCATCCACAACACCAGACCTGCAGGGGTTTTGGTACAGATCTCCAGGTTATCATGGGAAACCATTCCCTGCTGGAATGGACATGTCCCATGGACACTGGGGTTATCCAAATTATCTCAACCACAGAGGGAACAAACTGCACCTCTGGGCAGAACTCCTGCTACCCAGGATACATCCCAGCCTCCCTTGCTTCATCCCTGTTCTCCAGCTCCTCCAGGAACACCGACGTGCTGACACACAGGAAATTCCCAGCTGGAATTTATCAGGGCTTAAGTGCAGCCAGGTGATCATAAAGGCAGGTGGAGCTTGGTCAGTGATTCCCAGCGGGCTTTTGAAGCTGCTGCAGGTCATTACCAAAATCCCAAAACATCCCTGCTCCATCAACGACCCGCAATGGATCCAACAGCAATTCAGGTTCACCAGGAAGGGGAGAGAAAATGAGGATTATCACTATGGAATGCCTTGTTTACACCTCAGTTATGGACTGATTAATGCAAACACAGAGCAGGGACAGTGAATTTGTTGGCTGGGAGTTGGGTGAAAAGAGTAATTCCTAAACTCCCCAATTTAAACAAGCTACAGCCAAAAAATTTGTCACAAATGAACTTTTCCTCCCCTGGAAATTTTCTTGGAACAACCTGTGAAGCAGCCAGGTTGAATTCAACAAAATCTACATGTGGAGGTAAAATATTTCACTATCAAGGAAACGTAGCAGAATTTACACGGGGCAAAGTGATTGCTTGTAAATAGGCTGGAGAGGAAACACTAAAGAAAGAAATGCCTAAAATCATTTCTACTGTGCAGTAAAGCTCCAAAACAGACTCTGCAGCCCAGCTGAACATAACTTTCTTAAGGCAAAAAAATTAAAAACCTCAAGCCCAGCTGCAAACAGAGAGAGTTGTGCTCTTTTGGGGTGTAATTTAGAGCAGAAATTGCTGTAAAAATCCCACACGTGCGAGGGAGAGGAGATGGATGCAGGCACCTGGACACTGTGCTTCTTGCTCCACAGTGGTACATTTTGGGAAAGGTGGGGCTGCGACTTTGGCAACGGAATTTCAGGAGAAATTCTGGTTTGGTTTTGGGCAACTCAGATGTGCTCGTCCTCTCTCTCATCTCTCTGTTCTCCTCAGTACTTTAATAAAACAAAGCATTATTCTAAATTACCAGGAAATCAGATAGAAAAAAACAGGGAGAAGGTTGAGGGAATTAAGTGTAGGTAATAAGCACTAATGATAGACGCTGAGCTAATGAGCAGAGCGTTCTCCAACTGCAGCGTGAATTACACAGATTCACTTCCCAACTGGATTCATTTCCAAACTGGGTTCATTTCCCAGCTTTCAGCGCCCTGTGCTGCAGGAGGGGCTGGGAAGGGGGCTTGGAGAGCTGCTCCTCCCTGAGCACATCCCAGGTAATCACACATGGAGTGGGAGATAGGGCTGGATACTCCTCAGGCTCCGGAGCTCCGTGATGTTCCTACGCTGCTGGAATCCCTCAGGAACAACTCCGAGCCTCTTATATGCACCCTGCAGGATCTCCCCGGAGCTGATATGGAATAATGGTGCTGCTCCTTATCTTCCTTGGGATCTCTCCTCGACGTGCTCCCCACTGGCTCAAAGCAGGCCAGGACTCGCTGACCCGCCGTGACCTTGCTGCAGAAAGCTCCTTTCATCCTTCCCTCATCCACACAGATCCCAAAAAAATCTCTTTTGTGGCCTCTGGGCTGCGCCACTGGAGGTTTCCTTCAGCAAAATCCTGCTCCTGGCAGGGCAATCAGGGATGGGGCTCTCCAAAACTTGGGACAAATCAGGAACAGCAGCAAGGACAGCTCAGGACTGGAGTTTTTTAATCTAGATGCTGCTTTGCAAATGAACACTGGAGCAGGGCAAAGGGCAGTTCCTGCCATTTTCACCTCTTTCCACTAATTCCTTGCCTTTATTCCAACAGCTCAACCTGGCCTTGGACACTTCCAGGGATCCAGGGGCAGCCACGGCTTCTCTGGGCACCCTGTGCCAGGGCCTCATCACCTGCACAGGGAACAATTCCTTCCCAAATTCCCATCTGTCCCTGCCCTCTGGCAGTGTGAAGCCATTCCCTGTGTCCTGTCCCTCCAGGCCTTTATCTGAATCTCTCCATTTACACACATTTAGATCTCTATATTATTATAACATTAAAATATTGTATCTACTCATTTACATTTTTACTTTAGACACACATAAATTGATATTTATTTCTTTACACCATTTTTGGGGTGAATCTCCCTCTCTCAGTAACTCATTTCTAATTCCAGCTGCTTTCCCCTCACCACAAGAAGGCTGAAATTCCAGCATGAGCAAGCCCTCCCTGGGAACACCCCCCAGCCCCAAGGCTCATCCCAACCCTTCCTTGTATTTCCCAGCTCACAGTGATGAGGGATGACAGCCCATTAAGGGAAAAGCCTGAGCAACCTTCCCTGGGTGCCAGAGCAATCCCAGAGCCCGGCATGATCCGGTGGCTGGAAAACAAGACCTGACAGAGAGAGGGGATGGGGAGAATGTGAGGGGCAAACCCAGCCAGGCCCAGGATGCAGCAGTGGCTCCGTGTGGAGATTAGACAAAAGCAATTGGAAAAGATGATTTGCTTGCCCTTATCCATTTATTTGCTGCAGGTTTCTCGGGACTGGCTGGGAAAAGCTGTCCCACACTGGAACGAACATTCCTACAGCACTGAGCATCTTCCCAGGATCTGCTTTTCCCCTTTTCTCACTCTGAACTAAACATCTCATCCCACCCCTGCCACGGGCAGGGACACCTCCCACTGTCCCAGGCTGCTCCAAGCCCCAGTGTCCAGCCTGGCCTTGGACACTGCCAGGGATCCAGGGGCAGCCACAGCTTCTCTGGGCACCCTGTGCCAGGGCCTGCCCACCCTCCCCGGGAACAATTCCTGCCCAATATCCCATCCA
>VZTG01007478.1:52317-77621 GCA_013397845.1 Melanocharis versteri
CTCTGGGCACCCTGTGCCAGGGCCTCCCCGCCCTCCCAGGGAACAATTCCTTCCCAATATCCCATCCAGCCCTGGCATTTTAAATATCTCTAGGGATCAAAGCTTGTCTCCTCCAGGACTCCCAGAAGTTTCCCTGTTCCCAGCAGTTATTACAAGCCAAATTTAAAATACAAGGGAAAGCACAGGATCCATCCCAAGGCCTGCCCGTGTTGTTGGAGCCAAAGGTATCGTTAATTACACAGCAGCTCCATCATTAATGATGATGGCACCCATCCGTGTGCTCGGCAAGCTGCTGCTCTCCAAGGAATCGGGCTGGAATGTGGACATAAACCAGGGAACAGCGGCGATTCTGGGGCTGCCGGCGCCTCCATGGTGTTGGGGTGTCACAGACACAGAGCTGCCAGAGACACCGCGCCACAGAACGGGGAAATGAGCAACTGCACAAACCAACACGACCCCAGAAACGGGAGGAGAACTCAAAATCCCTCTGGTAAATTACAAACCTCAAGGAGTTTTGGGGAAACTTTTTAGGGAACGTGGATGTGTTGCCCGGAGAGCAGACTGAGCTCACCCAGTTCTCCCAGGGAACGAAGGAAAGGACAAGAGGAGCAGCCTCAGTTGTGCCAGGGCAAGTTTAGGTTGGATATTAAGGAAATTTCTCCTGGAAAGGGCTGCCCAGCCCCAGCACAGCTGCCTGGGACAGGGGTGGTGTCCCCACCCCTGGAGGGCTTCAAAAGCCGCGTGGATGTGGCACTTGGGGACACGGTCAGTGGTGGCCTTGGCAGTGCTGGGGAATGGTTGGACTCGATGATCTTAAGTTCTTTCCAGCCTAAATGACTCTTTGATTCTCTGTACTTTTGGAATTTAAAAACAAAAAGAAGTCACAAGGAGCACTCAGGTCCAAGAGGTCACATCCGGCATCTAAGCCATCATTCCCCATGTCCTGTCCCTCCATCCCTTGTCCCAAGTCCCTCTCCAGCTCTCCTGGAGCCCCTTTTGGCACTGGAAGGGGCTCTGAGGTCTGCCTGGAGTTTCCCTTCTCCAGGTGCACAATCCCAGTTCTCCCCTGTTTGGGGATCATTTAACAAAACCCTTTCTTACTGCATTTTCCATGAGCCAAAAAGTAAATTTTGCATTCCAACCTCTATTTCTAAACCCACTTTCCCCTGAATTTCAGACTCCACAAGGGAGTTTGGCTACAGAGAGCACAAAAGCAAGGGCTGAAGCAGCCCCATTCTTCCCCTGAAAATATCACCAAATAAAAGAAATGTCTGTTTTGGGGGAATTCTGCAGGAGAGGAGCTGTATATTCCTGCAGAAAACATCTGCCCGATGCACAGGATCCCATCCATGCCACTGGCTTCACTTCAGGCAGGGAAAATGATTTTTCCTGAATTTCTTACAGTGCCAGACTTTCTTCTGGGAGCCCAAACACAGAGCTTTTTGCACACATGGAAAGTCAGCTCTTTAACCACCACACTGCACCGAGTATCAAAGCATTGCATGAACTGGAGTTGAGTGGGGTGTTTAATTAATTAATTTTGAGTATAATTTTGGGGCACGTGTGAATTAAAAAGGCCCAGGGACCCCCAGGTATTTTGATTCCAAACCAGCACATGTTCAGAGGAACACAAAGCCTGTTCTGGTGGTCCCAAATCTTCCAGGACAAAAGGCACCGGTACCACCCCGACCCCTTTGCCGCTGCCTGGATCTGTGTCCTGCACAAGTCCCTTTGTTTATCTGATTTTCATTACTCTGAGAAAACACCATTATCGGCACATTTCAGGATTGCTGCAGGCACCATCAGAGTAGGAGCAAAGCACTCAATGAAACAGAAAAGCATCATGGAAATGAAAAACCCTTCATGCACTGCTAGAACTTGTTAGGATAAAGCAACTTCGGAGGGAAAAAAACCCTAAATTAAATTTGTCTCATGGTCCAAGTCATTTAAGGCTCTAATTTAGAGCAAATATTGTCAAAGCATTGCTAAAGCTGTTTGAAAACACAAGAAACACTGCAAGCCAGCGTGTTCCTATTATTCCAGGCTGAGTTTTAGGATGGGGAGTCTCAGCCAGCTCCATTTGCTGCTTGTTACTCTCGACATTTGGGGGGTTGTAGGAATTTGGTCAACATCACATTCACAGAGCCACAGAATGGCAGGTTTGGGCTGGAAAGGACCTTAAAGCCCATCCAGTGCCACCCCTGCCATGGGCAGGGACACCTTCCACTGTCCCAGGCTGCTCCAAGCCCTGTCCAGCCTGGCCTTGGACACTGCCAGGGATCCAGGGGCAGCCACAGCTTCTCTGGGCACCCTGTGCCAGGGCCTGCCCACCCTTCATCCTACTGATCTTCAGGAATCACCACCCTGGCACTCGTGGGAAACCCACAAACATCCCCTAACTCTGGTGTTGGTCCCTCCAGCAGGGAAAGGCACCGCATCCCAAAAACGTGGCTAATGCCCCATCCAGGCAGAGATGCATTAATAATTACTACAACAACAACAGCACCAAGACATTTTCATGCTGCAACTCCTCCTCGAGTTTGCTTCCTGGGAGGAGCAATCCTTATTTACTGCTGATTGTGGATAACCAGCATCTGGAGGGGAAACAACCTGTTCCTGTCCCCATTCAGAGACAACCCCAGAAGAGAGGTGGTCCTGAGCATTCCCTGCAGGCTGCAGCTCCCCACGGGAGCCCTGCCCCTTAACTGATCATCAGTCCCTGGCAGCTGTGGCCAGAGCTGCTGTTTACTGGATTCACACCGTCCCGTTTCTCTCCCAGCCTCCTCGGCCTGGTGGCATTCGGAATGCAAACGCTGTCCCAAGGCAAAGGACATCACGGGAGGGATGAGGTTGGTTTGAGTCACCTCAGCTGACAGATCAGCTCATCTCCGCGTCATCCCGCGGTGGCCAACGGCTCCTGCTGCTCAGCTGCCTTCCCTCAGGGAGTTCACATTGGGAAAAGGAAAAATGCCGGATTGATCCATGCTTGGTGCTGTGTTCAAGCCAGGTGGTGGCAGGAGCTGGGCAGGTGCTCAGAGCTCATCCACAGCTGCCATGGAACCCAAGGATCACGGAACTGCTGAGGCTGGAAAAGCCCTCCAAGGTCATCAACAACTGACCCAGCACTGCCAAGGCCACCACTGTCCTCAAGTGCCACATCCACACGAATTCTGAACATCTCCAGGAACGGGGACTCCATCCTGCCCTGGACACCCTGTTCCAAGACCTGAGCACCCTTTCCATGGAGAAATTCCTGCTGCTGTCCAACCTGAGCCTCCCCTGGCCCAGCCTGAGGCCGTTTCCCCTTGTCCTGTCCCTGTTCCCTGGCAGCAGAGCCCGACCCCCTGGCTGCCCCCTCCTGTCAGGGAGTTGTGCAGAGCCAGAAGGTCCCCTGAGCCTCCTCTGCTCCAGGCTGAGCCCCTTTCCCAGCTCCTCTGTATCAAAATTACCCCAAAGTAGTGGCTTAGGGTTGGGTTTTTTGCCATTCCAAATCCAAGAAAATAAATTTTACCACCCCAGTGAGAAAAACCCCCATCAAGTATTTCCATGTCTAACTGAATTATAAACAGAAGGTGGTTTTTTTCCTTCGCTAACTGCTCAAGCTCTGCTGTGATCCCACCTGGGACTGCACCCCCCGGTCTCGAATTTCACGCTCCTGGTACAGCAAAATAACCGTGGCACAATCCATGGCCACCTCTGTCCCTAAGCCTGGCTCCAAGGGTCTTCCTTCCAAGCATTCCAAGGGCCTTCCTGTCTTCCTGCAGCTTCCATCTGCCACCTGAATATCGCACCTCGAAGTGCAGGGCGTAACTGATGGATTGAGAAGAGGGAAAAACACCAGGCAGCCAGGCCTAGGGAGATCTCTGTGCCAGAGAAACTTGTGCCAGACCAGGACATCAAAAATGAGGCGAGGAGGTCTCTGCAAAGCCTGCAGGGAGCAGGGTGCTCATCCAGGGGCTAAGCCAAGGACATTTGGAGCCCTGCCCCATCCGCCTGTGGCAGCTCTTCCTGGGCAGTTAAAATTCCTTTGGGTCCACTGGGGCTTAATCCTCTCCAGGATCAAGGCCACTTCATCCCTGAAGGAGAGCTCTACACGGAGCTGGAGCAGTGCTTGAACTTGTGGGGAGGGTGAGGGGAAAGGGAAGCTGGAGTGGGAGCTCCTGAGTGCTCCCGTGGGATGGGCAGCACAGCCTGGCAGGGACAGGGGCACATCAGGGTGGGAAACTCCTGGCCCAGCCCTTTCACACTCCACCAGCCCAAAAACATCCCACGGGGCAGCTCCTGTGCAGGGATTGCTGTGACATCGGCCATTCCCAGCAACATTTGAAGAGAACTGACATCGGTTTTTATCAAAAAATCAGGGCTGGAGGGCAGAAATCCCATTTAGAGCGGGCCGAGAGAAGCAGGATTTCCAGCAGCTCCCATTCCCAACTCCCAGAGGGGAGAAGAAATTGCATTGGAGTTATTATTTCCTCTGCTTTTGTCCAAGTTGGAATTAAAATGCACTTTCCAGGAGGTGTAAAGCCGTGAACAGGAGCTCAGAGGGTGCCTGTCCACGGATGCTCTGTCCCAAGGAAGAGATAACAGGAGAAAGGATCCCACTGTTCTACCCCAGGTTCCTGTGGAGATAACGGGAAAAACCTGTTGCTGGGTTATGCCACTCCTGCCCTAAAAAGACACATCTTCCCACGGCTAAAAGGATTCCCAGGCTTCTCTTTCATGTAATCCTTGCTTTCTTCTCTGACAAATCAAAATCCTGACCCGAAATGCAGCGCGGGGTGTGAGACAGGAATTGAGAGCACGGAAAGCAGGGATGGGCCTGCCTGATAAGGCACTCAGGGAGGAAGCTTTGTACTCACACCCCACAAGGTGCAAACCACCTGCGTTTGCCAGAAAGAGAAAGGAAAATAACAGGGAAAAGCTCTGCCACGAGGAGAAAAGATGGCCAACCTAAAATGGAACAGCAGTTTTACCATAAAGGAGTGTATTTCTAATTCTAGCATTTATCTCATATTATTTCTATATTCCAATCCACACCTAGTTAAGTTATGAATATTTACTAAGGTTATAAATATTAGCATTGAATCAGGTGTAGCTGTTCTTTCGCAAGAATAAAAAAATATTATTTTGCCAATTTTTACACTTCCTTCCTTTAACCTGTCATTTAACTGAGAGCTACAAAGTCGGGCCATTATTTGTAATTAAATCATAAAAGGCTCGTGAATATTGAAATGTTTTCACGTGCATCACACTCCTTTAATCAATTAAACAGGGAATTTCACCTCATGCTCAGCTAAAAAATGACCCCCAGCTCCTAAAAATCTTACCAAATCCCTGGAAAACCCAAAGCAGCAAATGACAGGTGAAGTTTGGTACTAGCACAGGAAATGAAAAGTTCCACTGGCATGCCCTGCTTTCCCACTGAATGGCAAGGAATCTTTAGCATTGCACAAGGAATGTTTTTATTGCTACTGGCTCTAAAAAGCAGGATAACCCTGCAATATCATTTTCCAGGAACAAGGATGTTGAAATGGTGACAAAATATGCACTTAAAAGCTAAAGTGGTTCATCCCCTTGGTTTGCAATGCTCCTGGGTAATCAGATCCAGAGGAATTAAGTTTGGACAACGCTCCCAGGGATGCACAGGGTGGGATTGCTGGGGTGTCTGTGCAGGGCCAGAAATTGGGCTGATGATCCCTGTGGGTCCCTGCCAGCTCAGGATATTCCATGATTCCATGAATTACTTTGGAGATGGAAGGTCTTTGGGGGTGTGTAGGTGATACAAGAAGTTTGGCCATTCCATTCTTCCTTTGGCTACAGAAATTCCTCCCCCTCTTATTCCCAGGAGCAGTACTAACAACTGGCCATAAAAACCTGGATTTCTAGTTAAATCTAATTACTGAACTCCAAAGGTGGCACCTGCCTGAGCCGCAGGCTGGCTTTGCTTTGGAATTTAACCAAGTGCTGTGGCTCAAATGCCAAACTTCCCACACTCCCCGTGTGGATGCAGTATCCACTTCCCAGCCTGGCTGGATGCAGTATTCCCTCCTTTCTCCCAAATCCTTTGTTCATTTAGCACACTCTGTTGATCCCACAGTCTGTTTTGTGCTAGGTTCAGCTGGGAATTAAATAAAATAACCACTATTTTAGCCAGGAATTGTTCCCAAGCCTGAAGCAACACCATCTGCCGCACGTCTTCCTCCAGATGTGCAGGAATTTCTGAGCATCACTGAAGTGCCCCCACAAAGGTCTCGCCAGCTGTTGCAGCTTATTTGCATATTTAGTCCAGATTTGTCTTAATTTCAAACCGCCACTTTCATCTGGAGCTGTTGTTAATTCTGCAAAGCAGTTCAGGGAATGCTGACAGATCACTGAGTGCTGGGGAGCTCATCCAGATCCTGGCAACCTCACCTGACACCTTCTCCTTTCCATCCCAGGAATTCGTTCATTCCTTCATTTCCATGCCAGGTGCATTCCCTCTCTCCTTCTCCTAAATATTAACACCCATCAAAGCCAGGTGAGATTTTCACCTGGGGGTGGCTGAACAACCCAGGGATGCTTTGGATTTCCAGCAGTGGGAAGGAAAATCCTGCGGGAGCTTGGGAAATCATCGTATTAATGAAAATACATAATAGATGTAATAATATATTTATATGGGGGTTTATTAGTAAAAGGTCTGACACCGGTGACAGTTTTAGATGAGTTCAGTGAGAGGATCCCAGAATTGTTTGGGATGAGAGGACATTAAAGACCATCTTGTTCCCACCCAAGCTCTCATGGTCGCTCCTGGCTCTGTCAGACATGGACACCCCAACCTGCTCCACTGGGAAAAATAAAAAGCTGAGTTTTTATGTCTTGCTTTTTTCTAATGTTGGATAGTTTGCCCTCACGCCTCCAGCTGTGAAAGATCTCCTGGAATGACCATCCCCACTGGGAGTATCAACAGCCTGGAGGAGCTGCCTGACTGGCCCTGGAGATGGGGTTTGGGATGCTGGCTCCTGAGGACATGTGAAGTTGTGCTGAGGTAATTAGAGCAGAGGCATAATTAGGTTTCTCCCCTCATCTGGCATTTGACACAGACCACACCAGAGACCAAGGATGATTCTGAGGCAATTTTCTCTACTGATACAAACTCACCAACTTGCAGCAGAGAGAAAAAAAAGCAGGTTTATGGCAATTATGTGGGTTAGAAATATCTACAAATGGAATTTCCTCAACAAAATCCTACAGTTTACAGATTTGGAAAACTGCTCAGAGGATGCTGCTTCCACATTTTTTGGCAACCAGGTCAGCCAAGCTGCAAAGTACCTGAGTGCACGGAACCACCTGTGGTTGTACCATTTCCTTTGTGAGAAATGGATCCCCCAAAATTCCCCACAGGTTTCAAACGAAGACAGCAAAAATCTACCTCTGTTTAAAGAACCATATTTATAAATAGCATCAAAAAATAGACACTTCTGGAAGGATGACGCTGAGGGGTTTCTTGCTGCATCAGAGGGGTGGCTGTGTTACTCCTGCCTTTGAAATCCAGCATGAAAACGGGGCTCAAGGATTAATCTTGCGCTAATTCAAAAAATAATTGTGTTAATCTGCTTTTCCCCCCTTCGCTTTTTCCTTTGAGCTTCCCAGCTTTTTCAGCCGCTGAACCAACGGCAGCCCCAGCTGATCCTGTGGAAGCTGCAGGGCAGAACTGTCCGTGGAACACGACACCCTCTTGTAAGTCCGTCTATTTGAGGCTGGTACACACAAAAAGATGATTTTCAGCCTTTAATCCGTTATTTTCTCCCTGGTTTGTTTGGTTTCCCTCTTATCCCAAGGAATAAATTGCTGCTCCCATTTAGGAAGAAGCACAAATCATGTTTTCATTACAACAGTGCTAAATCCTATAATTTTTTATGCTGTGATGAGGCATCCAGGCACTTAGTGAAGGCCCTGGGAATTGAAAACCAGGAGCTGAAAACCATCTCACTCCTCTGGATTTTTAATAAAGATTTCTTACTTACCCCATCCTCCCTTCCTGGGAATTATCGGTGATCAAACTATAGAAATTCACTCCCTACAAAATCCCATTGCAGGATGGTTTTAAGGAGCCAAAACGGTCCCAGGATTTTCTTCAGCTCTTCGAAATTCATCCAGGTGGATGCTCAGATTGGAGGAATGCCCTCACCACGCCACAGAATCACAGAATCCTTTAGGATGGAAAAGCCCTCTGAGACCAGAGTCCAGCCAGCACTGCCAAGGCCACCTCTAATCCACATCCCCAGGTGCCACATCCCACATGGGATGGAGACTCCACCACCTCCCTGAGTGGCCCCTTCCAATGTCTGACTGTGTTTTCCACGAAGAAATATTTCCTAATATCTGATTTAACACCCCACAACCCCTTCTGGAAAGCCCAACATCCCTTAAAAACTCCTGTGGGGTGATGCCCAAGGAGCCAGGCAAGGGTTAAGGCTGGATCTCGTGTTATCCTTGGGGGTGGAGATCTCCAGAGGTGGCATCATGAGGCTGAGGTGGCCAAAGGAGCTCCTGTGGGGACAGGATGGTCCCGTTTGGGTGCTGAACAACAAAACAAAGTCTTGGGACAGGAATTTTGAAGGGCACCACAGCCAAAAAGGAACTTTCTGTTTTCTTGCCCAGGGAAGATCAAATCCCATCCTTAACCCCAGACTCTGCAGCCCCACGGTTCTGTAACTTTATTGTAGGGTCTGGTGACAGAAGGGTTTGAGATGAGTGCTGAGATACCCGAAATAATAACAACCTCCCCGGAGCATGAGTGGAAAAGCAACGAGTTCTGGACATGTACCATGAATTCACGCCTGCTCAGGCGTGACAAGGCTTTGATGACAGCATAATTACCAACACAGTAACCACATTTCTGCAGATAATCCCTTTTATCACCCTCAGGAGCCTTTCATGGAGGGCCACAAGCGTTTCAAAGTAGCAGCAATTGGGAACAAAATCAAGGCAGAGGCTTTAAAAATATTTCAAACCCAAAATACCAGGTTCTGACTCTGAAAAAGTGTTAATGGATTAAAAATTAAAACATCAAAAAGCAAACCAAAACAAACCCACAAAAAAACCCCCCAAAAACCAAAAAACAACAACAGCAACAACAACAAAAACCAAACTTTAAAGATCCTCTTTGCCCCATTTATGGAAAATCACCTTTTTCCCACTAAGCTCCATCACCATCATCTTTTTAAGGAAGGTTTCAGCCAATGGGACTCTCATGGCTAATGAAAAACTTAATTGTTTAAAATGCACTCAAACTTTATCAGAAGGACTTGGCATCTTCAATCTGAGGTTTCCTCTCTGGGATACCTCCCAAGGTCTGCCCAAATTACAGCAGGAAGCTCCAAAAACAGGGAAAGGCTCTTGTATATCTAAAAAACCACAATTTCATCTGCCTTGGTGGGAAGGAAGGATTCCCCAGGACAGAAACAGCTGGGAAAGGTCTGTGGACTGGAACAGGAGTGGCTGCTCCATGTAGAACCAGGCAAGGGTATTATGTGGGGAAGAGGAAGGATTTCTCCCAGAAACCATGAAGAAACTGGCATTAAAAGGAGGAAAAGTATCATTTCCAAAGCAATTATTGCTCTGCCCTGGAGACGGGATAAAGCTGCAGCTGCCAGCATCATTTTTGGGAAAACAAGAGAAAGGCTGGGCTTAATGAGACAAATTTAATTTAATGCTCCTCAGATAAACCCACTTTTGACTGAAGTCACCTAAGCCAGTTGCTGAAGCATGAAAATTGAAGTCCCTGAAGCGCTGTAGAAACACTGACAGATTATCTCATTTTATCAAAACAGCCCAGGAAGGAGGGGGTGTGCCAAAGGCAGCCCCAGCGAGAGCCAGCAGAGGAGCTTAAGAGGCTGACATCCAGTCCAAGAGATCATCCTTCCTCACTTTGTAGGGAATCACTGCTTGGAAAGCTGCTCCCAACTAAGACACAACCACGCAAAGTCGTCCTGCCAGCAGTTTTCCAAGCTTGGATACGCACAGGAAGAGATCCACTTAAGGCTGCCACATTCCTGGGGAAATTCCTGCCACACGCTCCATAAAAATATCCCCGGGTCTGTGGTTCGGCACTGAAATTCACAGGGAGCGAAGGAGTAAGGACACAGTCACCGTCTGACATTCGGAATTCTTCAAAGCTAAACTGATCATGGAATCCCAGAAGGGTTTGGGTTAAAAAGGACCTTAAAATCCCATCTTGTTCCAACATTCCACGATTCCAATACCTTTGGTCTGCAGCTGGTGACTGAAAAAGCCAGGAATGGCACTGAAAATGCAGCAAAGCTACGGACCAAAAGCTGCTCTCTGCCTCCAGCCATGCCTGGATGAAACGGCAGCCACCAGAAGTGATCTGGAGAGCAGGAATGCTCCCAGTGACACTGATTAATCAGCTCCCACCACTCCAGCGTGAGGCAGAGGAGGAGGGAAGTGGAAACAGCCCCAGAGAGAGCCACGGCCGTGGTTTGTGGGTCACACTCACACACAGAGCACTGCAAACGGCAGCTGCAGCCCCAGCAGGGACCCCGCAGCCGCAGGGACCCCGCAGACACAGCTCCAGGCAGCTGGGCCACTGCAAAAACAACATTTAGCACCTTGCTGCCTTGCAGGCAGAGGAGGGATATGTGATGATTCCGCCTTCACACCCTGGAGAAATCACAAATGCTCTTTGGAAACAGCTCCTCTGGAGATGAATATAAGAAAAATACCACAATCATCAAAACTCCCGCAGGGTTTTGACCTGTATCAATCACAGGCACCCAGCCACGGTGCCCTGACTCCTCCGAGAAAATGAGCCCCACTCCAGCACCAGCGAGCACTTCCAGAGGCAGCAGCTGGTGCCAACTCCCTGGCATCTCCCTTAACTGGCTAAAAGATGGCAAAATAACCCATCAGCACTGGGACCCACACGGATTTCAGGTATAAAACACGGTTTTACAGCAGAGGAGACGTGTCAGTCACTGCCACTGAGCAAAGCATGGCTATCCCAAAATCCTTCCCTCCTGCTCCAGGACCTTCAGCAAGACGGGAAGCTCATCTTGCTGCGACTACACCCTTGAGCTGTTTGGAAATGTTCAGAAATCAGATTTCTTTTGAGTTACAACCAGTAAAAATTTGAGGTGACCCAGGAACAGTTGGGGAATTCATTCAGGGATGCAGGAGAAAAGGTCTAAGGAAGATTTCCCTTGTCCAAGCAAAGACCTTTTCATTCCAGCCCGAGGGATGCTGGGCAGGGCCAGGGAGCCAAGCACTTCCCAGAAGTCCCTGGAAACTCCACCCCAGGCAAACCATCGGAGAAACCTTGGACTGTACATCCCAAACCTCATTCCAAACACTTCCACCACCAGCAGTGCTATCAAAGTCCTGGCCCCTATGTAATCAATTACCCCTTCTCATTAGAAAGGGGAAAATACAAAATTATTTTGTATGTCAGAGCTTCACCCATGAAGTCAGAGTGGAAAGAGAAGAGGGAGCCTTTTCTGCAATGCTTAAAAAAATGAGACTTTAATGGAAAAGAAAATATTATGTTCTAGTGTTTTTCATTTTACTGGTTTTTTTTTGGTTTTTCAACTCCTTAAGTTGTGGATTTCCTCCCCACTGTTCTTTCTGTGAAACTTAATAACACCAGGAAGTGTTGTGTGGCAGCAATAGAGCAGTGAGGAGCAACAACAGCAAAATTACTGAAATTAATCAAAAGAAAAAGCCATCTGGTGTGCGAAGAGTGGCTAAAGCTCAATAATCCTTCTAAAACAGGAAAAATCTGGAAAGGCAACTTGAAGGAGCAAAGCAGTAAATAGAGAGGGGATTGGAGTAGTAAAAAGGAGCTGAGGGTTTGGGGGAGCTGACTGATCCCAGCCCAGGGATAACACTGGGATAAACACCCGCCTCCTGGGGATGTTTGTGCACAGTCCAGCTGTTCTCCATGCACACGCAGGGCAGGAGCTTCCAAACACCCCAAGGTTTCCCGGGGAAACACAAGCGCTGTCCCGCTGAGCGAGAACAAACCCTGTTATCTCGGAGCGGGTTCGCGCCTTGCTCACGGGCACCGGACAAATATTTAATTAAACACTGGGGAAATATTTAATTAACAGCCTACTTCTAATTAGGAGTGGAGATGATGTGAAGGCAGAACAAGAGAAAAGTCACCAAAGCTGCTGCTGCAGCAGTGATGCCTCGGTGCAGGGGAGAGCCCTGACGTGGTGTTAGCAGAGAATTTGGGTTAATATCACGTTATATTAAGCAAATTAAATAATAAAGCACATCACACATGTCCCACCCCAGTGTCACAGGGCACACAAAGCATCATGTGCAGGACACTCTTCAAAGAGGGCAGGACTGGGAGGGCACAACCACTGAGGGTGTGAGGGGAAAGAAAACCCCACAACACCAGGAAAATACCACCTTAAACCACCTCAAAATGTCCTGTTTGTGCTGCAGCTGACTCCTGGAGCCATGGGCTCTGAGAAACTTAAAGCAGCCTGGAAAATCCCTCCTTCTGTGATAAAAGTATCAGTTTTTGGATTAATGGTGCTGAAATTTGATAGGCGACCCCACAGAGATATCAGTGATTTAGGCATTCAATGAAATCCTGATTTCTTTCACTCTTTAAGTGTGAGCAGCTGACAGACAAACTGTTTTCCAGTGATATTCCCTCTTCTCCAAGAGCAAAGTGTAAGGATGGGGACTACAAAAGCACCTGTTTAACAGGCTCGGTGCCCAAACCAATCCAGGTATTCACCGGCACAGGACACTGGATTTTTTTTAAAGCTCTATTTAATCCTTCGACTCCCAATAAAATCTGTGAGATTCCTGCTCCTCCAGCTCAAACAATATTTTGACATGCTGCAGATTTGGGCTGATTTTCTATAAAAATGAGTTAACACCTGTCAGAAAAGATCATACAAAGCCATGTGGGAATGTGTTAGGAGAGTGGATATCCCTCTCCAATTACCGGGTATGTAAGGAGTTTGCTGGGGGAGTGAGTTCATCCATTTAACCTACACGTGCCACCAGGCAGGGAAATAACTACCCACTTAATTTACTCATTGCTCACGGGCTCCAGAGGGCAATGATTTCACCCAGGAGCAGGAGGAGAGGCAAGGCCAGGGCTGGCAGTGGCAGCACAGGGGATGAGGATGGGGCTGGTGCAGAGGGATGCAGAGGAGATGCTGGAGTACAGGGCAGGAAAGGAGGAACCAGGTTTCAGTCATACCTCAAATTCCACCCCTCTGATGGGGAGGGGAAATCCCAGAATGCTTTGGGATGGAAGAGACCTCAGAGCCCATCCCATTACACCCATGCCATGGGCAGGGACACCTTCCACTGTCCCAGGCTGCTCCAAGCCCCAGTGTCCAGCCTGGCCTTGGACACTGCCAGGGATCCAGGGGCAGCCACAGCTTCTCTGGGCACCCTGTGCCAGGGCCTGCCCACCCTCCCAGGGAACAATTCCTGCCCAATATCCAATCCAAACCTACTCCATGTCAGTTTGAAGCCATTCCCCTTTGTCCTGGCACTCCATCCCTTGTAAATAGTTTCTCTTCATCTTTCCTGTCAGCTCCTTCAGGCACTGGAAGACCACAGTTATTTCACCCCAGAGCTTCTCCTCTCCAGGCTGAACAATCCCAATTCTCAGCCTTCCCACCCGGTTATTTTGCCCTCCTGATGTTTTAGTGTGGAGGAAGCCATTGCAGTGGTGCTGCAGCTCTGGGGGTTTGGGGTGGGTTGTCCAACAGCAAAGGCAGAGGAAAAGCAGCTCCCGTTTTGGGCAGCATTGCACAGTTCCTGTTTGGAAATCAAATATCTTTTCAATGGGGCTCAACATGTTATGGAGGCTTTTCTATTTCTATGAATTATTCTCCTGCAGGGCAGAAAACACCATAGTATTCTTCCTTTTCTGTGCTTTCTTAAAAAAAAAAAAAAAAACTTTTATGGGAAAAGCAGGCTCCTAAAAATGAGATATATGGCAACTCTATTAAACTTTTTTTTTTCTGACTATGCCTCCAATAATATTTTCTAGGTTTCTGGGGTGAAAGCCTTCATTTCTTGTGGAAAAATCCAGTTATTCCCATCCTCAGGATTTGGTGCTGATCCAGTAATCTCTCATGCAGCCCTTGCTCATTTCCCTTCACTGCCAGAGGAGGGTTGGGACACCAGGAACCAGAGGCTGGGTCTTGCCCAGGGGTGTGAGCATCAATCTTAGGGCTCACAAGAATTAGGTGAAAACGGTATCAAATGGGGAAATGACAGCACACAGGAGCTGCTGTAGAAACTCCAAAGGCAGCTGGAAATAAATGAAGAATTTACCAGAATAAAATGTGGAGGCATTTTCAGCAGCATCTGCCCTGGTCCTTGCATAAGTTCCCCTTCTTCCCATCAGCTTGGGGAATGCCCAATGCCTGAGCAGCACTGGCACCTCATTATCCAATTAAAATGGCTCGTTTTAAACAAAGAAATAATGTTGGAATAAAAATGATTAGGTTAATGATAAATTTGAGCTGCTCACATATGAAACAGCTTTGCAATTAATTTGGGGAGGTTTGCACATTTTAAGCTCCTCAGCGTAATTGTGACAAGTGGCATCGCTGCGGCTCCTCTAATTAATTTGTTAATATGAGCACAGGGGGGTCACCCCTGTGCCAGAAGTAACAGGGGAAATTATATTTTTTTAAAGGAAAGCAAACCACTCAGGAGTAGTTTCCTGGCATCTCTTCTGTAGCCAAAGAGAGGGTTTTTCCCTCTTTTTCCAGCAGCAGAGCTGCCTCCTGCTTCCGTGGGAAGAGGAACACGCTGGATCTGATCATGTAATGAAGTGGTTTGATTTAATAGTGACACCAGCATTGCAGTTCAGAACCAGCCAGCACACAATTCCCAAGGGGTTAACCTCTGGAAACCGCACTTTCAAGTCAAGGCTGGATTGTTTCAATAGGTTCAGTGTGAGATCCTCCAGGATTGCTTGGAAGGAAAGGTGTGGACTGTTCCCAGCAGAGCAGCCACAGAGGTGCTGTGCTCTTCATGGAATCAGGAAGGTTGGAAAAGCCCCCCAAGGTCATCAAGTCCAACAATTAATCCCAGCCCTGCCAAGCCCATAACTAAGCCATGTCCTCAAGTGCCACATCTGCATGGCTTTGAACACCTCCAGGGATGGGCATTCCACAGCTCCCTGGGCAGCCCCTGCCAAGGCCTGAGCAGCCTTTCCATGGAGAAATTCCTGCTGCTGTCCAACCTGAGCCTCCCCTGGCCCAGCCTGAGGCCGTTTCCCCTTGTCCTGTCCCTGTTCCCTGGGAGCAGAGCCCGACGCCCCCGGCTGCCCCCTCCTGTCAGGGAGTTGTGCAGAGCCAGAAGGTCCCCCTGAGCCTCCTTTGGTCCAGGCTGAGCCCCTTTCCCAGCTCCCTCAGCTGCTCCTGGTGCTGCTGGCAGCCCTGACATCCCTCACTGATCTCACACTCCCAGAGCCTGCTAGGGGATGGAAAGCAGGATTGTTTTGCATTCCCGCTGCATCTGAGATCCCAGCTGTCAAACCCTCGGTGCCTGGGCTCTGCCTCTTTCCAGAGGTAACCAATTAATTTTATGATGCCACTTGAGAGGGCTGGAGATGGAGTTACAGAGCATTTAATGATCAAAGAAAATAGTGAATAGTATAAAAAGAGATGTCCTCCCATTCCCCATTCCCCTATTGATACACTTTCTAATAAAGGACACTTTCTAATAAAAGAGTCTCCGGACCTCCCTGGGAATGATCCTATTTTCATGTGAAAGGCACAAATATTGCATTTATCATCAGTGGTGACTGAGAGACACTGACAGGGACAGGAGCTGTCTCTGTGCAAGCAAAAACAGAAGGGGAGATGGGCTTTTCCTACTTTACATCCACAATTTCCACCAGTTCTTTTTTTATTTAATGTTACGGGGATTATATCACCTGGGAGAACCATGAATACAGCCTGGGTGTGTTCAAGGTGTAACATAGACTCCCAGACTGGTTTGGGTTGGAAGGGAATTAAAGACCAGCTATTCCTGCCCCTGCCATGGGCAGGGACACCTTCCACTGTCCCAGGCTGCTCCAAGCCCCAGTGTCCAGCCTGGCCTTGGACACTGCCAGGGATCCAGGGGCAGCCACAGCTTCTCTGGGCACCCTGTGCCAGGGCCTGCCCACCCTCCCAGGGAACAATTCCTTCCCCATATCCCATCTATCCCTGCCCTCTGGCAGTGGGAAGCCATTCCCTGTGTCCTGGCACTCCAGCCCTTGTCCAAAGCTGTGTGTGGTAGGAAGGAGGTGTCCTCAGGGCTGCTGTCACTGTCCCTGCCCATGGCAGAATGTGGGACAAGAGGTGGCACTTCTCCCACAGCAGCACAAACGAGCTGTGACGGGCCAGCCCCAGGGGCTTGGGGCATTCCTTTGCAAACACCACTTGAACAAAGGCAGGAGTGCAAATAAAAACCCCCTCTGAGCTCGGTACTTCCCGCTGCAAACCCTGATTTATGAGTACTGCCCTGCACAACCACTGCTAGAACGGCCCAGGGGTGCTAAACCAGTGGTGCATTTGCTCTGCTCCGGGCTTCTTTAATCTGGGATTCATTTCCTACAGGGAAAAGGAACGATCCCTTTGAGGGTGATATTCCTGTGGCAAAGCTGCCTTTCCATTTTAAAGCCCATCTCTGACGTAAGGGATTGACTCATCCACACCTGTCCACGGCATTGGAATGAATGGCAGCCAGGAGATATTTGCCAAAGAACATACGTATTATTTGCCCAAAAATACATGTATCACCCCTGCTACTGCACTCTTTCAATTTCAAAAATGTTCATCTTTCAGATTTAGGAAGTATTTTACCCTTCTGCTTCCTGGGAAATGAGAAATCAAAGACCCATCCTCACCACTGCCTTCCAGGAGGATACAAGGAATTTTTCCTGAAAATAAGTAACCTAAGTGGAAAAGTCCTTCCCAAGACTTTTCCTTTCAGAACAACGAGATTGGAAAAGCTGGGAAATCCCCACACTGTAGTTTTCCTGTAAAAACCATCATGTACAGATGGAGCAAACCTATCAAATTTAGGATGGCTCATGATTCCCATTCCCTGAGTGCTGCACACAAATGGAAGCCCATCCAGGAGGATATGCCTGTAAAAAGACTGTGGAAGGGGAAAGCACATTGGGACTGGAATTGAAACCTGTATTAATTAACAGAAGCTTTAGGAGGCTTTCCACCCTCTCCTCCATCTCCTTTCCAACATAAAAAATTCAAGGCCAGGTTGGATGGGGCTTGGGGCAGCCTGGGATAGTGGAAAATATCCCTGTTCATGCAGGGGGTGGGACTGGATGAGATCCAAGGTCCCTTCCAACCCAAACCATCCCAAGATTCTGGGATAAAACAGAGAAATTGCAATTGTTATTGGAGATGGGAGACAACAGAAGGAGCCCAGGTGTGTATTTGGACTGCTTTAGGCTTTGGATTTTGTCCTCCCCACAGGAGAAGGCATTATACAACACTTCATGTTCTATTCTGTGCCACTCCACTGGTTTTACAGGACAACCCACTAAATATCCTAAATGAGATTTCTGAAGCTTCCTTGAGGGATTTGAACAGCCAGCTGCTGGGAAAGCTGAAATTACTTGCAAATATTCAGCTTGCGAGGGACTTTAAGAGTTGTTCTTAGTGAAACAACTCCACACAGCTCCACAAAATCCAAGCTGCAGGATCCTGACCTGCTCCCCTCCTGCCTTCTCCCTCAAATCATCTGGGTCAGCCCTTAGGGACTAACACAGGGATAAAGCTGCTCATTAATTAATAGTCCATCACTCATTTAGCAACACATTTACTCATCAGAAACCCCTCATCTGTTGTTACGTGCCTGCAATGGAAATACTTTGAGCCATATGAAGTCCCCACACCAAAGGCTGTTGCATTCCCAAAGCCTTTTACTGCTGGAAGCAATGGTTATGGGGGAATTCTCTCCTTCTAATGAAGATTTATCTTTACTGCAAACCTCTAAATACAATCCTATTTCTCAGCAATATAGGGATGGAACATCCAAAATATTCCACTTCATCTCCCCAAGCTGCCTTCAAACCAAGCAAAACCCCTCCTATTTCAACACCGTTCTGTTTTCTACTACCACATATATTTGCGCTATTTGAAAAATATTTCCCTGGGATGAGCAATATTTTAGTTCTCATGTCAAAGGAAGAATAGTCTCAGTCTAATTATGAAAATTCTTAAAATTAATAGAAGCAAACCAAGTCATTAGCATGGAATTTTATCCATCTAAAGGTGGGTTGTGCTGGGAAGTTAAATTCAATTATCTTTTTTTGATAACAGATTAACTGAGGGATCAGTGCAACTAATGAACTACTTAATGAACAGGATTAAAAGAGCTGAGGCAAAAAAGGAAAAGAAATCAAGTAAACCAAGGCCACTGGAGATGTATTGAACAGGAATGGAAATTTTGGCTTATTTTCCCCATGGAAATTTAATTCCCTGCCTGATGTGACCATGGGAAGGTGGACAGAGCTTTCCTAAAAGGGGAGATCCTGGATCTGCTGCTCCGTGTCCCCATAACCTCATTCCTGTGCTGCACACACCAAGATCAGGGCTTCCGAAGACCACCACAGCTAGGATCCCCATGGATCACCACGGATCCCCATGGATCACCACCGATCACCATGGATCACCACAGAACACCATGGAACAGCATGGAACAGCGTGGAACACCATGGAACACCACGAAACACCACGGAACAGCATGGAACACCATGGATCCCCATGGAACACCATGGAACAGCGTGGAACACCATGGAACACCATGGAGCACCATGGAGCATCATGGAACACCATGGAACACCATGGAACACCATGGAGCATCATGGAACACCATGGATCCCCATGGAACACCATGGATCACCACAGAACACCATGGATCCCCATGGATCACCACAGAACACCATGGATCCCCATGGAACACCATGGAACATCATGGATCACCACAGAACACCATGGAATACCATGGATCACCAAGGAACACCAGCATCAGTGGGTTCTACCAGGAAGCAGCTGATTCTCAGTGCAAACCAAGTGTGCTCCAGGGTGGATCTTCTGTCCTGGTCCCCAGGGCCACAACCACGTCACATCGTCACCGGAGCCCAGTGGGACACCCAGCCACTCACCACTGGCTTTGGCCAAGGAAACGTCATGGAATCATGGAATGGTTTGGGTTGGAAGGGACCTCAAAGCCCATCCAGTGCCCCCCCTGCCATGGGCAGGGATGCCTTCCACTGTCCCAGGCTGCTCCAAGCCCCAGTGTCCAGCCTGGCCTTGGACACTGCCAGGGATCCAGGGGCAGCCACAGCTGCTCTGGGCACCCTGTGCCAGGGCCTGCCCACCCTCCCAGGGAACAATTCCTGCCCAATATCCCATCCATCCCTGCCCTCTGGCAGTGGGAAGCCATTCCCTGCATCCTGGCACCCCATCCCTTGTACAGAGTCTCTCTCCATGTTTCCTGTAGCTCCTTCAGGCACTGGAAGGCCAAGATGAGGTCACTCCAAAGCTTCTCCTGTCCAGGCTGAACAATCCCAGCTCTCCCAGCCTTTCCTCCCAGCAGAGCTGCTCCATCCCTCTGATCATCCTGGTGTCCCTCGTGGCAGATGGAGCTGAACATGCTGCACTCAAATAAAAGGACGAAGCCACAGAGGAACCCAGGGGTGGCCAGGGAGCTAAAGCTGGGACATTCCACTGGGACACGAGGACCACATCAAGTGAAGCAGGAATTCTGCTCCATCCCACCTTTTCTTTATGGTAATTTTGCTGTAACACCCCACTGGAGAGGCTGATCTGTGGCTCACTCCCGTCATTTCCACACATCCCAGGGATGTGCACCAGGGACCCTCAGAGCCCACACGCAGGAATTCCCAGGGGGAATGCTGATCTCCAAAGGGGATTCAGAGCCATGCTCCTGTTCAGGATTTGAGCCTCTTGTCTTAAATGTATGAAAAAGGCTCATATTTAGGTCTCCTTCCCAAATAACTTCCTCTTGCCCTGCCTTTTCCTGAAAGCTCTTGGGAAGGAAACTGCTTGGTCTCTTCTGTGGCTCCAGCTCTAGGAGGACCACTTTCCACTCCTTCCTTCCTTCCCATGCACACATCTCCAACAGGAGGGCAGATACAACTAAACAAACTAATAATAACTAAATAACCCACTGGCTAAACAAACTGGGCTTTCCACCACGTGCCAAATCAGCTGCAGGCCTCCAGATGCTTTGGCAAATAAAGAATCTGCTAAAACCGAGCGTAAAAGGGAGAAAGAAAAGCAGGCAGGCTCCCGCACTCCAGAATATTGTTTGTCCTGGTATCAGGAGCTCCCCAGTCAGTCCTGTCTCATTGGGATCATTTTGCAATTTATCTGTTAACAGCGTAAAACTGTCAAAGTCACAAGTGGGGGGTGTTTGGCAGCCAGGCTGGGCCCCTCCTCTTCGTGTATCCCTGGCTGCGGCTCTTCTGCTCCCAGCAGTTATCCCAGCAGCCGGGATAAAATGGCTAAAACCACGGAGCGTGTCATCCCAAAATGAATCACTGGAACCATTTGGAAAGAGGCCGAATGCAAAGCTAAGCGACTGAGCCGTGAAGGCAAGCACAGGTCTGCTCCTGTCACAGAGAGGGTCTGTCACAGGGGCAGGTTTGCAACCTCGACCCAGAGCACAGGGGGGATTCATCTCTCGCTAACAGAAGCATTCACATGACTCTCCCTGTTCCCTTTTTTTCCTCTCCCATCTTCATATTCCTGTTGTCTCACAAGACACTATTCCTACTGCTGCAAATATAAGGCACAAACAGATTTAGAATCACAGAATCCCAGAATGGTTTGGGTTGGAAGCGGCCTTAAATCCCATCTCATTCCACCCCCTGCCATGGGCAGCGACACCTTCCACTATCCCAGGTTGCTCCAGCCTGGCCATGGACACTTCAAGGGATCCAGGGGCAGCCACAGCCTCTCTGGGCACCCTGTGCCAGGGCCTGCCCACCCTCCCAGGGAGCAATTCCTTCCCAAAATCCAATTTACACCCATTATCTTTCAGTTTGAATCCATTCTCCCGTACCAGGAAATGTTGCTGTGACACAGGAAGTTGGCACAGCCATAAAACCACCTTAGGAAAATCGTGGATTAATTTCTATGTGCACTCAGGGAAATAAATTCTGGTCTGTGTTCTGATGATTTATTGTATTTTAAATATATGGGCTCAAGCAGTGTAATTGGTCGTGGCATATTTTGCATTATGAACACAACAAATTGGCTTTTGTGGAGCTGTTCCAAGCTGTTGTTCAAGACAAAAAAAAGTAATTAGTGAAGGCAGCGATTAGTGACAAACTAAATGGGGAAAAATGGTTTTAACCAAATCTACTGTGAAATCTGCACCACACAATTTTACTGAAGCCTCTTGGACTCTAGTTGCTTCCCAAGACTTGTTGAATTTCCATTGCATAAAAACATTCACAGACCATTGTGTGTAAATAACAGTTTAAAAACCAAAATGAACCATTTGCATGGGAATTGAGAGCATTGACTTTGTGACCAGACAATTTTCAGCCCATTTTAATATCCACTTTATAAACAGAGGCTTTGCAGAGAGTTTAGGAACAGCAATTCAGATTGGAAAAGAAAATTGTTTTTAAAAAACAAAGCTGCATAGGCAAAAAGGTATGGGTTTATATTTTATATAAATTTTTGGATCAGGGAAAGGCTGGAGTGGGAAAAGACGTTAAAGCTTATCTCATCCCACCCCTGCCCTGGGCAGGGACACCTTCCACTGTCCCAGGCTGCTCCAAGCCCTGTCCAGCCTGGCCTTGGGCACTTTCAGGGATCCAGGGGCAGCCACAGAGCTTCTCTTCCCCAGGCTGAACAATCCCAACTCTCCCAGCACAAGCCTAAATTTCTCAGCACAAAACATAAAATCATCTCCACACAACGTAAATGCACAAGCTTTAAAATGGGACCATCCTCTTCCCGTTTGCCAAGATAAACCATCCACAGGATTTCATCAGCAAAGGAATTCTTTCCACCGACAAATACAACCTGGAATTGCATGGCATCACCTTGGAGTTTTACAGGCTTATTCCAGGCAGGCAAACCCCCTCGCTGGTGTGTGCTCAAACCTGTGGCAGCTCCGAGGCTCTCCCACTGCCTGCCCACACACGGAATCTCTGCACAGGTCTTAAAATCCTCCTTCCCCAACACACACCCCTTCTGTTCCCAACACACACCTCACACAGGCTTGGAAACTGCAGGCACAAGTAACGGGAGGAAAGGATGTTGCTCCAAGCTGGATGCAAACCCAGAAGGTGTCAAGGAGTGTTTGGACAGAGTGGGATTGTTGGGGGGTCTGTGCAGGGCCAGGAGTTGGACTGGATGACCCTGTGAGTCCCTTCAGCTCAGGACATTCCATGATTCCATGAACTACCCGTAGCTCTGAGAGGATTAATTCCATGGACAATCAGCTTTTAACGCTGATCAGAACAGTTCCCAAAGAGAGCAGAGAGATGCTGAACAAGCCTTTCCCGATGGATCTATTCCCACAGCCTCACCTGGAAATCGCACCGTCCATTATTCAAGGCCTGAACATTTAATACGTGGCCAGGATTAACTCCAGCAGGATATAAGTGCAAGAGGGAAAGCCCAGGCTATCCCAAGCCATTCGGAATTCCCTCGCTGGTGCCATGACAGGAAGAGTTTGTACATCCAGCTGTGCTGTTTGTCCCAGCTTGTGGAATCTTTGCAATTCCAGTATTTATTAATCTCTTGGGACATGGAAATAACTGCAGGATTACTGAAGAGTTTGGACGTCTTTGGCCTCAGAAAGAGTGAACTTACAGCAGTGATTCACAGAATGTTTTTCCATACAGTGAGAAAAACTAATTATTACTGCACTGAAATTCATCACTGTCATAAAAATTAATGGAGTTTGAGGAGCAGTGAACTCACCCTGAGATGTTGCCTTAATTATCCTGTCAGACTTTGAGAGTTTCAGTCTCTGCAGTGGTTAATAAAGGTTAATGACTCCCCTATTCCAGAAAATATTACATGCAACTTGACAAATATTTGGGGAAAATAACTTAGGGAAGCTGCAAAATAACTCCACATTACAACAAAATTCATCCATGAAAGGTCTCCCAGACAGGCCACTCTCCTCGAGAGGGCTGGCAGAGGCTGACTTTTAATGTCGTTAACCTTTACAGCCTAAAATTCCAAATTTTAGAAAATGTGGAGTTGAGTGGCTGTGACTATCAGCCCCAGGTGGAGTCCCCAGGATTTCTAGGGTGTTTCCAACAGACTGTGGAATGTATCAGATGCTGGAATCCCTAAATGGCATCAAGCAGCTGAAGTGAGTTTAGGGTGTAACAAGACCAGCACATACCTCAACTCTTAAACGCACAGCAGAACCTCTGGGATTAGGAATATTTCCCCCTCTGTCATTAAGCAAACCTTGTGGAGACAGAGATCCTGAGGACAAATCGCTCCTGCTGGCCTTCCCAGCATGGAATGTGTGTCCTGCTGGTCCCTCACTACCAACACCCCTGGGACACATGGCTGTCTCCACCACAGGAGGGACCTGGAGCTGCTGGAGAGAGCCCAGAGGGATGGAGCAGCTCTGCTGGGAGGAAAGGCTGGGAGAGCTGGGATTGTTCAGCCTGGACAGGAGAAGCTTTGGGGTGACCAAATTGTGGCCTCCCAGTGCCTGAAGGAGCTACAGGAAACATGGAGAGAGACTCTGTATGAGGGATGGAGTGCCAGGACACAGGGAATGGCTTCCCACTGCCAGAGGGCAGGGATGGATGGGATATTGGGCAGGAATTGTTCCCTGGGAGGGTGGGCAGGCCCTGGCACAGGGTGCCCAGAGCAGCTGTGGCTGCCCCTGGATCCCTGGCAGTGTCCAAGGCCAGGCTGGACACTGGGGCTTGGAGCAGCCTGGGACAGTGGGAGGTGTCCCTGCCCGTGGCAGAGGGTGGGAATGAGATGAGCTTTGAGGTCCCTTCCCACCCAAACCATTCCAGGATTCACTGATACTCATATGGATACAACATCACCCTCAAACCTCAGCAGCTTGCAGGGAATAAAGTTTTATCAACATTCCTAGATGGAGATGCAGCTCGGAAGCACTTCCAACGGGAGGAGCTCGCCCCATTCCCAGGCTGGAACACAAACACAAGCTCCCAAAGCCACCAACGCCTGCTCCTGTCCCAGCATCAAAGCACTGGGTACTCAAGAATTAGATCAACAAGGACATTTTGTTTCTGGAGGACTGTTTGTGCACATCTCCAACAGCCTGGAACATTTGGGTTTGGAGGAATCCACACAAGTGTGCGTCAGCTCTCCGTTCCCAGCATACCCCAGAGCTGTGAGACCCCACTGCAGCAGGAATTACAGCGGTGATTAAAAGACATTAACGTGCTTCCATTTCTAATGTGAGGGCTGAGAGCAGATACACAATGAATTCAGAATGTTCATGGCCCACACAAACCCACAGCAGCTCATTAGCTACGATAGAACATTAAAAAAAGAGAGAAGGAATATGGAAATGAGTGTTTCTTGCCACAAGGAATCATTTCTTTCCCAGGTTCTACTCTAGTGCTGTTGAAGGATAAACTGATATTAGAGGACAAAGCTGGGAACGCTTTGCCTTTATCAGATTAAAGCAATTACAAAATATTCCTAAAGATGTTTTTGTAACATTAGTTTCATTCTCAGAAAAGGGGACTTAATTTGCAAACTAAGTTGGAGAATTAAGATTGGTTCCTCCAAATTTACCATCCTCCAAAAAAACTCACTGCCTGAGAAACTGCTCAGTCCTCCTGGTTGATCTCAGCCATAAACCTTCCCCAGAGGAATTTAAAAGTGCTCATTTTCAATGCCACCTCTCCATCTTCCCAGCACAGAGAAGGGGAGGCTCCAGGGAGACCTTAAAGCACCTTCCAGTAGCAAAAGGGGGCTGATAAAAAAGAGGGAGAGGGACTACTTCCATGGTTACATAGTGATGGGACAAGAGGAAGCGTTCTGAATTAAAAGAGGTTAGGTTTAGATGGGATATTGGGCAGGAATTGTTCCCTGGGAGGATGGGCAGGCCCTGGCACAGGGTGCCCAGAGCAGCTGTGGCTGCCCCTGGATCCCTGGCAGTGCCCAAGGCCAGGCTGGACACTGGGGCTTGGAGCAGCCTGGGACAGTGGAAGGTGTCCCTGCCCAGGGCAGGGGGGGCACTGGATTGCAGTTAATGTACCTTCCAACCCAAACCAGGCTGGAAATTTGGTA
>VZTG01007478.1:77636-105136 GCA_013397845.1 Melanocharis versteri
ATGCTGGATCTTTGTTAAAATTGAAAAAAAAAAAAATAATAAAGCCACAGCCATCACAAAACCAGTTGAGGTCTGGGGTTTGACTGGGAGATGGACTGGCACTGGAGCATCTCTGTGATGAACACATCAGTGTGCTAGAGATACACTGATTTATTTGGGAGGAGACCCCAGGAGCGCAGGGTTCAGGAGCACCCACCCCCAACCCAGCAAGAATGGAATCACTATTTTCCACACACTAATGACAAAGTCATTAAAACACACATTAAAGCAACCCCAAGGGGTGCTGTGCTAATGAGCCTGCTCGATTCCATGCCTGGTTTTACATCTATTTTTTATATATTCCCACGGAAGAGATATACAATATATTCCCATTTCCATTGGAGACAGTGCGGCACATCCCTGCTTTTCTGCTGCCACAATGCCATGCTCCAAAAGCAGCGGAAGGACAGCCTGTCCTGCCAGCTCCTCCTGGGGCTCTGGATTACCAGGATGTGGGAGAAGCACCACAGCAGTGTACGATCATACTGTGTAGTGTATCCCATCCCACACCCACCTGCAAGCTCATTCCACACAAATATTAATGGCAATCCTGGAAGCAAATATGTTTGCACGGGGTTAATTAGGGAAAAATACATTATCGCTGATGTCTTGCCATGCTTTTGTTAATAGCCAGGAGGAAATGAGGGCACAGCAAAGCCTGGGAGCCTCCCAGTTTCTTGCAGTAGCTGATGGAGAGATGCAGCGTTTTATTTGCCCATAATTGACGGGGGTTATTGTATTAACGAAGCAGGAGTTGAATATTAGCTGTTAAATACAACCATCATCATCTTCCTTGACTTGGAAGGAGGATTTCTTTTAAACCCCAAAAAACTCTACAGTAGCAGCAGCCAAAACAAGATTATCTCCTTTCCCAGTGCTCCATAAAGCTGGGAATTACTGAGTCTTTTTAGATATTACAATGTTTGTCAAGCAACAATTAAAAACGCACCAGTGATTAAGCAAACACCATAAAGCTTTTACAATTCATTTGAAGCAGGCAAATATTTGTGCAGCCAAATAAAAAAATCGCAACCAACCTTGAAGTATTTGGTTCTCTGAAGATTCAAAATCCTTCATTTTGAAAATGGATTTTTAAAAACTCCCTTTAAGACTCCAAGGCCGTCCAACCTGGCCTCAGACTCTACCAGGGATGGGGCAGGCATAGATTTTTTTGTTCAGTCACAAAGCTGTCATCAGCAATGGCACACAAATAATTATTACTGGCACTTACAGCCTAGAAACCCCATACAGTGCTGATTGTATGGGATAAACCAGCCGCTTCCCAGGAAGTTTCCAATCTCAGGCGTGTAAATTCAAATTATCCGAGTTTTCCAGACACCTGTGCTACGAGGCAGGAGGGCTTATCCAAAATCAAGCTTCCAGAACAAAGCAGAAATCTCAACTCAATCTGAAACCGTGAGCTTCACTCCAGGTGTATTACTTCTCCCTCCAATAAAAGGAAATGCCATCCCCTGGGAAAGGGGGGACAGTGGGGATGAGCTCTGCAGAGCCCCTGATGTCCCCACCCAAACTGGGCCGTGTCCAAAAAGAGTTTTAGGTTGGAGATGAAGGAAAACTTCTTCCCCAAGCAGGTGTCCCTCTGGTTCAGGGCACCTTCGGAGTGCCAGGAGCTGTTGGACAAAGCAACAGCTGGCCTGGCAGCCCCTCTCCCCGAGGAAGGCTGGAGAAGCTTTGCTGAGGTCCTTTCCAACCAGCACAAGCCCAGGATCAACGGAGGTGTCTGATTATCACAGGCAGAGCACCTGAGTTTCTCCTTCACACACAAAGCACAGCAGCCTTCACCTGCTTCCCTAAATCAGCTAAATTCTCCTAAATTCCCCCCATTTCCTCAAGAACAAAGCCAACTCTGCTGTTTTAGCAGAGAGCATCTGACAACAATAAATCTGTATTTGGGATCTCTCGCGATGGAAGAATCACAGCAGCGCTTGGAAATTATGAAGGATTACAAAAGCAGAGGCAGAAGAAATTCAGAGAACAAAAAGGACTCTGAAGAGGTTCAAGAGACTCCTCAAACACGGAATACATGATCTAATTAGATCCTAAACAGCCTTTAAGTGGAGAATGTGCCTTCCCAAGGAGGGGGTGGGCCTCTTCAATGAAATGAAAGAAAAGGGGTTTTTCCTCCAGGTGGCTCCATGTCTGACAGTGTTAAAAGCACCACGGCTCGATGGTCTGGCACACCAGGAATGACCTCCTCTCAAATCACAGAATCCCAGGATCCCTGAGGCTGGAAAAGCTCTCCCAGCCCATGGAGTCCCAGCTGTGCCCGATGCCCACCTTGTCCCCAGCCCAGAGCACTGAGTGCCACCTCCAGGCCTTCCCTGGACACCTCCAGGGATGGGCACTCCACAGCTCCCTGGGCAGCCCCTGCCAAGGCCTGAGCAGCCTTTCCATGGAGAAATTCCTGCTGCTGTCCAACCTGAACCCTTCCCCAGCTCCGTTCCCTGCCCTGCACACGCTCCAGCCCCTCCAGGGCTCTCTGGCCGGGAGGGCCCAGAGCTGGACACGGCCCTCGAGGTCCCTCAGCAGGGCCAGCCCAGAGGGACAATCACAGTCCCCAAATGCTGCTTTCTTCAACGCTGACCCTTTGCCACAAAAACATCCTTCCCTTTGCCCTGCCCATGAAGAAAATCCAAGTTTAAAAGACAGGCTCCGAGTCGGGTGCATTGTGTGAATTTAATCAGCCTATGCTCCTGCCCTCTACTACAGGTAAGTCAGGCAGAGTAACTTCAGAGCTGAAAAACAAACACAAGAAATAAAGACAATTCTATTTCTTCAAAGCCAGCCAGGATTTTGCCTTGTTCAGATCTCTGCACTTAGTTCCCAGTGCTGTCAGATCGCTTCAGATGTCTGCAGTTCAACGCAAATGCCTGGAGTTCACCTCAATTCCCATCAAATAACCAATCCAGGGTATCCAGGACATGTCAGAGGAAAGGAGAAGACAGCTTTAGGGTCGCACCTGCACTTTCTGCTGTGTACAGAGGCCATGCACTACCCTGAAAAAACAAAGAACTAACACAGCATAGCTGAGCCTCTTCCCACGCTCCTCATTCCTGAAGTTAATTAAAGAAGAGACACTATTTAAATCTCATTTCCTCCAGCTGGGTGTCAGGCAGAGGCTGCAAAGGGCAGAGCTTCACCAAACCCATTTCAAACACTACTGACTTTGATATTCCAGAGTAAAAGGTTTTGCAAATAACTTCAGAGGAGTGAATGCAGTTGTCAACATTTCTGTTGTCTGGATGGGTTTTATTGCAGCCTAAAGATAAATAAAAGCGCTCCCATTCTGAGTCCATTCCCGGAGAAGATGCAATTCATGAAATATAATGAGTTTTTCAAACGTGCAATACAGAGAACTTGTTTGGTGTCTTTTTTTTTTTAATTAAAAAGCCTATCTGCAGTTTTGTCAATTTATTTGGTATCCAAATGCTTTTAACACTGGCACTCAAATAATATGAAATCCATCTTTGCCAGGGAACTTCAGAGCAGATAAATGCAAGTAAACTACAGCCCTCTACAGCATCCCAAACTTGAGCAAATATTGCCAGTCTGAGGGAGCTGGGAAAGGGGCTCAGCCTGGAGCAAAGGAGGCTCCGGGGGACCTTCTGGCTCTGCACAACTCCCGGACAGGAGGGGGCAGCCGGGGGGTCGGGCTCTGCTCCCCGGGAACAGGGACAGGACAAGGGGAAACGGCCTCAGGCTGGGCCAGGGGAGGCTCAGGTTGGACAGCAGCAGGAATTTCCCCATGGAAAGGGTGCTCAGGCCTTGGCAGGGGCTGCCCAGGGAGCTTTGGAGTGCCCATCCCTGGAGGTGTCCAGGGAAGGCCTGGAGGTGGCACTCAGTGCTCTGGGCTGGGGACAAGGTGGGCATCGGGCACAGCTGGGATTCGATCATCCTGAAGGTCTTTTCCAGCCTCAGTGACTCCATCATTGGAATTGTTATCATTATTGGAATTATTATTATTCCATCAATTTCATTATTACCACATCATTGCCACAAGCAAATGGATTTAAGGTCATGAGGTCGATACCATGGAGGAGATGTCAGCTGTTTTGTCCCAGAGCATTTGCAGCTGAAAAGGCCAGGGAGCCTGATGAGACAGCACACAATCCCCAAAAATACACTGAGACTTTCAGCTCCTCTCCAGAATTCTGCTTCTTTTAGGAAGCGTAACTGATGTGTAGCATTAATCAGTATTTTAAACTGACATATCAGAGCAGTAATACAGAGCTGTGGCAAAGGAAAGCTCGAGCTGCCCTACACGGCCTTCTCCTCACTTGAAACATCTCCCCACAATGCCTGGGCTGTGTAAAAAATCCCACTTCAAACGACATCCCTGAAATCGAGACAGGAACAGCCCTGCTATCAAAGCGTGAGGCAATCAAAGCATGGCGAGAGTACCAGCAAGAAGGGTGGAATGCTGAATGCTGCATATTGAAGAGATTTCCTTTTATCAACACAGGAATTGTCTGCAAAACATCTACAACTGCAAGGCTGCTCCTTGTTCCCTCAGGCTGCAGTTTCACCCCTGGCAGCAGATGGAGAGTGAAGCCCTCGTGTGCAAAGTCACAGTGGTGCCCTTAAAAACCTTCCAGGGACCTTCAGTGCCACAGAACACATCAGCAGGGAGATCAGAGGAGCTCAGCTTGGAAAGGCAGGAGCCTCCACAGAGGCTCTGTGTTTGGTTTAGGCTCAGTTTCCTGGCTGGAGGAGCAGCCCAGCCCTTTACTCTGCTATTTTCCCCCACTGCCCCACTCAGGTGAGACCCCACCTGCAGAGCTGCCTCCAGCTTGGAGGTCCCCAACAAAAAAAGGACCTGGAGCTGCTTGAGCGAGTCCAGGGGAGGTGGAGATGCTCCCAGGGGTGGAGCCCCTCCGCTCTAGAGCCAGGCTGGGAGAGCTGGGGGTGCTCACCTGGAGAAGAGAAGGCTCCAGGGACACCTAGGAGCTCCTTCCAGGGCCTAAAGGGGGTCCAGGAGAGCTGGAGAGGGACTGGGGACAAGGGCTGGAAGGACAGGACACAGGGAATGGCTTCCCAGTGCCAGAGGGCAGGGATGGATGGGATATTGGGCAGGAATTGTTCCCTGGGAGGGTGGGCAGGCCCTGGCACAGGGTGCCCAGAGCAGCTGTGGCTGCCCCTGGATCCCTGGCAGTGTCCAAGGCCAGGCTGGACACTGGGGCTTGGAGCAGCCTGGGACAGTGGAAGGTGTCCCTGCCCATGGCTGGAGGCACTTTAAGGTCCCTTCCAACCCAAACCATTCCATGATTCTGTGAAGAAGCCCCACAATGACAGAACAGCACCCACTCTTCATATCCAGCAGCTCCGAACCCCGGAGCAGCCCCATGCGTATGCCCAGGCATTCAGAGGATGCAGAGAATCCTGTCCAGGTGAGCCAGGGACAAACCAGAGGCCCAGACTCTGGTACCAGCCCCCTGACTGAGCTGATCTCAAGATCCCAGGGGAAATAACCATGGATTGAGGTTTTGTTCTATGCACCTTCTCCATAGACACCTATCTTTTGTGTGCTGCAAGGAATGGGAACTCTTTCCTCCTAGCACTCTCCATTCGAGAAACTCATTCCCCACTACTATCAGCCAGCTGGGAATTTAGGAGAGCTTGAATGGAAGAAGAAAGAGCTGCTCTTTTCACCTGTTCTTTGTGCTGATTCCAAGAATTCACTTTTGAGGGGATTGTGCTCCCCAAATAGGAGGTGGCAAACAATTTGCTTGCTGCAGGTTCAGCTGAATATTCTAGGAAAGACTAAGAAATTGGATTGTGGTGCCAGCCTCAAAAGGAGCAGGGTGATGTACAAGAGGACACCAAGCCTGCTGGAAGGAATCTGGGATTCCTGAAGGTAAAGCAGCAATGACAAATGGGGACGAGCAGGAAAAACCCCTACGACCAAAGTCAGCAGGGTAGTAGGAGAGACATATTTTCCTGTTTTGTTATCCATACATTAATAAAGCCCCAGCACTGCGGGATGCAGCACATGGCGCATCCATCTGCTCCACCCACACCTCACACTCTGAAAATAGCCATCCCCAAAACCCAGAGCCACGTCCAGAGCGGGCCACCCACCTCCAGCAG
Source organism: Melanocharis versteri (assembly GCA_013397845.1). Taxonomy (NCBI): domain Eukaryota; kingdom Metazoa; phylum Chordata; class Aves; order Passeriformes; family Melanocharitidae; genus Melanocharis; species Melanocharis versteri. The sequence continues at coordinate 83,784 of VZTG01007478.1, forward strand.
CAACTTCCAGCAGCTCTGTCAGTCACAACAAACTCCACTGACTGCCCACAAAAGCTGCTCCCCATTCCCTAATGGGCAATCCCACATGTGCTGCTGGCTTGTACCCCCGCTGGCAGTGTCCAAGGTCAGGCTGGACAGGGCTTGGAGCACCCTGAGATAGTGGAAGGTGTCCCTGCCCATGGCAGAGGGTGGAATGGGATGAGTTTTAAGATCCCTTCCAACCTAAATCATTCTACGATTCTCTGATTTCCCCTGATATTGTCTCCTCTCCTCCAGGGATGTCCAGAATCCAGGGGAAGCTGCTTTCTATTGATCCAGCTCAATCCCAGGGGTGCCCTGCCTTGCTTGAGCCTTGCCATAGACACGGAGGCCTGGAAAACAAGGAAACACTCATTGACATTATACTTGTGGAGAATTTAAGAGAAGAATAACTTTAGTGTTGGTTGTTCACTCACATTTTGCCTCACAATAACCCCACAGTATTATGAAAGGCATGCAGGGATAATAACTAAAATTAATCATCAATGAAACCTGTAGTAGGTTTAACATTGAAAAAATCCTCCTGTTCCCCATGGGCTGGAGAGACCTGGAGCCCACTGCTGCCTGAGAAGCAGAGGCAGCAGGATCCTCCTGATCCAAAGGGATCTGCCAGTGGAGATGGTGCTGCTTCCCTTGGCTGAAAGCAATAAAAATTGCAGTAACTTTTACTGACTGATACCATATTTGAGGTTATTTTAGGGAGATTGTTCTACGATTCCCTTAATGGAAGTTTATTGGAAGTGATGGATTTGAGATACAGGGAAGCACAGCTCCTCCAATACTATCAATCAAATGTTTAAATTACTCCAGTGTAACTCAGAGAGAAACCTTGAATTACAATGGGCAAAATAATCTTTAAAAACTCTGCTTTTATGGACAGCAGGAGAGGCAGCTTGGGGTGATTTCATGTCATCAAGGAGCTTCTAAAAGTGGCTATAGAGAAGAGAAGGCAGTGGTTGCTTTGGTTCTGAAACACAAATTGGGTTTGTTTTGGTACCATGTGGCTCTTTGTTCCTCAAGTAGTGCCAGGAGATAGTCTAGAATGAGAAATTTTATATAATGTGGGGCAAAATCCAGCCCCTGTGCTGTTGCATTCTAATCCGGGAAAAGACCACGTGTCACTGAGCCCATAAATTAATATTTATGGTAAATATTCCATTGCATCCCCTTGTTTATCAAACTCTGCCCAAAGCAAAGCTTTACTGTCGACAGCAAAGTTCAGTCACCTCATTTCTCACAGCTGCTCTGGCCAAATTTCAAACATCAGCAACATTTTCAGTGACATCTATAAAAAGGGATGAAATGGGAGCTCTTATGAACTAATTATCTGACATCTGCTGTTAATATTAACTGATGCTTCAAGGGTTGCACAGAGAAAGTCATCATCTCCTTATAACCGTGTTTAAGTGATGGCATCTCAGCTCGTTTCACTCTGCAATTAAACCGACGTGAAAAATATCAACAAAATTATTTCCACAAGTATTTCAGAACAACTGAAGCACTTCGTTTCCCCTGCATGGGGATCACCCTCCTTCTTGTGTTGTATCAGACACAACAAACAGGACTTTGCTATTTATTGTTGCTTTATCTGCTCAGCCAAACGTGTCTACGGAGTTTTTAAACGTGGATTTAACACTGGAAGTTTTCCCTATAAATAAATACCCAGTCTTAAAGCTGCCCATGATGCCAGAACCGCCAGGTGCTCACCTGGAGAAGAGAAGGCTCCAGGGAGACCTCAGAGCCCCTGCCAGGGCCTAAAGGGGCTCCAGGAGAGCTGGAGAGGGACTGGGGACAAATGATGGAGGGACAGGACACAGGGAATGGCTTCCCACTGCCAGAGGGCAGGGATGGATGGGATATTGGGCAGGAATTGTTCCCTGGGAGGGTGGGCAGGCCCTGGCACAGGGTGCCCAGAGAAGCTGTGGCTGCCCCATCTCTTCCTTCAGCACCACCTTTAAGGCTTTTAGAAAAGGGGATAAGGAGCAGAGCCTGGGAAACTCGTGAATCCTGGAATTCCAGACTGGTTTGGGTTGGAAGGGACCTTAAAGCTCATCCAGTGCCACCCCCTGCCATGGGCAGGGACTCCTTCCACTGTCCCAGGTGGCTCCAAGATCTGTCCAGCCTGACCTTGGGCACTGCCAGGGATCCAGGGGCAGCCACAGCTTCTCTGGGCATCCTTATTCCAAGATGCCTGGGGATGTTTCAGGTACACAATGATCCCAGGTGGTGAATGAATTTTTCATTCTGTTTTCCCCATCTCTCCTGTATTAGTCTGTCCCTCAGTTAAAATTTCAGGCAGGACCACCCATCCCTGTGCCCGTATCCCCAGAGCCACGGAGATGCCATCCTGAAAATGCTCCTGAACAAGAAGAGGGGAAAAAAACTCCTGCTACACCTTGTCCCATTGTCCTCAACATCATTTTCTCATTATCATCCCCTTGGAGGAATAATCCAATCCCATTTTGTTACATTACTTGCAAAACCTGTAAAGGTCACAGAAAAATACAGGCAGTGGAAGGGCGACTTTAAATTACTTTCTCCCAGGATATATCCATTTATACATCCATTTATCTCCCGCCAGGCACACCGGACTGGCTGGGCCATCCCAGGTTTCTTATCTCCATGTAACATCAGAGAGATTTTAATCAAACAGTTGAGTATCTAAAGTCAACTTCCTTCCGAAGTGTGTTTTAGGGAGAGCTGAACAAACTTTGCCCCAGCTTCTGTAATTGTTAGAGAACATCTGAAGGCAACATCCTTCTGCAAGGCTTTTAACGAGCCTCCGCAGTTTTAATTGGCAGCTCACTGCTACCTTATTTTTCCTCACAAACTATGCGTGAGGAAAACCAAGCTCCTCTAAAGTTCTGTCATTCCTGGGGCTGCAGCGAGCAGTGCACAGGACTCCATTAAAACAAAAGCAGCAGTGGAAAATTCAGACTCATCCAGGCTTGGCAAGGAACGGCTGAGCTCCCGCCTTAATCCCGTCGCGCTGGGTTTTGTACAATTAGTGCAGCTGGCAAGCACAGCAGCTTGAGGGACTCTTGTGCTGCCTTTTGAGGGCCAGCAAAAGGATTTACATAATTTAGAGTTTAATAACTTCAGCCTTTGCTTGCCTTTTTTTTGCTAATAGTTCTCCTGAAAACACGGGCCGGTGTGGAGTGTAACTCCCCTGAAATCATCAGCCTCACATGGAGATGTTTCTAGGGGATGGTTTTATTTGAATTTTGCCACCAAGGGAATCCATTTCAGACATTAAGACCACTTCTAAAATAAGCAGAACGTCCTTAGAGGATGGAGAATCTGCTCCTTCCACAAAATCCACCCTAAATCACCTGCAAAAGTCTGCTCCACACATTACTCTTTAAGAGGAATGAGCACTTCTGCACAATATTAACAGCAGATTAATTTCATTTCTTCCCACGTCTTTTCTGTTATCAAAATGAAGAATCACAACATTTTAAACACAACCTCAGTTCAGCTGCAGGGATTTTTGTCTTTTTTGCTGACCTCTCATAGCTCTTTCCTCCACCCATGTCTCTAAAAACAGAGGATCAGAGACATCATTTTAGGTGTAGCCATAACGAGTGGTGTTTTCCTCATTCCAAACTTAATTATTTGTTGGAATCAGGGAGGGAAGTCTGTGGTTCTGCTTTGAATTGCAAGCAGCATCCAGGTTTGCATGCAGGCACTTGAGAACTCTGGATAACCAATACAGAGAGAGGGAGAAATTAGCTGCTGGTTTGGATTTCACTGAGTGTGCAACAGAAGACGATCTGTGAACATCAGGGAGTCAGAAATCCTTGACAATTCCATACTTGGAGCACACTGACCAGTTTCTACCAGAAGAAGAAAAAGCAAACCAAAAAAATCCCCCAAACCCCCCACTATTATTCTTCCTGTAATACCTGGAAATGTAAAGCAAACTCTGCAGAACAACCAAACAAAAATCAGATGTCAAAAATTGTACGTTTATCTTAAAAGAAGGCCACATGTCAGGAGATGTGTCCCTGCCTTCCCCGATGCTCCTCAACACCCAAGGGTTTGGGCTCTTCCCAGGCCCTGCTTGAACTCAAATCCCACCCTGCTCTTATTTAAGACTGCAATAATAGGGAAAAAATATGATAATAGTGCTCCTGGGGCGTACTTTCCAAAGCCCTGGATTGCCTTATTAAAGCGGTCGTTATGAGACAGGAGTCAGATCAGAATCATTAAATTTTAACATCTCCTAAATTCTGTTGCAAAGACAAAGCCCTTCCTCCAGTGATTTATATCTGAAGTTTGCTCCTGCAGAGTGAGCACGAGCTGAAGAGCCCGTGTGGACTAACAGTGAGTAATGACACTAAAATCTTTATTATTTACAAACCAAAGCCAGGGTACACATAAAACCCAGTTCCAGCAGGAGATGTCAACTCAGCTGACACCTCATTATGGCCCAGATGCAGCACTGAGCTCCAAACCCCCATAAATCCATCGTTCACTCAGCCTCTGCTGCAACTTCCCTCTGAAAGCAGCGCTTAATGTCCTCGTAATGAAGTACAGGCAGGCACATCAAAACACACTCCTGACGCTCTGGAGGTGATGGAAAGCTCTCTCCTGAAAATTGGGAAGCCCTGAGTTAAAGTGTTTCTCCAAATGGGAGCTGGATGATGCTCCCTGACACTTCTTCCCCACCAGTGTTGATTGACTGAGCGTCTGTTCTCACTACAGCCACCAATTTCATTTCTCCTGTAATAAACCTTGGAATGATCCAAGCTGTCCCCAGGCTAAACGGAGTATTTACCACCACTCAGCTTTCTAGGGATTTCCCACATTTACTGCTCATTTCCCCAAGGAACAAGCAGGGGTTTGAAGCTGTGTAGGATCAGCTAAGTCAATACCATGCCCTGAGAGGATGCAAACACCTCCACACCTGCAGCAGCTCCCCAAGCTCATTACAACCCCAACTGTACTGATTTCTGCACTAACCAGAGAGAAAATTCCTCCCAGCCCCTTGCTGGCCCCGGGAAGGAGATTAAAACCCAGCAGAACTCTAATTACATGATGCTGCTGGGAAAGGACCAGAGGAACAATGAACACAGACTCCTCTTCCTTGAGGCAAGGACTCTGAGAATGGCTGGAGCAGTGACCTTACTCCAGCCCCCAGTTCAACCAGGACAAAGGGATTTGGGACAACTGAGAGCCACGTGCCAGTCTGGAGGTTTGCTCAGGAGGGAGCCCTCAGGCGTGGAAAAGGCAGTAAGAGGAAAACTGACAGGAAAACCTGCTGTGTGTAATTCCCTGTGGGAGTCCCTCGCATAACCAGGTGACAGTGGCCACAGGAACAGAGTGGTTATGTGGGATTCCACTCCTGGGAGTGGAGGATCTCGTGCCTTTCAGCTCTGCATTCCTAAGGGGAACCAAGCAACAGCCATCTTCTCACTGCCTTTTCTAGGATTTGACCTTTCTCTCTGCTCTTTCCAACCTTCCCCAGCTGTATTTATCACACAAACCTGCTGCTTATCTGAATTTATCACCATCACCTGAGGTAGCCAGCACTTGTGAAAAGGCCAGGTTTGCACAGGTGAGAACAGAGAACATCAGTCACATCCATCAGCCCTATGGAGAACAGCACGTCCTGCAGAAAATAATCCACTTATCTGTTCCTGCTTTCTCATTCCTGCCCATTTGTTCTTTTCCTTTCTTTTCAAAGCACAATTAGGTATTTGGAAAAGGCTTTCTTCTGAGCAGGGGCTCATACAGCTCATTATTCTGGTACAAGAATACCAGTGGTTTGTATTATTCAAGTTTGTACCACTTGTTTGGATTATTCTGTGCCCTTCTAACTCCTCCCCCACAGCACCTTAAAACCACGCAACAATTTATTATCTCTCTCTGCTTCAGACACCACATAAACTCTTATCCTCAGGATCAAGGAGGACCGTGATATCAGATCTCAACTCTGCATCTGAATTTAAACAAAAACCTGTTTAAGTTGTACATAGCAATGTGATTTATTTCCTCTGCTTAATTGTGCAAGCCAAGCCTTTGCCCAGAACACTCATAAAAGAAAACAGATTACAGGAGAAGTGCTGAGGAGTTTAGAGCAGGGGGTCAAGTGCCATCCAGATTCTTTTTCCTGATTTATTTTAGTCAGCTTAGTGGGAAAACAATTACTTGTCCTGAACAAATACTAAGCTTGGCTTACTGAGTTTCCCTTGAAGACTTAAACAGGTCAGAAAGGTTCTTCTAAGCAATAAAAATATAATTATCATGAGATTCAGCAGGCATTGTAAGGAAAACTGTGGTATAAGCTTCTGGCTCCTCTGCATGGGGTAGGATCAACCTGAGTGACTGAATGAAGCATTTCCTCTGCATCTTCACACACACACAGTGGCTAAATTCCATACCAAAATCCATGCCCTCAAGAGTTTAATTCACTGAGAAAGTGAAACATCTAAAAGAGGCTGCAACTTCCAAGTGAAGAGATGAGAAAACATCTAAAATGCTCTTACTTTTGACAGTAGCTGTCCGGGTGCAGTTGTAGAGGATGGCTAACTCCCCAAAAACCTTGCCAGGTCCCATGGTGCAGAGCTTCACTCCCTCTTTTGTCACTTCAACCTTCCCATCTATGAGAAAAAGAAGAGAAAAAGACCGTTTTAAAATGGCAGTTAAATAATTTCAGACATTCTAAAAGGAAGATTAATGTTTTTCAGATTCAGGTTTTAAAATGTATTTGATTCCAGGCCAGGTTGGACAGGGCTTGGAGCAGCCTGGGATAGTGGAAGGTGGCCCTGCCCATGGCAGGGGGTGGAACGGGATGAGCTTTATGTTCCTTTCCATCCCAAACCATCCTGGGATTCTGTGCTGTGAACAAAAAACACCAGAGCCCTACAACTTCAAAAAGAATTAAATGTATTATGAAGGAGAAGAAAAAGGTTCAAAACCAACTGTTGCATGCAGAAACTTTCAACATTTGAGAGTTTTTTAGTGGAGCATCTGTACAGTCAGGACATACTTACAGTACACTAAATTCAGTGTGAACTTTGTTTCGTATGTTACACTTTCAGGTAAAATTTCCCCCAATTTTTTGTGTTTAAAAAGGAAAAGATATAGGTCTTTAACACCACACATGAAAACGGCAGTGTAATTTTGCTCATTTTCCCTCAGAAACTAATCCCTGAGAACACTTATCCATGAATAACAGAACTATTATCGAAAAGAAAATTACTCTGACCCGTTGCTATTATTTAATTCCCATCTCTCCACTCCATGCCTTTCTGAATATCTTATTTTATGAGGGGAAATCTGCATTATCAGCTTACCTGCACCATGCCGGGAAGGGAGGTGTGAGGAAGGGTTAAAATCCAAGGTTGGATGGAAAGAAAGGAGCTCAGAACCAACCTGGGAGGCTAGAAGTGACCAACCTTTTAAATCTGGCAGGGTTTTAAAAGCAAGATTTGAAAAACAAGAGCTGGGAGAAGGGAAGGAAGAGGGGACAGACGTGAGGGGGCCACGGGGTTATTCCCGCCAAAAAACAAAAGGGCGGGAAAAAAGAGCGAAGGTTTTGAACCTCAGCAGCCTAAAAAGCCTCCCCTCACACCCCAAGGTGGGAAACAGCTCCAGGAATCATGGAACACAACCAGGGAACTGAAACACAGACTCATTTCCATTGGAAAAGATGATTATTTATCAAGCTGAAAGCGGCTCTTTGGTAATTATTACGACCCAAAGGTTACCTGGGCTGTGGGAGTGTAAAATGGTGGCAGCTTTTTCTGTAATACTGAAGCAGAGTTGAGGAGGGATTAAAATATCTTCATTACAAGTTAATTTTTGTGATTAATTTTATAAATGTTTGATTCATTTCTTCATATTAAGTATCAGTCTGATAAGAAGCACAAAAATACATGTTTATCTCAAGAATGAGCAATATCAACCTTTAGTGGAGCCTCACAAACTTCAGAGATTCCTAAATTATTCTGAAGGATGTAATTTTTTCTTTAATAAAACTGAGTTTCAGCAGCTTTTTCTGCAAAAAGCTCTGCCGCAAAAAGCTCTACAACTAAAACCTGCAAAGGGAATGATTTTACCTCACTTTTGGCTCATGGGTTCTGAAGAAAGACAATTCTGAGCACTAATGCATAGATGGAATCACATTATTCCCAAGTGTTGGGGAGTGCAAGAAACATGTTGGTGATGAAATTAAAATACTTGTTTTAAAAGTATCGAGAGGATTTCCCAGCACAATATTGGCAGGATTGGATAAAACTATGTTCTGTGGTTTAGTAATTAATATGCTCTTTAATTACAATTTATTGTCCTGAAGAAAGCCTCCCATTCTCCTGCTGTGTAACTAAGCAATCTGGAAGATTAAACAGCTCACCATAACATGCCCAGACCATGAGCAAAATTCACCTCTCATGGAATTAAAAGGTCAAAGGACTGCTCTAGAATTTTTCCCATTTTCTTTTCCTACCTGGAAGCCTATGCAGTGCAGTTTTCCACGGAGCAAACAAATTGTTCTGCTGTATCAACCAGATAAAGGAACCAAATGAAATGCAACACAATATTGATCAATTAATGGAGATATAGCTGCAACTTGCCTTGGCATCTCCATCAGACAAACACTAAATAATGCAAGAGATGTTTCTCTCCAGGCAGGAGAATCAGAAAATGCTGCATTTCAGTCTAAACATTGAGCATTATTGAATTCAATATTATATTTAATTTACAGCTTGGGCTGATTTTGGGGAGCTTTAACTGGCATACAAACAATGCACTTTTCTGTCAGCGGTAAGAAACTATTCCATAATGATGGGCAATGCATATGATTTTTCAAATAGAACATAAAATAAAAATCTCAGTGTCTTCAATTCCCCAGTTCCAAGGGCTCCAGCCATTCCCTGTCCAGGACGAACATGAGAAGGTGACCAGAGTTAGGGGTCAATACAAGAGATCGATGCCTCCACAAGCCACCAGCCTGCTCCCAACAGAAATACCTCCAAAAATCCCTTTAACCATGCAGAACTCAAAACATTTTGGGTTCTGCAAACAGACAAGTCTCAGGTCTTTGTTCTTTATCCTTGGACTCTTCCAGGGATGGGGCAGCCACAGCCGCTCTGGGAAACATGTGCCAGAGCCTCACCTTGCCCTGTTGCATTGCAAGATTTCAGGGAGATGCACTAGAAGTTTATGAAATTAAGCTTTTTGAAAAACTGGTCCTAGGACTTGGACTTTAATGATCCTTGGGGATATTCCACGAAGTCCAAGAGGGAACAGCTTCCCTTGCTGCCCTGGTCCCTAGCACACATCCCCGAGGGATGGCCAGAGCCTCAATTTCCCAAATGAAACTCTGCGTGCTAATTACATTGTAGTTGCAAATTTAATTGTGGAGCAATTAAAGTTTTAATTGCTAAGTGGCTGCTTGACTTCGGAGCTGGTCCGATGAAGATGTGCTAACACTGGTGTTTGTTTGGAAACACAAACTGATAATGGTCTGCATTATTCATGGAATTATTCACGGGGTCGTGCCCCAGCCACTGGGAATGTTCTCTGCGGTGGCTGTGGAGTGTTACACTTCAGAATGAGGAATATTCACAATATTAAAACTAAAGCCAGGATTTAGTTGTTTTTTGGTTTTTTTCCTCACAGCCCTTCTTAAAATAGGCTGACACTGAATTACTCCTGGTGCATCTCGGTCCTAATTTCAGGAATCATGGAAACAGTTCCTGGAAAATAATCTATACATGGAAAATCACAGAACGGTTTGGAAGGGACCTTAAAGCCCATTCAGTGCCACCCCCTGCCATGGGCAGGGAGACCTCCCACTATCCCAGGCTGCTCCAACCTGGCCTGGGACACTTCCAGGGATGGGGAACCCGTGCCAGGGCCTGTGCTCTGGTAAATTCCTGAATAACCTCCCAGGATGCCAAGTTAGACACGGATCATTTTAACCACAGAACAGTAAAAATACAGATGACCGAAGCACGTAAGAACAAACCAGGATCAATTTTGTCCCCTACAACACCACCAGCAAAGCACCGAGGTTTTGTTTTGATGGGGACATTGAGGGTTTTGTCACTCTGAGTCTACCCAGTTAAACTTGAAATCACATCTCTAGCTGAACAGCATCCATGTCCCTCAAATAAATGGAAGGATAAAAGTAATTGCACTCATGTGACTCTCTCAATCAGGAGGATCATTTTTTTCTCCCAATAATTAAATGGTCATTTTCTCTTTCCGAGCACTGAAGAAAACAGATTAAGTTGACCCGAGGAACTTGTCAGCCTGTGTGTAATTTATATAATAGACTAAATTTTTGCAATGCATTATCAGCTCTCCCTTTCTCCTCCCAGCACAGAGGAAAGGGCACTTGATGCTTCAAGCCAAAATCTTCCACGACTCCCAAATCCAAACACAGCTGAATTTTAAAGATACAGGAATATCTAAGAGGGTATCTGAGAACCCCGAGTGGATTTCTATACAATAAGAGAGTTTCTTATGTTGTCCAGTAAAGCCTTTAACATCAGGAGTGAGCCATGGGACATTCCTACCTTGTATTTCTCTGTACCCAGGAGACACCTGGAAGGCCTAATTCCTAATTTTCAGTTGTCTATCCCAGCAATGCCTTTGAAACATGGATAAGAGCAATGGATTTTAGGGTTATTCACATTACTGGGCCCTCTTCAAGTTCTGGACCCTTAGAGGGAAAAAAACCAAACAAAAAAACACTGGTTCTCCCATGAAGGCACTAATTATTCATCACATTTCCATGCCAGGTTGAAAAATACAAACACTTCTGGTGAAAAATGAGGAATCTAAAAAAGCAGGGTTCAGCATGAGCTCATGGAGTCCTAGGCTATAAATTTCATCCCACAGCTCCAAAAATGCTAGGAGGGGTGGGAGGAGGATTCCCTCAATTCAGTGCAGGATTCATGAATGACTATTCAAAATTTGATTTCATCTGTGCCTGTTTCACACTTGGATGTAGCTTGATTTGTTGGATGCTCTTCAAACTCTGCTCTGAAAACTGAGGAATGATTGTTTGCAGAAAGTTTTCTTTAGGAAATGTCACTCTGGATCTGCAGATTTTCCTGAACAATGCTGAATATATTTCAAAAATGGCACCTGAGACGAAGCACAAGTTACCCTGCAACACAGTGACAAGCCCCTGTGTATGTGGGAACTCTAAGCCCTGAGAGGTTTCTCCCTTACCCAAATTCAGGAAAGTTCTGACAGATTAACTATAGTATCAGTGAGGAAAAAAATAAATAATGCATATTTTTCCAAATTTCAAGTTGTTTTCCCACTGCAAATTGTTGCGAGAGTGCTTTGAAAATGGAGAAAATAGCAGAGCCTCACCTGTACCCCGCTCCCAAAAACCCTCCAGTGAGCTTCATCCTTGTTGGATAAAACCCCAGAGGAAGGCAAATGAAGCAAGACCCGAGTTCTGACTCCCAAACCTCCGGCTGTAACTGGTGACACTGCAAGGCCCTTCTCACGCCTCAGCAAACGCGTTTGGAGTGGAACAAACTGATTTCACCTCCCCTAACACCCTCTGGGGGAGGCAGTCCCAGTGTGATGGGACAGCCTCCCCAAAACTGGACCCTGGAAATCCTCTTGCTGGGGGGGATTTCCAGTGCCAAAGTTTATTTTGGAGAGTCTGACACCAGCACAAACCCGTGCTCAGGTGCCCAAAAACTAGAAAGTATTTACCAAGCTGGCCCTACCTCTCTGGCAGGGACCTGCTGCCAAAAAATTACATCCTAAAACTGCTTTTTAACACTGGCTTTTAAGAAATAGTTTTGAAACTGGGCTTGAAGCCATGAATGAACGTGTCCAATGTCTGCAGCCTGAAGCGGTGACTTCAGTAACACCTCCTGGATTTAAATCAAGGCACACTCCAGAGGAGGGATTACTGGCGATAAGAGCAGAGCTCCATCCCAGTTTCTACCCTGGCTGTGGGAGCGCTTTGAAAAGCAGGGAGTGCAAAGAAAGGAGGTGATTGCCGAAATCTGTAACAGCAGCCCGGGGGCAGAGAGGGGCTGGGAGAACTGAGAGCAGCCGAAAAAAGGATAAAGAAACTTCCCCTGGGCTTTAAAGGTAGGGACTAAAAGCCAGATGAGAGGAAGGCACAGAGCACTGAGAGCCAGTGTGTGGCAGCCTGTGGAGATCCCAGAGTCCCTGAGGTTGGGAAAAACCCTCCAGGATCATCCAATGCAAGCTGTGCCCGATCCCCACCTTGTCACCAAACTGCCAACATTCCCCTCGAAGGGAGAAGTGCAGAGTCCCTAATTAATTATCCCAGAAGAAATGCTCTGCCTGCGAAGGGACGGGCACTCCCAACTATCTCCTCCTCTGACCTACACAAGAAAACTCTGCAGCCAAAGCAAAATAAACGGGTTTTTCCAGGTGCCTCCTCTGGGAGAATAGAAAACTAGTTTGGAATTTTTTTCTATTGTTATTGTTATTTTTTGTTACAGGTGGACCCACTCCCAAGGGGAGATGCACGTCCTCAAAAACCATCTAAAACATTGAAAAACATACACGCAGACATGTATTTATCCTGGTTTTCTGAGATCTTTCCAGCTGTAATATATCCTTGCTCAGGGTTAGGGAGAGGTGCCTCCAGAACTCCAGCACAACCCCGATTCTCGTGTGACTCACAGATATTTTGTCTGATGTAAGCTCGGCTTCAGCCTAAAGGCACACGCAGGATTGTGTCACCCCGGAGTGAGCACTGAGCCCACACTCTCCCCCTCAGCTGGACAGCTCCCAGAAAATGAACAGCTCTGCCTGATTCATCAGGAGGAGGAAAAAAGGAGGAAGAGAGAAGTCTGGGATCCTTCGGAAAGCAACAGAAGGCGTGGTTTGCTCAGTTTGATTTTTGAGGAGCTCAAGGAGTTAAGGTGAAACTCAAGAAAATCTGCAGAGAGTGGGAGATGCTGGCAGTTCATCTGCACACACACTTCCTTATCCCAGTCCTTCTGAAGCCCAGATGTGAACAAAAAGTGATCAGAGAGAAGGGATGAGTTTCATATTTACCCTGGATAAAATATTGAAAAGCCCAAATACCCTTCAGAGCACGCCTGCCTAATTTGCCTCACTCTTACCCTGATAAATAACAAGTTTCAATCTCAAAAGCAAACAAACTCAAACGCAAACTGCTTTTCTCCCAAACATTCTGTGCAAGGACACAGCCTGCCCTGCCAAGCTGCAGTGTTTGTCCCGAATTTTGGCTCAGCACCTCTTAACCTGGAATTATGGCTCCAATTCCAGGAGTGCAAACCGACCCTTGTTTGGTACTCAAAGCCCTTTGTAAGCAAAACCCTGATTGATTTCTTTTTCACAGCCCTTCTAAGACACATAGTTAAAATAATCTCCCTTCAAATACTCAGATGTTCCCAGTGGAATACACTGAGAAAAGACGTATTTTGCTCATCTGCCCCAAACAGCTGTTAGATCTTGCCATCCAAATTTATTTCCTAGTTGCAAACCTCCTCCCTTGCTTTTCAGAGCTCTCACTTTCATTTCCTGGCTTTTCAAAATAGTTTGGAAGCATTTCAGCTCAAGAGAAAACAGCCTTAAGTTGCCCCAGGGAAGGTTTCAATTGGATTTTGGGAAATATTTCTTCACAGGAAGGGTGGTCAGGCATTGGAAGGGGCTGCTGGAAGAGGTGGAATCACCATCCCTGGAAGTGTTGAAAAGCCATGTGGATGTGGCACTTGGGGACAAGGACTGGCAGCGCTGGGTTAATGGTCAGACTCAATCTTGGAGGGCTTTTCCAACCTTAATGATTCTATGTAAAAATGTTAACCAAAAAAACCCCAACCAAAACCAAAAGTTGAAGCTAGAAACAAATAAAACACGGGAGCTGAGAAGTCAGTTTTAATTTATCCTTCAATTAAACCAAAAATGACTTTTGATTTGTGATTGATAAGTGATACTGGGACATGTAGCCACTGCAGTCTCGTATCAAAGATAACAGACCAAATCCAGAGGCTGAGATCCCTTAAAACATCACAAACTCATTCCCTTCTTTCCCTTTTTACCCAGGATAATCATGTGCTTGAAAGGCAGCGATAAAAGAACAGATATATTTAAAAACCCTGAGGCAGCCACTTGATATAGAAGCTGTAACTCACAGAAATAAAAGACTAATATTGATTAAAATTTACACACCCATAATATTTGACACTCTGTTCTGCAGGTGCACGCCCACCCATCAGTCTGCCTGCAACAGATCCCTCAGCTCAGTGCCAAACACCGACAGCACTGCATGGAAATCCCACAAAAACTGCTCAGGGCAAATCCCGAATCGCTCTTGCAGCCTCTCACTCAGGCCACGACCCTGAAGGAGGAGAGGTGCTGCAATAAGCAGGGAAGTCTTTCCCTCCTTCAAGCCACACCACAATAATTTGGGGGGAGGGGGGATGGAGGGGTGGTTACTTAGCCCAATTTTAGATGGATTCATCCAAGTACTCTGATGCCATAATGCTCTTAAAGGCCATTGCACCCTTGGTGATGTTGCACGTGCTCACAACTCCTTACTGTGGTAAATAACATGAGGAGAACTGTGTGGATAATCCACCTGAGAGACACCTGGGGATGAGCATTTATCATGTCCTTCCAGCCCACAGTGGTTGACCAAAGAGCCAAACCCTTTTCCCACACTGCTCAGAGTGCCAGGTGACTGCAAATCCACATTTACCATTCCAGGTCTCATGTTGTCACAGCACAGCTCCTCTCTCCCCTATTTTCCACATTTTCCTGGTAAAGAAACGCCTGGGATGAGGCTGCAGGGGCTGGCAGGGAAGGCTGGGCAGGCAGAGCTCTCACTGGAGTGACTCTGATGCAGCAGGAGAAGATCTCCAGTAAATCAATGTTTTCACCTGACACCTGCAATGAGCTTGGCTCTGAGCTGCACAGAAGCAGCAGCACTTCGGTGCCTTCACTCCTTGTCTGGGCACGAGGGGTTTTGAATAGCTGGTCAATAAAACTTTGCAGGTTCCTGACAGCAAAGTGTTCCTGACAGAACAGGCACTTCAGAATTTCACTCCGCTTTTTCTCCCCAAAGGCAGTAAGGGAACAATTTCTTTGGAAAACAAATCCTTTCCCATTTAACAAAAATAATTCTCCTCCAAGAGGAGCTCTGCTCAGGTTCCCAACCACCCTCACAGCGCAGTGAACAACTCTATCTAAGCTTCTCCACTGGGAAAGAAAGGTGCAGGCAGGGCCCTTTGGGAGCTGCTCCCCTTCCCATTTTATCTTGCAGCCTCCCAGGGAGATGGATGCCTGTGATTTCCTTATTTCACCCCAATATTTAGTCCACTTTGCACCTAACTGATTTAAGACCTCCAAAGCATCCTGTGGGGAAGGGAAGGTCAGTTTAGAGCTTTTTTCTTCTAGGAAGAGATGGGAAAATAACATCAGGGGCTCAACCCAAATTTCATTAAAAAATGCCAAGTGTATCATAAAGCATCCAGAACAATCAAGAAGAGAAGCAGGGATATGAGAAAAGTGTCAGCAGCAAACAAAGTGGGGATTCCTTGGAGACCTTCACATGCCTGGAAGGTTCAGGCTCCACCACAGCGTGGAAATAATGACACCTACGCAATGATGACTTCACTGCTTTAAAAGATTCTGCTCCTTTATTGCCCCAATTCCCTCTCTGTTCATCCCACAAATGACTCTTTGTGGTTTCTCCCACAGCTTTTCAAGGGCTGTTTCCTTCCACAGAACTCCAAAAATCCAGAGTTCACTGGGAAACAGGGAAAGGATGGGAGACAGGTTGAATTTAACAGAATTGTTCTGCCTTGCCTGTGCTAAAATACAGAGCTGAGTTTCCCTGGAGGCCACATAGGGATAACCTCACTCCAGACAGCAGAGAAAGGGAATGCTGGAAGTGGTTAGGACAACATTAGGGAATCAGTAATTTGGAAAAAAATACCTGTACTGTGAACTGTTGCAGGTTATTTGATTCAAAGAATAAAAAGCAGGAAGAAAGGGTGAGAAACCAAATATGTAAAATAAAGTCTTGATTCTGAGAGACAGAGAGAGAAGGGGAATTTATCATCCAGGGGCTGTTTGTTCAGATAATCAAAAGCCATCAGCTGAGAATCAGGGTGGCAGCTCTGAGGCAAGAAACCAGGGCGTAAACCACACTAAATCAGAGAATCCCAGGATGGTGTGGGTGGGAAGGGACCTTAAAGACCATCTCATTCCTGCCATGGGCAAGGGCCGTACCAGGCCAGCTGTGAACACACAAAAATCCTCCTTCAAATCTCGATTCCACCAGAGCTGCTTTTCAATTTTGCTTTACCCTGGGAAACCCAACTCTGCTGACCCCAAAGCAGTGTGAAAAACATGCCCCAGGAAAGCCTGCCCTGTGCTATCAGGGATGGATCAGCCCAGGAGGCACCTGAGGATTTCTCAAGCACAAAGACACTTTGGAAAAAAACCCTGGTGCAGGGGGAAGCAGCATTTTTGGGAATAGATATCCCCAGGGATGGAAATCAGCATAGCATTCTTGATTTGTTCAAACGCAAGACAAAGGGCTGTGAGGAAGTTTGGACCCATTCTATACAATCTAGAGGGGCATCCACTTGGAAAATCCAGGTAGGAACAATTATTTATTCTTACGAGGCTTGCTGGGTGATCACTGCCTGAGCGAGAAACTGCTCAGAAGTACGAGCTCTCATTCCAAACCCAAACTGACAAATGGGAGAATGACAAGATTGGAAACACCTTGTGATATTAAGGGACGTGATTTCTCTGTCAAATGTGTTCAAAGTCTCTTCTGAAAACAAAACAAATTGAGTTTTAATTACTTTTGCATACATCAAGTCTGCACTGAACTTTCAAGTAGCAAAGCTTCATTTCGCTCTCTGCCGCTGCAATTTGCACCACTCCAGGTTAATGCAATGTCTACTCCCTACAAATGTGAAATGCATTCCTTCATGAGCTGCTACTTCATGTTTGCAAATCAGCACGTTGGCTGGGCTCAGAAAATGTGATTTGTTACTGTCTGGGACATGAGAGAGCCGCAGGAATCAGCTTCTGATGATGGAGGGAATACAGAGTGACAAGTCCCATTTGCTTCTGAGCTCTGTCACTGGTCTCGACAGCGGAAAAAGGGGGGGGAAATCTGATATTGCTCTCTCTGGCTGTGCAGAAAACAAAGCACTCAGATCTGACCATCTGCCTGCAAACAATTTCTCAGCTCACAGGCAGTGGCTTCATGTGACAAGGTGCCATGAAGAGACTTTTCCTCAGCAGGCCAGGAAGTTTTAGTAATCCTGGTACATGGAAAGTGCAAGGGCCAAAGATAAAAGCCAAACTTTAGTGCTCAGGCTAACAAAATCAGGGTGGGAGTTTGGAGTTTGGATGGGGAACAGGTTTGGAATAATTTTCACATGGCAAACACCTGTTTTCATGCCCACAGCCCAGGGCTGGAACACTTCCTGCCTCCTCCATTCCCACACTGGCTGCTTCCTCAGACCACCTGAGAAGCTGAATCCCAGAATCACACAATCCACCATAATCCTGGGTTGGAAGGGACCTTAAAGCCCATCTCATTCCACCCCCTGCCATGGGCAGGGACACCTCCCACTGTCCCAGGCTGCTCCAAGCCCCAGTGTCCAACCTGGCCTTGGACACTGCCAGGGATCCAGGGGCAGCCACAGCTTCTCTGGGCACCCTGTGCCAGGGCCTGCCCACCCTCCCAGGGAACAATTCCTGCCCAATATCCCATCCATCCCTGCCCTCTGGCACTGGGAAGCCATTCCCTGTGTCCTGTCCCTCCATGCCTTGTCCCCAGTCCCTCTCCAGCTCTCCTGGAGCCTCTTTAGGCCCTGGCAGGGGCTCCGAGGTCTCCCTGGAGCCTTCTCTTCTCCAGGTGAACGCCCCCAGCTCTTCCAGTCTTTCCCCACAGGAGAGCTGCTCCATCACCCTGCCCAGCGGGAATCTGTTCCCAGCATGGATGCAAGCAATCACACACAAACTTTCTTTATTCCTTTCCTTGCTAAACTTTTCACCAATCTCCAGCACCCATTTCTTAGAAGGCGTGAGAAGAGGAAGGACAGGATGAGCAGGGCTCAGAGAGTGCTCTGGGTGTGGAAATCAGGAGAGCTGCAAGAACTGGTCCCTAATTAATCTCTACCAAACACATCAGGGCCACAGGGCCTGGGTGAATGCACACAATTGTACAAACCAAAGTTCACAGGAGACTGAAGGCTGGAATTGCAGAAGGGAACATCACTTAAGGACAAACATCCACAAAAGAGCTGGAAAGGTTACGGATGAGAGCTTCTGAAAAGAAACACAGAACCACCCACAACGCACATCTTTTTTGTTTTCTTTTCTCTGTGAGTGTAGAGGGAGATGAGAGGAGGAGGACAAAAAGCCAAAGAGGGTCCAAACACTGAATTTTCCCATGGATTTCTCCTCTGAGGGAGGTGATTTACTCCTTTTCCTTGTATTTTCAAGAACCAGCTCTGAACTCTTTCCCAAGAGGAAACATTAACTTCTCTTCCATTGTGCAGTTTACATAAAGCTTTCTTTTTCTCCTCCAAGCGGCTGCCTTTCTTCTACAACCTGGACTTGCCCTGACACTTCTGTAGGTTTTTAATATCAAGCACATAATATTCTCTTGAACACTAAAGGACAGTGAAACTGTGCCCTGCACAACACTGCAGAGCCGTAAATTCAGATGATGATCATGGGTGCTTTGTATTTGTCATCAAAGAGGTGCAAAGTCTCTCAAAGAGAAACACTGTGAGGATACTCCAAACTCAGCCATGGGAGAAAGTTGTCCTCCCCAAATATCAATTGATCATGCTCTGGATGAGCAAGCCCCTTTCCATGTGATGGTCTCATTATTGAATATCACCTCCCCGACATGATTTACCCCTTGGAAATGGAAAATGAAAAATAGCACTGTTGTAGTTGATGAGTTGTTGATCCATCCTTGAGCTTCGGCCTTGGCAAATTTGATTGTAAAAAGGCCCACCTGCAGTTGAAAACTTTTGCTGGGTGAAACAGGTTATAACCAAGAGTAACCCACCAGAAACCCTCCTGCCAAGGAGGAGACCCCCCAGGCTCTCTGCACAATCTGCTCAGGGCTGGGCACTGGGGCAGGATCCCTCCCTGACCTGCTGCCAATGCTCTTCCTGCTGTCCCCCACGCCACCACACGGATGGACTCTGAATGGGGAGAGGGGCATCACACATTTCACATTTCCCACAAGGAAACCAGGACAGTGACTCCGAGCCCGGAGCAGGATACGGCTCTGGATGGCTCCTGCTGCCACTTTCTGGCTGTCAATAAGGACGGGCTCGCTGCCAGAGGAGCTGCAGGGAGGGAGCTCGTTGTGCTGCCAGCTGAAAAGGCGAGGTCTGAGCCGAGCCAGCCACGTCCTGCTGAGCCATTAGCAAGGAGACAGAGCTGGCTGACAGAACAAACCCGCTCTCAGCTGCTCCTCCAGCCTCCCTCAGTCTCCTCTGGCCTTCCCTAGTGCCAAGAGCAGCACAGCCAGCGCAGGAAAATGCGTGGCACGAGCATCCCAGGGATTGAGGAGGGATTTGCACCTGTTAGATAAGGTTTTTAATCCACCTGCCTGACTGCCACTTGTCAGAGGATCTGACTGTGGCAGGAGCTACCTGAGGGTCCACCTGAGCCTGGAACAGCTCTCCCAATCATGCTGGCTGCACACCTGCTGCTGAGGCAGGGGGACATTGCCAAGGCTGAAGGCTGGTTCATTATTCCTTGGCAAATAATCCATCTCAGGGATCAGGATTAAGGAGAGGATCACCTGGAGAATGCTCTCACAAGGCACAGATCCCATGAACCTCTGGTGTCCAACAGGCAGAACATGTTCATTGTGTTGCTCAGCAGCCACTTTGCCAACGGCAGAAAGCACCAGGATAGGATTCTCCTCTCTCATCCCTCATGGAAAGCCTGGGAACAGCAAATGATGGCTGTGACGACAGATATAAAATGTACCAGAGGTCTGGGACTAAGCACCAAGGATTTAGGCCCAGCCTATCCAGAAGACAAGCTGCTTTCTTGCATTAACTATCCACTTTCCTTGGGAGGAGAGAAAAAGCCCCGTCCATGAGGCACTTCCAGGCATCTTTGGGAACTCAAAAGCACAGCCTCATATATTTGAGGGCTTCACTTTTAAAGAAAGGGAAGATAGTCCTCCATCCTGCCAGCAGTTGGTTTGCCAGCCTGCCTGCTGGATTTAGATTTATATTTGGAGAGGAAACATTACTTTGGATACCTTGAGATGGCAAGATTCAAATAGGAAATAAAAAGAGCAGGAGAAAAATAAAGTATAGACACCTGTATGGATGGTCCAGCTAGACCATGCCCCAGGAGGAGGAGATCATGCAAACCACAAACACACCCAGAAATGGCAGTCTGAGCAGGCTGGTGTGTAAAATACCACAGAATCCCAGGATCCTTTGGGTTGGAAAAGCCCTCCCAGCCCATGGAGTCCCAGCTGTGCCTGATGCCCACCTTGTCCCCAGCCCAGAGCACTGAGTGCCACCTCCAGGCCTTCCTTGGACACCTCCTTTGGGCACTCCAAAGCTCCCTGGGCAGCCCCTGCCAAGGCCTGAGCGCCCTTTCCATGGAGAAATTCCTGCTGCTGTCCAACCTGAACCTCTCCTGGCCCAGCCTGAGGCCGTTTCCCCTTGTCCTGTCCCTGTTCCCTGGCAGCAGAGCCCGACGCCCCCGGCTGCCCCCTCCTGTCAGGGAGTTGTGCAGAGCCAGAAGGTCCCCCTGAGCCTCCTTTGCTCCAGGCTGAGCCCCTTTCCCAGCTCAGCAGTCACAGTGTCACTTCTCAGTGTCACCACCCAGGAGCAAACCCCTGCCATCACCAATGTCACCATCAAACACACCCTCAGTGGGACCCCCTCCTGCTGCTCACAAACAAGGGGTGAGCTGTGACCCCTCTCCTTCCCTCTCTGCCTGCTCCCACAGAGCAGTTTGTTTCGGAAGCTGTAAGATGGGACAAAGGGATTCATCAAACCCAAGGGCTCCCGAAGGCAAAGATGAGTGACTGCCAGAGCTGCTGTGTCCAGGGAGCCCGGTGATTTATTCCTGCTGGGGAATGTCACAAGGAAGGATGCGCTGGGTCCCTGACCCATGGAACCCTCAACTGCCCCAGAAACCCGGGAGCTCAGGCAGCAGGGAGCCAGCACTGCCAGCAATCCATCCATCCCTCCCTCCATCCCTCCCTCCATCCATCCCTCCATCCATCCCTCCATCCATCCATCCATCCATCCATCCATCCCTCTCTCCATCCATCCCTCCATCCATCCATCCATCCATCC
>VZTG01007478.1:106123-206067 GCA_013397845.1 Melanocharis versteri
CCATTCCTCTATCCATCCCTCCCTCCATCCATCCATCCATCCATCCATCCCTGCCTTCTCCCACTGGGAAAAATGACAGTACACCCCAGGGCACCCAGGCTGCATCCCAGGGTGAGATCCACGGACCCCCAGACGGTGCTGGAGCAGCTGATTAACACAAGGCAGGAGGCAAACAGCTGCTCACACGTCCAGTTCACACAGGGGAGATGATAAATGGAGCCCTGCAGTTTTCTGAGGAAAAGAAGCAGAAATATTCCTTTGCATCATCACAGAATTCCAGAATGGTTTAGGTTGGAGGCAACCTTAAAAATCATCCTATTCCCACCCCCAGCCATGGGCAGGGACACCTCCCACTGTCCCAGGCTGCTCCCAGCCCCAATGTCCAGCCTGGCCTTGGACACTGCCAGGGATCCAGGGGCAGCCACAGCTGCTCTGGGCACCCTGTGCCAGGGCCTGCCCACCCTCCCAGGGAACAATTCCTGCCCAATATCCCATCCATCCCTGCCCTCTGGCACTGGGAAGCCATTCCCTGTGTCCTGTCCCTCCATGCCTTGTCCTCAGTACCTCTCCAGCTCTCCTGGAGCCCCTTTAGGCCCTGGCAGGGGCTCTGAGCTCTCCCTGGAGCCTTCTCCTCTCCACGTGAGCACCCCCAGCTCTCCCAGCCCATGTTCATTATTTGGTTCACTTTGGATCACAAAGGAAAGCATTTTTCTGTCTCTCTCCTCCTCTCCCCTCTCTCCAGAGGCACACTTTGGGAGGCAGAAGTGGTGAGAGAAACTCCAAGGATCCTTTCCCCCTCAGGACAGCAGAGGCTCTGCCATTTGCTCTGCTTTGCATTTGAAGTGTTGGATGTGCCCAAAGCAGCGGGCAGGTGGAGCTGGGAAAAAGCAGGGATGGGCAGTAGAGCACAGCAGCCTCGAGAAATTGAGAAATCAGAATCTGACTCTGAACCCTGGGCACATCCTAAACACCCCTGGTTTGCAGACAAGTAACTGGGCACAACAACTTCACCCTGAATGCCCCTCTTTACCTGAAAATCCCTTCCCCTTTCCACATCCCCAGTTCCAGGTTCTCTTTTAGAGGCTTAAAAAGCATGAGAGGCAAAAATCTGAAGCATTCATTATACACTTACCCAAATTAAATGTCATTGTTTACATTTTCCTTAGTTGGATAATTGTGTTTTGGGGCAATTTGGAAAATGGAAATGTTGTGAAATAAAGGCATAATGTCCTTAATTTGATGCACCTGTTCCATCCCTATTTTCCAGCAAGGAGGAAAGGCCTCCCCTTGGATTCCAGGGGTTCTGTTGTTTCCACAACTGCAATCCCTTTGTGCAATTAAATCCATTAAAAGCCGCACACGGATATATCCAATTCCCCTAAATTCCATTTCAGGGAGGAACAGGGAAGAGCTGAGGGAGCAAAAGGCCAAGCAAGGAGTTGTCTGGAAGGTTTTATAACACGAGTAAGTTTGCCTTAAAATTTGAAACCTGGAAGATTTTGTTACAAGTGCCCATATTTGTTTTTTTCCAGGGCCTTTCGGTAGGAAAGGAAGTCATGGAAGATTTACTGCTCCGACTCCATGGACTCTTATCTCCCCCACACACACACTGACAGGAGCAGAATTCGGAAATAATTGAAGCTCCATTGCAGAACAAGGGCTACGAACTCCTGATCAGCATCAGGAACATGAACCCCACTGAGGGACAAAATGGCAAATATTTTCCCAGCAGCAGGCACAGATTGTTTTAGCTCTCTTGATCGTGGAGCTGCTCAGCCAAGATTTTTTAACATCAATGCATTCTGAGGAGCCCAATTTCATCCCAGACCACGCTGGTTTTTCCATCTTTAATTTGTGTTGAACACATAACTCCAAGGGCATGGATGGGTTATGGAATCAAGGTCACTGTTACACTTTGAATTTATGACTTAAAATAGCAAACGAGGGCCGACGATTGCCTTACATTTAGGAACCAGTTAAGAGCAATTTATTACAGATAATTTCTGAGGATTGCCACGAATCTGCTGGCAGTGAGGAGCACATTAACTCACTATTTACACACTGTTTACTCATGGTTTGTCCCTGCCTTTCCTCTCTACAAGCAGCTCTTCAGAGCACCTGAATTTGATAGAACAACACTGCAGAGTTGTAATCCTCCATTGATTTTTACTTAACCCATTTCCTACTGGAATTGCTGCCTTGGAAAACAAACCTGCATTTTCTCTCAAGGTTTTTGGTTCATTTCTCAGCCTGGCTCATCCCAGAGATTTAGCCCATGGACTGGACATAAAACCTCTAAATCTGTCCATAATTCTGGGGACATCGCAGCTTTTGAGCACCAAACATTCAAAAAGAACCAAATCAATTCAGGTCATGGAAGCTGAGGAGCCACTGGAACCCAAATTTCACACCCAGGAGGGGCAGATCCACATGGAAGAGTGGTGATGGATCTGCTCAGGGCCAAGCAGGAGCTACACACTGCCCAGCCCCACTGAGGATATTCTCCCTCGGGCTATGGGAAAGGGTGGGAAGCTACAGATGGAAGCAGCAAGTCCCAGAGGGCTGGGACTGGGTGGGCAGGGAGATTTGGGAAGAGAAATCCCAGAGCTGGATGGACTTGTTGGATCTATCCCAGGCCATCTCTCCCACCCTGCCTTGAGTGCTGGTGGGGAGCTGTCCTGCTGGGAAGTCATGGGACTTGCATCCCAACCTATAACCAACCTGAAACGTGGAATTTTGGGTCAAACTGGGACACGGGAATGCTGGATTTCAGCCTTGGCCAGAGGCGGCACCAGGGCAGAGAAGATTTTTCCTGCATGTGAGGCCACCCAGAGCCAAAAGCCAGTAATTTGTGTGTGTTTGACTTGAGAGCTTTCGCAGCACTCCACTAACAGTTTGTTGTCCCGGTTTAATTGAGCACGAGCACTTAACATTTACTTTTCCCAGGCAGTTGAGCAGGGAAGACTCAGTCCCACGTCCACACAAACTCAGCAGACCCAAGTACAGCCAGGCAGCCACGGTTTCATGGGAACAGCTACAAATGTGGCACTGCCATCCCATCAGCTGGGAAGCACAAGGGGTTCCTTGCTCAGAAGCAAGTAAGAGAGGACGCAGCACAGCCCCCACAGCACGTGACACCGAGAAATTTGGGAATGCTGAGAAGGAATCCTTCCCTGGCAGGGTGGGGAGGTTGCCCAGAGCAGCTGTGGCTGCCCCTGGATCCCTGGAAGTGTCCAAGGCCAGGATGGATGGGGCTTGGAGCAGCCTGGGATTGTGGAAGGTGCAGCAGCTTTCACTCAAGACAAACTTTGGGAGAAATACAGCCAGAGGAATGGATTTGAGAGCTTGGGATCCTTTCTGTGGCCTCAGGCACAGCCCTTGCTCATAGTGTGATGGGTCTAATCACACCCAGCTC
The DNA here is from genome assembly GCA_013397845.1 of Melanocharis versteri. Classification (NCBI taxonomy): domain Eukaryota; kingdom Metazoa; phylum Chordata; class Aves; order Passeriformes; family Melanocharitidae; genus Melanocharis; species Melanocharis versteri. The sequence continues at coordinate 109,539 of VZTG01007478.1, forward strand.
TCATTTTAAAGGCCACCAGTGCCAAATTCTTGAACTCCCAGAGCCAAGCTCGTTGGATAATCAATGAGTAACCAGGATAACCAAGTTTTTTGACTCAACAAATCTACCTGGAGCAGAGGGAAATTATAGCAACTAAAAAAGAGCACATAGCTACACAGGGAGCTGCTTTTCCAGGCTGCCCTGCAGCACTCAAAGGTTAATGCAGCACTTTCCAAGCCCTGCTCAGAGCTGGAACATGGCTGTTCAGGCACACTCCAGTTTGCCATGACCCACCTGGCACTGCCAGAGTCACTGATCCCCCAGCTAATCCTGCACCACAGCCCTGCAACAGCACTGCAAGACAGAAAACTCTGATGGTGGGGGGTGGGGGGTTGACAATCAAAGCCTAATTTGTGCAGTTTGAGGGGGCTTCTGGTTAAAAGCTGCTCTTAAGGAAAGGATCCCAACAGGCTTTGCACTTCCCAATTCAGGGAACACCAGAAAAAAGGAAGTTTGGGCTGCAGATTGATCCCTGCAATGGTTCTGCTACCTGGGAGATTTACACACAGGGGCTGCTGAGACAGGAAAGCATCGAAATATAAGGGAGATTCGGGTCCTGAGGGGGAAAAAAGGGCCAGGGATAGAGTTTGGAGTAGGGTTTGGAGTAGGGTTTGGGTTTGAACCCTGCCCAGTGCCAGCACTAAACCACTGACACAGAGCTATGGCTGCCTTTGAGCCATTCTTTCCCTGTGCCCACACAGTGACAGCTCCTCATTTTTCCAAGAGAGTCACCATCAAGGCTGGAAAAGACCTCCAAGAACATCGAATTCTTGACTGAACACCACCACATCAAATAATCCCCAGCACAAAGTACCCAGCCAGAGGAACAGATATGAGGAGCTGCAGGTGTACTGAGCTGCACAGATTTTCCTCTGGGGTTTTTTGTCCCGGTTTTATGGAGATGTAATTGCCACTGCTGAGTCTCAAGGATGGGAACTGTGTGTCTGCAACAGACTTGAACTTCTGTGGCAGCACCAAGCAAGAAAGGATGAGAATGGGATTTGCAAAGTAGCTGCTCTGCCAAATTCAGACACAGAAAACATCACCACGAGCAACATTTTCGATGATTGAGCCTGAAAGGCAGGAGTTATCCTAGAAGGAAAACCCATGGAAGTATGAAGGACAACAGGAGACACAAGTTTCACACAGAGCAATTCCCAAACCCCAAGAGCTCTGCCCGTTCCAGCTGATGACAAAACACGATTTAAGGAGAAAAGCAGGGAGTTCCATTTCTACCAAACACTGATTCTGTGCAATCACTCTCCCTGACAGAAATAAAAAGACGCAAAAACCAAGGCGGGGTGGCTGTGAAACGATGCAATCACTCCACATCTAAATGGCACATTAACAACCACAATTACCAGTTCATCTTTCCCAATTTGTCTGTGCAGATTCTTGAAAGTCAGAGCTGGAGCTGCACACATCCTTCAGGAGAGGGAAATGAGGAAATCCTGCATGGGCAGCCCTTCACTGCGGGGGGCTGGTTTTGCACCATTATTGATGAAACATAAATTCCTGAGCCCTCGCATTTTGTTATTTTACTGTTTTCCATTGCCAGAACTCCTGCTGGGTTTGCCAGTGGGAAGCACAGGAAATGCTGAAGTGAGCAAGTGCTGCCTTGGCAGCGATGAGGAGCCAGGGGCAGCAGCCTCCAACAATTCCAGGTTTCACTGATGCTCTCATACTCCACAGACATCTCCAGAACTTTTGGGACAAGCCCCACGATGCTTTTCAGTGCAGCAAACCAGGTCAGAGAACAAGGAGGGTTAAAGGGATCACAGAATCATGGAATGCTTGGGCTGAAAGGGACCTCAAATCCCACCCAGTGCCCCCCCTGCCATGGGCAGGGACACCTTCCACTGTCCCAGGCTGCTCCAAGCCCCAAAGTCCAGCCTGGCCTTGGACACTGCCAGCGATCCAGGGGCAGCCACAGCTTGTGTGGAAAACTTGCTGATATTAATTTAAAGCATTTCTGAGAGCTGAGGCAATGTTTTGTGTTGTTCCTAAAACAGCAGCACAGGTTTTACAGAATGAGCATTTTGCTGGCAGAAAGCACCAACCTGCAGAGCCTGGGCTGCTTTTCCCTGGCAAGCCCTACCTCTGTTTGCCAATCAAGTGTGTTTTAGTCAACACAACAGCTAAAAGATGTTTTTCGCTTTTGTTGCTTTCCCGTTTGGAGAATTTTCCAAAGCCCCATTTGGAGGAGCTGCCAGCTCAGTAAATATTGAGTGTGCAGAGCATATGTTGTAATAAATAGCAGGATATACATTAAAGGAGAGCACACATTAATGGCTGCTTTGTTACTCTGCTGCCTGAGGTGGAATTTCACCTACTGCAATGCCAAAATTTCTTCCTCCATCCCCAGCTGTGACAGGTTTTGCCACCTTGGAGCACCCAAGACCGCTGCAGAGCACCCCAGATTGTTTCCTAGCTAAGCTATTTGACCTAAATTTCTTCCAAAATAGGATTGAAAGAGAGAAGTTTTGATTTAAAAAAAATCGTATTTCTGCTAAACTTTGTGAACTACATGTTAATATTAACTCACAAATCCCAACTCCCCAGCTAACAGCCCTGCAGGACAAGGCTGATTGTCCTCTGTGATTCACAGATACAACAGGAATTTTTTAAATTGTGTATTACATACAGAAGGAACCGAATACAGCAGAAGACCCAAATCTTGGCCAAACCTCCCAGAACCTTTCCATGGCTTCTAATCCCATTAGAGCTGAAAAATCATGGACTCATGGATTATTTTGGGTTGGAAGGGACTTTAAAGCTCACGTCATCCCACCCCCTGCCATAGGCAGGGACACTTTCCCCATCCTCGGTTCCTCCATGCCCCGTCCAGCCAGGCCTGGCAGAGAATTGTTGTTTTTCAGACTCCAAACCAGCACTCTGGGCACAAGCAGCAATTAAAGAACACATCTTTCATCTTCCTGAAGGATTTTGTGAGCACTGGAACTGCCTCAGGCTGGCTGAGACATTCCCTGCACCCCGCAGGGATCCTCTCACCTCCCTCCCCATCCTCTCGCTTTTCCAAGGTAATAAAACCGCTGGGAATTCAGGCAGAGAGGCGCCCACAAATCAAACCCTGCCATTTCTTCCTTTGGCTGGTGACAAACAGCCCCACGAGGAACAGGCAAAAAGCAGTGTCTGCAATGAAACCCAGCCAGCTTCTCCTTTTCTCAGGCTGTTTGTCACTCTTCAGGGTACCCAAGAAATGCATTGGTGAGCTCAAGGAACTTGATCAAAATTGCTAATTTTGGAGCCAAGCACATCCCAACACAGCACCTGGAGAGGCAAACCTGGGAAGTCTTATTTTCCCCCTTAAACAGAACCAAGAGTTTTCCTTGAATCCCAGAATGGTTTGAGTTTGAAGGGACNGGAGTTTTCCTTGAATCCCAGAATCCCAGAATGGTTTGGGTTTGAAGGGACTTTAAACCTCATCTTGTTCCATTCCCTGCCATGGGCAGGGACACCTTCCACTGTCCCAGGCTGCTCCAAGCCCCAGTGTCCAACCTGGCCTTGGACACTGCCAGGGATCCAGGGGCAGCCACAGAATCTCTGAGTGAGCCCATAAAAAGTCTGGGAATTTTGTAAAAGGTCAGCGTTTCCTGTTTCTAATTCCCAATTTTACAGGGCTGGGACATGGGTAGGATAAAGCTGCTGCTCCAGCTGGCAGGGAAGGTGACAGGATCATGGGTGGCAGAAGCTTTTTGGGTTAAAACAGATTCTTCTTCCAGCTGGAGCTGTCTCTGCCACACCAGGCTCCCTCCAAGCTGCTTCCCTGTTGTCTCATACCCAGGTTTCCCAGTTTTCCCCTGGATTTAAAGTGGTGAAGGACCCTGCGGAAGCACGTGGGAAACAAAGGTGGGCACCTGCATGGCTGCCCTTGCAGGGGAAAAATAAAGAAGTGTTTTTTAACAGACAGAAGCTGTCCCCTGAAATGAGATGGGTGAATGTACTCCCAGAGATTGATGAGACCAGCGAGGAGAGAAAACTCCGCATGGGAGGCAGGGGCCATAAATAAAGGGAGAAGGAAAAATTTCCCAGGAGGGTACAACAGCACAGAAAGCCAGGTCTGCAGCTCCACAGGCCCTGACTCCTCAGGGAATCGCTCCCTGGGGTCTGCAAACCAGAGGGACTCCTGTAGAGACCCCAGCTCTGCCTCTGCTGGGCACGGGCACGCCAGGAACACCAGGAATTCCTGCCAGGAACTGCCACTCCCGGGTGACCCTGCCAGGGCAGCACGGACAGAGCCCAGCCCAGGGAGCCTGGAGACTCCAGCTCTGCCCCTGCTTCGGGAGCTCCATCCCAGCTCCAGCCACAGGGGTTTGCTCAGTATTTGGGCAAAACTCTGAAAATGAGACCAGAGATGAAGCTGGTGGGAAGGAACCTATGGAATACCTCTCCTTGCCTTGCGTTTTGAGGAGTGGAATGTAAAAATGCTGGCATTCTAAGTGGATTCTTTGTGATTGATGCAATGATGAGTTGATCAAACAGGACAAGGACTTCTTTATTGCAATAAATACTGATTTAACTCAGCATATCAGCAGCAGTTCCTTGATTTATTTTCTTCATCTTCAGCAAACAAAAGATTTCATTCAATTACTCCTCTTTTAAGTGCTGGTGCTTAAACCCAACACACAGCCTTAGAAAGCAACGGGTAGACACAGAAAGACAAAAACAATCCCTGGTTTTGGTCCTGATTAGTTAGCCCAGCTAATTACAGCTAATTACACCCAGCTGAGGAACTCCCGGGTGTTCAGGGAACAGTGGCTGCTGCCACTTCACAGACACCCTGTGTCAGTGGTACGCACAGCTCTGGGCAGCAATGGGTTCTCCAACCTCAAAACACATGAAAAAGGGAAAAGAAAATTAGGCCAGCCCTCAAATTACCTGAAAATTACTCATTTTCTGTCTTCTTTTATTACTGCAGAGCACCCAGCAGCTTTTTCAAACATCTCCATGACCCAGGCCCCTAAAACCACAAGTCTTAAACCCAACAGACTCAGCCAAAGCCAAGAGCAGCAACATCTTTCATCTTTTTTTTCCCCATACAGCTGTGATAAATCAAACATTTAAATCTGACTCCATCAAACAAAATGCGTGAAATGATGTTCAGTGTGTCTGAATGACGTTTGGATTTCAAGCTGGCCACAGGAGAAACACTAAAATACAGATGGGCTTCACCCAGGAACAGGGTCATGGGCTGGAGAGAGGGCAGGTTCAAAAGAAAGAAATAAAATGATGATTTCTGTCCTCGAGCTTAGGGAAATGGAGCAGGGAAGTAAAACCTGCAATTCCAAACTGCATTTTACTACCATTGGTACAGAGAAAATTCCAGCATGGACCAGTGCCACACGCAGATTCAGCCCAGGGAACCACACAGCCTTTTTCCAGCCACATCACCCAGCTGAGAAAAAGCTGATTGAATCCCAGAATCCCAGCGTGGTTTGGGTGGGAAGGGACCTTAAAGTCCATCCCATTCCTCCCCCTGCCATGGGCAGGGACACCTTCCACTGTCCCAGGCTGCTCCAAACCCCAGCCAGCCTGGCCTTGGACACTGCCAGGGATGGACACAGCTGCAGGATTTGCCCCTCCAAGCTTCCCCCAAGCCCCTGCCAGAAAATTTCTTGCCATTTTGGCACAGGCTCTCCAGTGCCCACATCAAAACGCCATTTATAACTTACTACAACACTGCCATTCACTGTCATGTCTACTCCAGGTGGTACAACTCAGGCAAAATGGGTTCCTGGGAAGTGGGTGACATTCCTTTAGGATATAAGAAATGAGCTGTCAAAGCACAAGCAGGGATCCTGTATTCACAGGGCTCGCAGTATGCACAACTCCCACTCAGTGCTTTGAACTTCAGTTGGGCTGGAACCAGCCGCCCTCGTTAGAAACCTTTCATTTCTGCGGGGCTCACAAGGAAAACATTCGGATTCCAACCCAAATCCTTCAGGAGAAGTTGCCTCTCTGATTTCTGACTGGATGTGAGAACAAGATTAGAGGTTTGCCAGTCCCAGATCTGCCTGCCTTGTCAGCTCCTCAACTTCAAAACAACCCCAGAAAGCAGCAAACACCACACACGAGATCCTCGAGGCAGCTCCGACTGAGGGTGCTGCGGACACAAACCCCTCCCTGCTCAGTCCCCTCCTTTAGAGGAATGCTAGAGGGAAAGAGAAAACCCAAAACTTGGGATAATGGGACAAAACTGAAGAGATCAGATCAGAGGAGATGTGAGGTAGGAATCGTTCCCTGGGAGGGTGGGCAGGCCCTGGCACAGGTGCCCAGAGAAGCTGTGGCTGCCCCTGGATCCCTGGCAGTGTCCCGGGCCAGGTTGGGCACTGGGGCTTGGAGCAGCCTGGGACAGTGGAAGGTGTCCCTGCCCATGGCAGGGGTGGGATGGGATGAGGTTTAAATCCCAACCCCATTCCAGGATTCCATGATCAGACCTGCATGGTTCTACCCAGCTCCCGTCCCGATGCCCAGTGATCCCTGGCTCAGCAGCCCCCGGAGCCTGTTCCCATCCATGCCTCACCTCTCCAAAGGATAATGGAGCTGCTGCTCCAGAAGTGCCCTGCAGCAGGCAGCGACAGCAGGTACGAGCGTGACAAATTTCCTGCTCTTCCAAAGCCACCATTTCACACTCCCACACTGGGAGGGATCCAAAGCCCCCGGAGCTAACTGGAGCTGGAAGGGCTCTCCAGGCGAGCCCTGAGAGCTGGCACGTTTGCCCAGGACCCTTTTTGGCTCAAAGCGTGGGGTTTAAAAGGCTGAGATGTATCTCAAAGTCTATCTACCCAAACACCCCCTCCCCTGGCTGTATGACAACAGCCACTGCAGAGCAGGGAACGGGGAAGGCACTGGTTTGAAAAGCAATTTAAAAATCTTCCCGATGTCCAATTCTCAAACCCTGTGCCAGATCTCTCCCATATCCCATTGTCAGGTTAATTGCCTGCAAAGTGGCCGCTGGGAAGACTCGGGGAGCAGAAATAATTTACCTACAAACTGATGTTCGAGTTCTCCGGCTGGCACCGGGGTCCTGAGCATTTGTAAAAAGCCTTTTTAAAGCACAATAGCTGCCCTTCAGCTCCAGGACACGAACCTGCCAATCCTGGCTGTTCCATCAAGCCAGGCTTTCAGGGATGTGAGCAAGCCAAGAGCCCACACTGTGAGGGAGCCGCAGGCTTTGGAGAGACACTGGATTCAGCTTTCCAAAGGAAAACCCATCCCAGCACCTGCCAGACAGCACAGGGAAGGATGGCAAGAGCCAGCCAGGGATGTGTGAGGGAAATGCCACTGAATCCTTAAAATTGGAAAAGGAGAAGCTGAACTAAACAAACAAAAACTCCGGTGCCTCTCTTCCCCCCTTGACCCATTTTTGGTTCCTGAGTTCTTCCAGTCATTTTCCAACCCCCAAATCTGTTCCCCAAATCACTCACCTGCTACTTGAACTTCTCCCAAGGCTAATTCCCCACTAGATGAGGCTGGAGGAAATGGGAAATCTCTGCAGGAGAGAGTGGCCAGGGACCTTTGCATTGACAAAAAGTCACCTTAGAGCACAGCAGCTGCCCGTGCCTGACAGGACCGTGACCGATCCTCCCCCTGTCCTGGCCTTTGCCAGAGGGACAAACACAGCCCTGCCTCCCGCTGCCAGCTCCTCCTGCTCTGGGGAAACCCCCAGGGACAGAGATGGGCACACCTGGAGAGCAAAGGGCTCGGCCTCAGAACTCCCAAAACTGAGCCCTGCCCTCTTCCATGTGCAACTCCTCTGGAAACAAAGCGTTCTCCCGCTCTGGGAATGAAGGGAAACAGCTCTGGTGTCTCTCAATCCCATTTATCCCTGCCAGCACCTCCCAGGCAGGAATCTCCACCCTCCACCTTCCCACCCGCTCCTGCCCGCAGAGCTACAGCCCCAGAGCTTGATACCCTTCTAAAGTGGCCTCATAGGAAACCTGGGGAAAATCAACAGAAAGGGAATATACATTCAGTAACATAGGAGGACAGGCTAATGAATATCAGAGATGCCAGTAAGTATAAGAGATCATCTCATCTCAGTCTCCAGCCTGACCTGGCAGTGTCCCAGGCCAGGCTGGATGGGGCTTGGAGCACCCTGGGACAGTGGGAGGTGTCCCTGCCCATGGCAGGGGTGGCACTGGATGGGCTTTGAGGTCCCTTCCAACCCAGACCATCCTGGGATTCTGAGCTAAGACAGGCATCAGAACACCACCAACCAACAAATCATAGAAAACGCATATTTTCCTGTTTAAGGCAAAAAAACACACAAGAAACTCTGGAAAAGAGGAGCTATGAGTAAAGGGTTTCCAAACCCACTTGTTACTCTTCTTTTTAATAACAGAAAATGATCTGGCTGAGAAAAAATAATGAAGGTGCTGTCAAGGAGGCTGCTTAAGTTGATCGATCATGTGTTTAAAGGCAATCCACCCCCTGCTGCCAAGCACAAGCTCGGCAGACAAAAAGCAGCAGTTACAGAGCCCAAAGTCTCGCTGATGGCCTTCATTAGTGCTCTGGGGAACCATTACCCTCAGCAGATTTTACTGGAGCTCTCCAGGAGGAATAAACAGATAAAAACCTCTCCTGGAGTAAGTTCTTGCATGATCCACTTCCTCTGGGGTCTCTTCTGGAGCATTTCTCCTCCCAGGTGGATCTGAGCAAGGCCCTTCTCCAGGGAAACAGAAAAGCTGGCAGCGAGAAAAGCCAATGCTCCTGAGAAGCTGCCCAGAGAGGTTTTAGATTCCTTATCCCTGGAGTGTCCAAGGCCAGGAAGGACAGGGCTTCGAGCTACCTGGGATGGCTTTAATGGCTTAACGAGGGTAGGATTAGGTGAGATATATGGAAGAAATTCTTCCTGGGAAGGTGGGGAGGCCCTGGCATAGGGTGCCCAGAGAAGCTGTGGCTGCCCCTGGATCCCTGGCAGTGTCCTGGGCCAGGCTGGACACTGGGGCTTGGAGCAGCCTGGGACAGTGAAAGGTGTCCCTGCCCATGGCAGGGGTGGCACTGGGTGGCCTGTAAAACCCTTCCAACCCAAAATGGGATTCTGTGGTTCCAAGCTGGACATTTCCAGATGTCCCTCAGCCCAGCCTCTGCTGTTGGCAGCCTCTGCTCTGGTGTCACAGCAGCAGGACAGACAATGTCCCCACTGTCCCCTCGCTGTCACGCCGCAGGTCTGGCACTCACGGCTTCCCCGTGCTGCCACCAATCCGACCTGCAGGACATTTCCTGCTGTGGCCATGCTGTCCCCCTTCCTTGTCACTTCATTAGCTCCATGTGGCCTCACGCAGCCAGCGGGAGCAGGGGCCACGCAGGTTTCCGGCTGTCAGAATCCAGGGACAAATGAGTGTTCCATTCACTGCGGAGGGCTCGGAGCACAGGCACCAACATCCCTGAGATGCTGCTGGGACTGCAGTGATTCATCACCTGCCTGGGCAGGGCATCAGGACAGGACCTTGCCCTGTGACAAAGATAAATTGCCCAGGAGATGAGGCTTAATACACTCCTAGAGGAAATGTTACCCTTAAAACGAGGGAGTTGTTTCCCACATCCGATGCTACCACAGGAATACAATTCAACAGTGAGCGGGGCCAGCGAAGGCTGTGCAGCTGAGCAAGGGCCTGGAGCATCTCGGTGCCCAGGAAAGGCTGAGGCAGCTGGGGCTGTTCAGCCTGGAGAGGAGCCCCAGCTGAGAGGGGCCCTCAGCCCTGGGTGTCCCTGGGTGCAGGGAGGGCTCCGAGCAGGGCCCAGGCTCTGCTCCGGGGCCCAGCAATGGCACCAGAGCCACGGGCAGGGACTGAGCCCAGCAATTCCCCTGCACAGGAGGCACAGCTTCTGCCCTGGGCAGTGCCCAGCCCTGAGCAGATTGTGCAGAGAGCCTGGGGGGTCTCCTCCCTGGGGCTGTTCCAGAGCTGGGTGCACACAGTGCTGTGCCCTGTGCTCTGGGATGGCCCTGCTGGAGCAGGGAGGTGCCACCAGGTGCCCACTGTGGCTCCTGACCCATCCCGGGATTCTGTGGGGAAGACGAGAGCTGGCTTTTCCTACCCACATGGGTAAGAGCTGTAGTAACACCCTGAGGGACGAAACGAGAGATGCCACTACTGGGCCCACTCTCGGCACCCCAAACTCACTCAGCCAGCAGGACAACAAGTGCCAGAGGAATAAAGCCATGGAGAAATGTCCTGTTCCAAGCTGTGGGAACAGCAACAACCCTCCCACGTGCCAATGCCCTGAAGAAGCTGCCGACAAAAGTCTGCATTGGCCATTTTGGAAGTGCCAGGAAACACCACCCGAGAAAGCAGCCACTGCCATCTGTTCTACCTCCAACTGCTTGAGATTATTCTCTTTACCTTAAATATATCCAAATATATATAAATACCACACACAGGCTACGAAAACGACTCAGCAGAATGTTCTGTGCCCACGGGGACGGGGCTGGGTGGCCTGTGGCTGCACAGGTGACATCCCAGCCCTTGTGCCCCAAGCACTTGGACAGCGCTGCTCCTCCTCCAGCAGCCCATCTGCCCAATAAACTATTCCTGCCACACCACTTCTCACGTGCTCATGTGCTCTCGGCCCATGTTTTTAGCCTCTCCAGAAGGGGCAGGGTGCAGATATGTTGCTGTTTAGTGCTGGAACCGTGTGCTGGTTGCCTGGGAAACGGCCGGAGTGGGGGAATTTCATCGGATCCATCGGCCAGAGCTTGCAGTGGATCTAAAACACCCTCACCTCACTCTGTTCAATGTGCCAGGATGTTGAGAGACTGCTGTGTGCCCACACACATGTGGGGTGATGGACACCGTGTCCTGTTTGGTGTCCAGAGTTGGACTGATCCCCTGCGTTGCATCATCCTTTGCCTGACAGGGTAGGCCACGCCAACACTAAAATCTGCAGCTTTCACACATCATTCAAGGCCCAAAGTGACAAAAAAGTCTTGCATTCCCTCTCAAAGTCCTGCATTCCCTCTCTCAGTCCTGCATTCCCTCTCTCAGTCCCACATTCCCTCTCTCAGTCCTGCATTCCCTCTCCCAGTCCCACATTCCCTCTGCTGGTCCCACATTCCCTCTCTCAGTCCTATATTCTCTCTCTCAGTCCCAAATTTCCTCTCCCAGTCCTATGTTCCCTCTCCCAGTCCCACATTCCCTCTCTCAGTCCTGCATTCCCTCTCCCAGTCCCACATTCCCTCTCTCAGTCCCATATTCCCTCTCTCAGTCCCACATTCCCTCTCTCAGTCCTGTATTCTCTCTCTGTCCCACATTTCCTCTCTCAGTCCTATATTCCCTCTCCCAGTCCCACATGCCCTCTCTCAGTCCTATATTCCCTCTCTCAGTCCCACATTCCCTCTCTCAGTCCTGTATTCCCTCTCCCAGTCCCACATTCCCTCTCTCAGTCCTATATTCTCTCTCTCAGTCCCAAATTCCCTCTCCCAGTCCTATATTCCCTCTCCCAGTCCCACATTCCCTCTCTCAGTCCTGCATTCCCTCTCCCAATCCCACATTCCCTCTCCCAGTCCCACATTCTCTCTCTCAGTCTCATATTCCCTCTCCCAGTCCCACATTCCCTCTCCCGGTCCCACATTCCCTCTCTCAGTCCTGTATTCCCTCTCTCAGTCTCATATTCCCTCTCTCAGTCCTGTATTCCCTCTCCCGGTCCCACATTCCCTCTCTCAGTCCTATATTCTCTCTCTCAGTCCCAAATTTCCTCTCCCAGTCCTATATTCCCTCTCCCAGTCCCACATTCCCTCTCCCACCTGCAGCTGTCACAGCGCGAGGCTCTCCCACCAGCCCCCCTGCACAGCGCAGCTCCTGTGTTGTTTTTGACTCCACAGATGTGATTAAGAGCAATAAAAGCCACTGATCCTTTTGGTGAGTGCCTTTTTCTCCTCATTTAAGAGAAATCAGAGCGAAGCACGGTGACAGATGGCAGATATTAAAGCCTCGAGGTGAGGAACACGCTGCAGCAGCAGCAGCAGCAAGGAAATTCCTGAGGCTCATTTGTGAGGGCCACGATGCTCCCAAGAGCAGACAAGTTTAGATGTTTCCTTAGCACTGAGGAATCCTGTTTTCTCCTGGAAAAAAAACAGGTGAGGAAGTACTTGAAGCAGGCTATTTCCCTGAAAATAACCCTTAACTTGAGCCATTTTATGGGAGGATTTTCCGGGCAGTTTTGCTCTGTTAAAGCAACAAAACCATTCCTCACTGGAGCTCAGGGATCTTTTTTCCCCAGGGATTTAAAAGCTTTGGAACCCAAAGTACTCCTCTCCTCATCTGCCTTAGCCAGTTCCTTACAGGGCTGTGATTCAATACAGTCCAAAATTGGATTACAGTAATTTACTGCAGGACAGTGGAGAGAAGGGGAAAAATAAGGAAAGGGAAAGTCTATCAGTCACCTCTGTGCAGAAAATAGAAGAAAATGCTAAAACCTGGCAGGTGCTTCCTTATCTTATTTATCACATGCTGATGGTAACAAACTGGTTTTAAAAGAAAACCCAGTGGTGGAAATCTGAATGAAAAATCCTGTCCCAGCAGATCATGGCAGAAATTCCTTGTCTGCTAAAGGCTGAGCACTCAAAACACCCACTGGATGTTAATGGAAGAAAAACGACAAGAAGCAACAAAATTCCAACTTAAAGCATCCCAAACACATGGCTGGACTTCCTGGAGGAGCCCAACTCCATCAGCTGAGGAGCAGTTTAGCAGCAGAATTTAATGCAGAGGAGATGTTTCTATTTAGAGGACACTAATAATTGTATAAAATGTAATTAACTTGTGTCAACGGGCTGCTATTAATTTAAGCATGCACTGAACAGTAAATCCAAACAGGATCTGCCATTCTGCAGTACATAAAACGCTCATGGAAAAGCTTTCAGCAGTGAAATGAAAGGAAAAACAATCATAAAGTGTGTGGAAAAATCAGCTCTGGTGATTATTTTCATACTATTTTTGTATTAAATACTGGCCCAGAAGCTCAGCACCATCCAACCACCCCTCTGCAGATCTTTTCAGGCATCTCCCCTTTCATTTCCTCATCAGACAGAGCTGTACCTGCCCTCCCCATGGACACACAGAGCCTTCACCAGCTTTTTTCAGGGCTCAGAACAAACACTTTTCTCTTCCCTTGAACTTTGGGCAGTAAATTCTGCAACACTTTGAGTATTTTGCCCAGTGCTTGCTCCAGGGGCTGGTGGAGAACCCTTCAGCTTTCCCCTTCTTCACGAGGCAGGAAATTCACTCTGAGATATTTTAAGGGGAAAACATTCTCAAAAATCACCAGGCATTCCCAAAAATCACCAGGAGTGCTCCTCCTTTCTCCAGGAATATCAACGTGTGAGGCTTGAGTCAATGAAGAATCGAACAGGTTCATGCAAACCCTCACCCTGGGCACTCCATGGACTTAAAGGCTTGAGACGTTTTCAGACTCAATCCTGTGAGAGCAACGCTGCAGTAACACAGAAATCTGTTTTGAAATAATCACAATTTGCTGGGTTTCCTCAAAAATTTCCGCATCACTGCTGGAAGCAACTGCAGATACAAAGGATTTTGATTTGAAGCCCGTGTGTGCAAGAGCAGGTGAATCGAAGTGATGGATCATGTTTTATTCTGTTTATCAAGGGGGATTTACCTGTTTTCAATCGTTATTTTATTGTAATGCCAGCTAGAGGAAGCAAACACTCCAGCCTTCATCCAAAGGCTTTCTATAATTCCACTTTAATTCTGACTGAACATGAAATTAATTGTGACTGAGAGGCAAAACCTGCCTACAACCCTGCTGGGTTTGGTGATCGAGTGTCAGTCCCAGTCCCCATCCAATGAGGAAATACTTTGGCAAACAACCAACGAGATCAACTCACAGAAACCACAAAAACAACAAACAAAAATAGAGAAAAAGAGTGGGAATGGAAAAGATGAGTTGTGTTATTAAACCATGGATTCCCTCCAGGCCACTTTGATCCCATGACAGGTGCCAAGTGCACCAAAAATCATCCTTGGTCTGTGGCAGAACCTCCTTGGCTGCACAAGCCAGAGGGAAAATCTCTCATCTGTCCTGTTCCAAAAAAAAAAGATTATTATGGAGGCAAAGTGACAGGAAAGGAGGGAAGAATGATGGCACCTGAACACATCTTCATGGGAGTGGGTTTGGATATCTGCAGCCTCCAGCAGGCCTTGGAGATGCCTCTCCAGCCCTGCTGGAAGAGGGCAGGACAAACAGGAGTGGAAAATGCAGTTTTAATGGTACTTGTGCTCCGGGAGAGTCTCTCCCTCGTGCTTTTCCATCTGCTTTTAGCTGAAGTGCCACAGAAACCTGCAGCCAACACTGCTGCCTGCGGGAACAACCCCAAGGATCACATCCAGCCCTGGAGGGATGGGAACAGGAGCAGGAAATGGGAACTGGCTGCTGCTGCAAAGCTGAGTGGGAATTAAAGGCACATCTCAAACCCAGCAGGTTCAACCAGCACCTCCAAAATGTTTGGGAACACAAACAACCCAGCCAGCCCAGTACTCAGCCTTTTGGTCCTTGCCACCGATTGATTTATTTATTATCCACACCAGCCCCTGCAAAGCACAAGTTCCACAGATACAAATCTCAGAGGTGCTGCCTTCCAAACCTCTCTGGTTTTGCAGGGGATGACATTTGTAACCCAGCAAATTGGATTTCTCCCTCTGAATCTGCCCCAGCAGCAGCTGGGAAGAAGCAGCAGCAGCGCTGGGAAGAGCTGCTTGCAGGATGAGACGAGAGCCTGATGCCTCATTAAGGGTCCCTTGGTATTTTTTGAAATATAGATGGTGTTAACTCTCATTTCTTGGCTGATTCAGAACTGGTAATTGCTAAAGCTGTTCAGCATTTCCTACCCCACTCCTGCTGCTGGAGACTCAGAGCTGCTCCCAGATTTCCCTGTGGAAATGTCCTGCACGGCAGCCCCAGGAGCTGGGAGAAGGTTTGGGATAGAAATGAAAGCTTCCTCAGTTTCCCACCCAAGATCTCCAGAGTAGGAGGAGCCCTCCTGGGGCAGCACTGCTGATTGCAGCCTGTGGAGTTCACCTGCACACTCCACTCCTGGACACCCACACTCAGGAATTCTCCATTTCTCCATAGCCACAACAGCCAGAACAATCAAATTACCCCCCAAAAATGCCCACTCCGTCGACTATTTTTATGGACTAAAACTGTACTTTGAGCTGACATTTTGCATTAATGCTTTTCTTCCTTGCAACAATGATCTCCTAGAAAAACCAGATCAGCATCCTTCTGATCCTGAACATTTGGAAAGCTGCCTCCAAACATGATATCCCGGGATACCGTGAAGTGATTCAAACACATTGCCTGGAGATGTCCTTCTGTGCCTTTATCTTCCCATGTGCCAAACTGACACAGCTCCCAAAAACCACCCGAATTAACAATCCCACAGCTCTAAAATGTCAGTGCCTCTGCAGAGCCCCAAACTGGAGCCAAACCCTGCAAGTTTTTGGGTTTCCACCTCCACCAGGGAGTGGGGGAAGGGGAATCAAAGCCCTGGGAAGTGTTAGCACCCTTTTGTTCCTAAAACACTCAGGAAGATGTTGGTGCAGCTGAGGAAACGAGTTTTTTATTACTTTATTTTCTTCCTGCTCTCCCAGGAGTGTGGATAGCACCATCCCTGAGGAACTGAAGCATCAGGACACAGCAGGAACACTGCCAGAGCCTTCAGAAGAGAAGGGGAGGCATCTACTGCCCTCAGAACTGTTGATCCTGGTTGAAATATAAGCAGTTTACACTAATTAACGAGGTGTAGTCTGCAGATGCTTCTCAGCAGAACTGTCCACATGGAAATGGAGCCTTTAAGAGGATGAATAGACCTAAAATCTATCTGGACACCAGAGAGCAGGGACAGCAAAGTTTCAAACACCTCTGAGGGCTCACGCTGCCTTAGATAATGAACATTTCCAGCAGCAACTCTGGCAGAGAGAGAAAAAAGAGCACTTTAGGCAAATTAAGTTCACACTTTCGGGAAGTAGCTGCCTAGCACTCCCTTTCACCAGCAGTGCAGCTCCCAAGGGTTTCCTGGGCAGACTCACACACTTTTAGAACCCTCAGTGTCCTTCCCAGCAAACCCAAAGTGTTCTCGAGCATCCTGAGGCCTCTCAGAGACAGGGAAAAGAGAAGAGAAGGAGCTCTGTAACACCCCCACTTCACATGAGACATTCCTGGCATTGGGTGACCTGGTCCTGGCTTTCCAGTGGCTGAAGGAGAAAGGAGAGCTGGAGAGGGACTGGGGACAAGGGATGGAGGGACAGGACACAGGGAATGGCTTCCCACTGCCAGAGGGCAGGGAGAGATGGGATATTGGGCAGGAATTGTTCCCTGGGAAGGTGGGGAGGGGCTGGAATGGAATTTCCAGAGAAGCTGTGGCTGCCCCTGGATCCCTGGCAGTGCCCAAGGCCAGGTTGGACATTGGGGCTTGGAGCAGCCTGGGACAGTGGAAGGTGTCCCTGCCCATGGCAGGGGTGGCACTGGATGGGATTTAAGGTCCCTCCCAACCCAAACCAGTCTGGGATTGGTGCTGTTACAAACCCACACATTTCCAACAGAGCTCATCATTGCCTCTACCCCACAGCACCTAAAACCAATGCTTTTATTTCCTCCAAAGAAAGATACCTTGAAATAACAAGGCCCTTATTTACCTCTTGCCAGAAATAACCATCTCTTCTTGAACTAATTACATATTCAAGTCCAGACTTTTTTCCATCTACACTGAGACACACACAACCAGGAAGGCTTTCCAACAGGGCTGGTTTATGGGGTTTTTTTGGCAGATGAATGATCTGGTCTCTGCTATGTATATACCTAAATCAACTTCAGAACAAAAACAAATAGGACTAAAAGGGCATGTCTGAAATTTGCTCTGCTTATTCCACAGTCAAGCAAAGAAGGTTTTATTCAGGCTCTCCAGGAGGCTGCTGCAGCCTTTCCTGAGCAAGGCTTGGCTTCAGCAGCCAGAGCAGGTTTGGACAGTGCAGTCATTGTAGGATTCTGCAAGCAAAACCCCTTTCACATCCCCAGATGTTGCTGCAGTGAGAACCACACCAGACATCCTGGGGGAAAATCAGTGTTTACACAGCAAAGGAAGGAAAAAATTGCTCTGGTAATTCCTCATGGCAAAAAAACCCCACATGGTTTGCATCAACAGTCGCCAAAGATACAGGAAATGAAACTGTGGGACTTCTTGTCCTTGAGTCTGTGATAAGGAAATTCATCAGCAGGAACTGAGGGCAAAGCTCTTGTACTGAGGCCAAGCTGCAGGACTGGAAACACTGGGAATCATCCTGGGATTCAAGGCATGGATCTTATGAAATGGTCACCTTAAAGAGCTGGATTTCCCTGGTTTTCAGAGGAATGTGGCCTCATCTGTGCTTAATTCCCCAGAATCACAGGACAGCTGGCTTGGAAGGGACCTCTGGAGATGACCCAGTCCAACCCCTGGCCAGGCAGGGTCACCTGGAGCAGTGACACAAGAGCACTTCCAGGTGGGCTTGGAATGAATCCCGAGAGGGAGACTCCACACCCTCCCTGGGCAGCTGTTCCAGGGCTCATGGGAAAGAAGCTCTTCATGCTGAGGTGGAGGTTGTGCCAAACAAACCAGCTGCACTGACTTCAGCTGCAGTGACAGTGGCTGTCACCGTGCAAATAAAACCAAATTCCAGTTTCCTTTGGCTGAACATCCCCGGGTTTGATGTGCAAGTGACATTCCAGGCGTAAAAATCAGATAAATTCTTACGTGCTCCATTGCTCCCACGAACAAAAAACCCAGAAGTATTCCCAGTGTATTCCCAGCACTTGATGGGATTGGGAATTTCTCTCCAGGAGGACAAACTGGGCAGGAGCTGCACGCCAATTTTCAGTGCACTCCCTGAACCAAAACCAAAGGTTTAACCTAATTTCCATCACAGCACAACAGTTCCATTCTGTAAAACCAGTGTGGGCTTTTGCTCTGCAGCTTTACCTTCCAGAAAGAACTTTATATTCTTATTTTACATTCCTGTTTTTCTATAAACCAAGCATCCCCGTGCTCCTCAGTGGGAAAAAAAGGAGGCTTTTGACAAGGAACACACTTGGACTGAAATTCCCAGCAGTGCTGAGGTGGTGTCAGACAATCTGGGAGCAGTAGCTGTGTGTTCCTACCTGCAGAGCTTTCATCTTTGCTGCCATTAAGAATTCCCAAAGAAAATCAGGCACCAGCTGAGCCCGTGCTTCCCACCTTGGTGGCCCAGCTAAAGGAAGAATTCCAGCAGACATCCAGCTCCCACAGGCCTCATGGGAATTAATGAGAAGGAGGATATTTGGGGTTAATCCCATTTGCCACCACACAACCGGATAGAAAAAGCAAGGGGAATGTTAGGAGAACGCAGTGGGAATAATCCAACACATTCCCACAGATCCCAGGCTGCTCAAAATCAATCCCAGGCACCTCAGGAGCCGAGGAAAACGATCCCTGCACAAATGGAGGAGGAAAAGGCATCTTTAAAGGCACTTCACAGCAAAATGGAGAGAGGGGGGAAAAATCATCATTAAGAATTTGATCATGTTTTAGCTCTCAGCAAAACTTCTGACTTCCAGTTAATTTCTCCACGTTTTAGCAAAGGGGAAAAAAGAACAAGTGAAAGTGTGGCTTACACGAGATTTCACCTCTCTTGTAGAGAGGCAAATCCAGGGGTTCTTGGAGTGTTTGTGCCTCTGGCAAATGATTTATTGAGACAGGCAGCTTTCCCCAAATCCCCATCAAAAAGAGCTCGGAACAACACAGGGAGAAAGAGCCCAAAAGAGAGATTTTGATTTGTGCTTCTTGCTGTGTTTTGGTGAGAAATGATGGGGTTGGGATAACCTGGAGCACTTGGATTCTCCATAGGTTCCACACATTTTTGGATTCATCATGGAAAACATTCATTACTTGTTGTTTTTAACAAGGGGAGATGCCAAACCCCTCCTGCCAGGGAGCACCTTCCTTTCCTATCTCACAGCAACTCCACCTCTGAGAAAATTCCCGTATATTGATGGATATTCCCCACATGGCCCAGCTAAAAGGCATCCTGGGAATATCAACTGACATGAAAACCCAGGGAAACTCAAGTTTCAGGAGCTGGTATTTACACAAGTGGAAAGAAAACTGTTTGCTGTCAGGTTCACGTGCAGCAATTGCTCCCAAATAACTTGGAACAAACAAATAATCTCCTTTTCTCTTGGAAAAGCTGATTGTTCACACTGTCAGCGCTGATCTGGAGACTGTAATTAGTTTCCTTCAGAAATTTTCCCAGGAAATTCTGAAATATAAAAGCAAAAGCTCTCCCAACCCTGTTATTTCCTATCGGATTCCACCTCCCCAGTTTTTCCCTCCACACCCCATTCCATCCACGCATTCCCATCCTTCAATTCCCACCACTGAGGGACTTGGGAAAATGACACTGCAATGAATGCTGCCAACAAGGAAAAAGCCCAGCTGCTAGGAAAATCTGAGGAAGGGGTGGACTTCTGCTGCTGAGACATACTCCTGTGGTTATTCATTTAATTCCAAGTGAAGAGCTATCCAAAATCCCTGAAATTTGTAGAATACACAGAATTAAACCCCAAAAAATCCCCTGTGTGTTACTAGCTCCCCAACAACTTCATTTTGTTTCATCAACCCCAAACCTCCTTGCAATGACTCTCACCTGAAAGATGCTTCCATGTTTTCTTTCCTTCTGCCCCCATCCCTCCCACAGCCTCTGGAATATCCCATTAAAAATGGAAAGATCACCTCCAAAATCCAGGATTTCTCCCCCAGGGCAGTTTTCCCTGTTTTTTTTTCTTTTTAAAGCAGTGTGGGGAGAAAGAAGTGTTATTAAATGAAGAAAAGTCTCCAGAAAATGGCCTGCAGATCTGAAGATAAAAGTGAAATCTCTGCATTTGCTGTCAGGAAAAGAAATTAGAAGCTTTTATTTCAGCAATAAGAGCAGGACGTTGCTTTTCAAGGAAAAGCATTTTAATTTGATTTTTTCAATTCCTGTTTAACAGCAAATTAGAATTCTATCCTGGAAGTTTGAGCTTTGCCTTTCCATATCAGCTATTACTGAAAGAAAGGGAAGCAAAAAGAAGAATCCAAATTTTGCTGCACTTTCTCTTCCCTAAACAGAGAATTCCAGCAACAGAAATCATTACAGTATTTTAAATCCTGGACTCTTCCTGTCCCAAAAATCGTTAAAACAAGTATCTATCCCAAATATCTTCTTCCATGGAAAACTGCATTGATTGCTCTGAGTTATTTATTAAATCCAAGGCTGGTGGTCTTGAAACAAATGCAGCAATGACTCAAAAAATAGGAAAACTTCCCATCTGCGTCTAATAAGTCTCACAGGGACAAAAAAATTAGGATTTTTACAGTCTCCAAATGTGTCCCAAGAAGGCAATTCCACTCCCCTTGCCCGGGGCTTGGCCAGAAAAAGAGGAGGAAAAGCAAAGCTCTCCAAGGAAAGGCACTTCAAGCACAACCAGAACTAAAACTCCTGAACCCCCCAGTGCAACAGGAAGGGGAATTTGGGAAGTTCATCCTCTATAACCCCTGTGAGAGCTTGGAAAACGAGATTGGACCTAAATCCTGGAATCAGGGGATGGGGCAGGTTGGAAAAGACCTTGGAGATCATCCAGTGCCAGGGCAGGGCCACCTCCCACTATCCCAGGGTGCTCCAACCTGGCCTTGGACACTGCCAGGGATCCACAGCTTCTCTGGGAAATCCATCCCAGGGCTCCCACCCTCAGAGGGAAGAATTCCTTCCCAACATCCCGTCCAGCCCTGCCGGGTTCCAGCCTGAAGCCATTCCCTGGCCCTGGCCCTCCAAACCCTCCTCAGGGCTTGCCCAGACCTTTGCACATTTTGCTCAATTCAGGCCAAATGAACCCAAATCTATTCAACAGCAGCAGCATCTCCTCCAAGGAACGCGGCTGACAAACCCCAAATTCCCAATGCTGCTTCCCATTCCAGCTGGAATAAGGGCACAGAAGTTATTAGGGTGAAAATATTCCTGAAGGAAAATGTTCCCTGGGAGAACATCTGGGAATTCTGGGGAGAGAGAGCATCTGCAGCTCTGAACAGGCAGCTCCAGCCTTTCCAGGGCTTTTCCTGCCTCTGGACACAACTGGGATCAGCTTCCTTCCCACAGGATTTAGGAAATATTCCCGGCTTTCCCACTGTTGCTGTTTCATCCAGCTCGTGAAAAAGAGGGATGTTCCCAAATTCCTCAGCTTCCCCATAATTATAATTATCCAGTTCAAAGCGAGGTGGGCATTGGTGTGGTTTTTCCAATTTAACTCCCAAAAAAGCTTTAATAGCCTTCATTAAACATTAATTGAATTAAAAACACGAGTTCCCATGGAAGTCTCCACTATATGGAACACACATTCCATGGAATTTGTTGCCTCATTCCACAGGAATTAAGAACCTACAACAAACTGAAAGCTGTGATCGTGTTTTCCTTCACATTTCTGTACAGTTCTGGCACAGAGCTTGCAAGTAAAATGTATTTATTTAAATCTTAAAAAGGAAAATGCATTAGAAACCTTGCCAGGACTTTCCTAGAGATATTTAAAGATCCTACAGAAATCTCTGTTACTTTTCTGGCTGTTTATTATTTATAGACACAGGGAATTTTTGCTCCTGGAACAATAAATTTATTGTAGCTCTTTCTCAGATGGAATTCTGGCCTTTCCTTGGGTCTTTGTCTCCGAGTGCAGACAAAGAAATTCACTTCCAAAAAAAAAACCACCCCAGTGCTGCTCTCATTTGCAGGCAAACAGAGAAGATGACAAAGGTTTGGCTACCTCAGGTTTTTGAGAGAACAGACGAAAAGAGGAAAAAAAAAATCTTTGCAGCAACACTTCAGGAACTCAGCCCTGGGAAATGAAAGGATTTGGGAGTTGTTTTTCTCCAGGTTCCTCAGCACCTCCAACAAAAGCTGAGGTGGAAACAAGAGCATGAGCCACTTATCTATAAAGAACAAAAAATGTCAGTGTATTTCCATCCCCAAATAATTTTGCCAAGCATATTTTCCTTTGTCAAAAGGATCAAATAACTCCCTGGCTGCATTAACGTAGAAATAACTGCAATAATTCCAAATTACAGCTGCTTTTCCTGGGGATATTGTGGGAGTAGATACGACAAACCTGTGGTCAAAATATTCCTTCAAGGGCTTCTTGCTGCTGATTCAACTCATTAATAAATTATATCAAATTATTTCTGGTTAATTTTTCATCCAGCCTGGCATTTCTTTGCATACAATTCCCACCTGGATTCAGCTCATTCCTGTAAAAACCCACCAAAAAAAAGGTGGGATCAGGCACATGTTGGACTCTGGGAGGTCTTTCCCAGCCTCAGGAATTCTGTGATTTTGCTTGGAAAAGCATCACTTTTAGGCCCGTGAAAAAGCAACATCCGAAAATCAGGAAGCAGCAATAAAACTGGGGAGAATTCCTTTGATTTCTGGGGATAACCGTCCCCATCTCACCCCCTCCAGCAGATCCTCCATGCCCAGCACAAAAGCCAGGATTCCTCCAGGATTCTCTTCAATCTTCCAAAAGCCAGAGCCACATAAACCTTTTACAGCCCAGAAATACTGAATTTCCCTCACGCTCCTCTCCGGGTTTATTCCCCTCACCTTCACACACCAGCTAAGGATGTGATATTCCTGTCTGAAAACATTGAAAAATCAAAGCAAAGCAGCAGAGCTGGAAAAACGTGGGGTTTTTTCCCCTGGATCTAAGCAATGAGGAAGAGTGATGGGACAAGAGACTCCTTGTGCTCTTGCCCACATGCTCAGGACTACTTGAAAAATGAGGAGAATTCAAGGAAAACTGGGATTTTTGTTGTAGAAACTGCACTTTCTGCAACAGAAATCAGAAATCTGCCCTTTTAGAGCTTGTTTTACGCTGCATTCCTGCACTCCCTCAATGTCACCAGAGGATGGGGAGATACAGGAGGGGACAACCCGGGACACCTGGGTCACCAATGACATTCCAAATGTTTAGGGAAAGGGAGATGTCATGAAAAGAAGATACAAACAGAGAAGTTCCAGACAGGAGGACACCCCTAGGCCTAAATAATGGACTGTGAGATCCTATCAAGTGAAGGTGGTATCCCCATCATCTCACACGTCCATAAAAACACAGAATCATGGAATGGTTGGGGTGGGAGGGACATTTAAAGCCCGTCCAGTCCTCACCCCTGACACCTTCCACTGTCCCAGGCTGCTCCAAGCCCCAGTGTCCAGCCTGGCCTTGGGCACTGCCAGGGATCCAGGGGCAGCCACAGCTGCTCTGGGCACCCTGTGCCAGGGCCTGCCCACCCTCCCAGGGAACAATTCCTGCCCAATATCCCATCTAATCCTGTCCTGTCAATGGGAAGCCATTCCCTGTGTCCTGACACTCCAGGCCCTTGTCCAAAATCTCTCTCCACGTTTCCTGCAGTTCCTCCAGGCCCTGCAAGGCCACGATGAGGTCATCCCAAAGCTTCTCCTGTCGAGGCTGAACAATCCCAGCTCTCCCAGCCTTTCCTCCCAGCAGTGCTGCTCCATCCCTCGAGAATCTTTGTGGCCTCCTGTAGATCTGCTCCAACAGATCCGCATCTTTCTCGTGCTGAGGGCCCCAGCCCAACGCAAACCTTCCTCAGGTTGGTGTTAGAACATCTCAGGGGCTTCCCTGCAGCCAAAACTGGGCCTTGTTGTGCTCTGAAGGCCCCTTCCCAAGCCCTGCCCCGCTGAGCAGAGACAAACCAGTGGGAAATGCCATCGGGAAAGATTTTTCTCGCTGTGCCCTTCTGCTGACGAAAACAAAACAGTGAAATGAAAACTCTTTAGAAAACAATTTAAGGGGGATCAGCAAATCTCAGCTGCTAATGGAGCGTGTCCCTTCAGCTGTCTCAGTGCCTCGGGCTCCCGTTCCAGGGGGCTGGAAACAGCTCCTGCCCGAGGATTGAGGGATGAGCACAGACACACGCTGGGACTGCGGCAGCTCCTCGAGCACGGCGACGACAGCAGCAACACACTGCTGGACAGACACAGCAGTTCAACAGATGGACATTCCTGCAGGCTAAACATCACCAGGAAATGTCTCCTCTGGACAGCAAGGATGGAGCAAAGCCTCTCGCCTCTGATTTCTCTGATTTAAAGGATCACATTTGGCCGAGCTGATCAGAGGGATGGAGCAGCTCTGCTGGGAGGAAAGGAGAGCTCGGAGTGTTCAGCCTGGAGAGGAGAAGCTCTGGGGAGACCAAATTGCGGCCTTCCAGGAGCTACAAGAAACATGGAGAGAGACTTTGGACAAGGGATGGAGGGACAGGACACAGGGAATGGCTTCCCAGTGCCCGAGGGCAGGGATGGATGGGATATTGGGCAGGAATTGTTCCCTGGGAGGGTGGGCAGGCCCTGGCACAGGGTGCCCAGAGCAGCTGTGGCTGCCCCTGGATCCCTGGCAGTGTCCAAGGCCTGGTTGGACACTGGGGCTTGGAGCAGCCTGGGACAGTGGAAGGTGTCCTTGCCCATGGCAGGGGGTGGAGACAGATCCTCTCTAAGATCCCTTCCCAAAGCATTCTGGAATTCTGTGAGCCCTGCAGGAGGAAGTTGGAGGGTGAGCCAGCACGGAGTGTGGGGACACTCAGGATGGCCCCAGGAGGGACCAGAGCCAAGGAAAACCCTCTCCCCTCCGCAGAACCCTGCTCTCCCCTGAGCCAGAGACAGCCAGCAAACAGCTCCTCCATGATGCAATTTGGTCTCCACTCACCTCCGGGGAGAAAAGGGGAGGAAAATCACATTTTTCCTCCAGAATCTGGGGAAAATTAATCTAGACTTGACCTTTGTGTCTAATCCTTTGTAGGTTAACCTTCCTCAAGTAGAGCAGATGCCTTGGGCTGCAGAATGATTCCAAACCAGAAATCCATGTGGTTTAAACAGCCCTGGTGGGAAAAGGGCTCCAGGATGTGCAAGGAGAAGCCTTGTACAGCCACAAAGCACTTCACACCTCTGATCAGGAACCGCTGAGGGCACAGAGCTCACTGCACACCCAGAGAAAACAGAAATTAAGCACCGAAACTCCTGCCCCAGACACTGCTCAAGCCATCCAGCTCCTTCTTTACCAGCTTTTTGAAAAATTCAGGCTTTTTGTGTTGTGTGAGTGAATCATTTCAATGAAAAAAAAAAAGGAGAATTGTCAGAAGGAACACAGGATTTGCCTCTCCCCACAGAGCTCGGGTGGATACAAGCTGATCAGGCCTGAGCCACTGAAGGGGTTGCCTGGGAGGCCAACAAAGCTATGAAAACATAGCCTTGTTTTTCAGTTTTTTTTTAAAAAAAAAACAATACATGACATAAGTACAAAGCTGCAGGAATGATTGCTGATTTCTATTATTCCAAAAAAATCAACTTTTGACTATAGGGTTTTGTTTTGTTTTCACAAATACTGAAAAACCTCTTGTTCCTATTCAAAACTGAGAAATCAATATTTCTGAAGGCTTGCTCTGGATTTCC
The DNA here is from genome assembly GCA_013397845.1 of Melanocharis versteri. Taxonomy (NCBI): domain Eukaryota; kingdom Metazoa; phylum Chordata; class Aves; order Passeriformes; family Melanocharitidae; genus Melanocharis; species Melanocharis versteri. Next base: position 135,113 of record VZTG01007478.1, read on the forward strand.
ATGGAATAAATACTTCGCCGAGTTCACATAAAGAGCTTAATTTTTTTTCCCTCTTTAATCCGCCCCGAACATCCATTGCTGTGCTGCTGCTTGGCACCAGGCAGCCAAAGAGCCCCCCAGAAGGGCTGAATTTCTGTGTGAGCTCCTGCTCACTGCAGGGCCAGCTGATGTGATTCCAGCCTCCCCAGGGATGCACTGCATGTGTGGATACCTCTCCATGCCTAAGGGCAGCCTTAGGTCATTTCCTTGGGGAATAAATGAATTTAATACAGGTGGAATAAACATCCCAGAGCCAGGGCTGTGCTCAGTGTGGATGGATGAGCACAGGGGAACTCCCCCACAGACTTCCCACAGTGCACAGCCACAGGAGTGAGAGAATCCCAGGATCTCTGAGGCTGGAAAAGCCCTCCCAGCCCATGGAGTCCCAGCTGTGCCCGATGCCCACCTTGTCCCCAGCCCAGAGCACTGAGTGCCACCTCCAGGCCTTCCCTGGACACCTCCAGGGATGGGCANCAGCTTCACCAAATTAAATCCATGAACAGGATTTGTGAACAACACAGGAAATTCTGCAGGAAAGGAATGGACACGGTGATTTCCCAGCTCCCTGAGGGGTGGGGGCACACAAACCCCACCGTGTGTAAGGAGAGCAACCACCAGCAGAGATGCAACTCTGCACCACAGAGAGGCCAAAGCAAGCGAGTATTTTTGGAAAAAGCGAGGCAGAGACTCCAGACGAGATCCCTGCCATCCCCCAGCCTGTCTGTGCTCAAGCAGGTGGGTGGGTGCAAAGTCACACCAGATGCCAACTTATGTTCCCTCCAAAAACCCACAAAACACTTCATGGGCACAGCCTGAACCTCTTTTGTGTTTGAAACCATCGTGTGAGTGCCTCACATCCAGCAGGGACAAACTTGGAATCCCAGAGTGGGAAGGGACATTAAATCCCATCCAATGTCACCCCTGCCATGGGCAGGGACACCTCCCACTATCCCAGGCTGCTCCAAGCCCCAATGTCCAGCCTGGCCTCGGTCACTTCCAGGGATCCAGGGGCAGCCACAGCTGCTCTGGGCACCCTGTGCCAGGGCCTGCCCACCCTCCCAGGGAACAATTCCTGCCCAATATCCAATCTAGACTTCCCCTCTTTCTGTTTGAAGCCATTCTCCCTATGCTGTCATCCAGTTCCTGACCCAGAGTCCTTCTCCAGCTTCCCTGTAGATCCCTCCAGACTGGAAGCAGATCCTTTGGATCCTTTAAGTCTCCACAAGGTTTAAAATGTTGGAAATAATCCCTTCCTTTTTTCCAGAGTAGGTGGGCAGCAGAGCAGTGTGGAGGAGTGAGAAAAGCACACCACACCACGGTGACTGCAGGGCCAGAGGAGCAGCACCCGCTTGTTTTCTCTCCCAAGATGAAGCCAAACAAAGCAAACGATGAAAATAAAATGTTTTATAACAGCATCACTACCCAATGAATTTTTATTTTGTGAGCCCGCGGTAATGAACTCTTATTTTGTGAGCCCACGCAAAAAAAAAAAGCAATTCCCAGAGAGCAGGAAAAAAGCCCCGAAAAACATCTTTTAAATGAACTTTTCCTTCCTCCCAGTGCTGAAGGTGGCTACCCCAGAATACAGGAAAGGTGTTTGCTCCTCAACATCCCTCACCAGGTGTATTCCCCACCATCCCACACCTGCTGTACCCCTCACCAGGTGCATTCCCCACCATCCCTCACCCCAACATCCCTCACCAGGTGCATTCCCCACCATCCCACACCCCAACATCCCTCACCAGGTGCATTCCTCACCATCCCACACCTGCTGTATCCCTCACCAGGTGCATTCCTCACCATCCTACACCTGCTATAACCCTCACCAGGTGCACTCCCCACCATCCCACACCTGCTGTACCCCTCACCACCCTGCAATAAAGCAGCAGTCTCCCATCTCCCAGTGCCACCAGCACTGGCACAGCTGGAAGCAGGAGGCCCATCCCCCTGATGGAGCAACCAAAGCAGCCCCTCCTTTAGCAGGGAGCCAAAAGCAAAGGAAACCCACCCTGCCCAGGGAAGAGCACAGAAGAATTCCTTTGAGGGGGTTTATGGACTTATATATATAAATATTCTCAAGGTTTGAGGCCAAGGTGTCCCTGGTTCAGCTCCAGGTTCCATTCAGCAGCGTTCCAGATTAAATCCAACTCAGTGTCACTAAAATCCACTAAAAAACACCTGTGCCAGGAGACTGCTCTGGAGAACTTCCACGGAGCAGCACAGCCAGGAAGCACAAACCATCTTCCTGCTTTGGAAGGACCCTGTGAACACCCTGTCCCCTTCCATCCCAGGGACTCAGCTTTGAGGGACCCAGAGCCATCCAGGAAATACCACAAATCCGAGTCCACAGCTGATGTCAGGGGAGCTCAGGAGCTGCAGCCTCTCCAGGAATATAAAAGCTCCTCCACTCACCTCCCCTGCCCTGACTCCAGAAAAAATCTCCCCCTCTGATCCCTACACAGCAATTACAGCCTGAAATGCTTTGCTTGATAACTCAAAGCAAATTCTGGCTGAATGGGACGAGTTAAAGGGCAAGGAAACCGTATCGGTGATGTAGCTGAGGCTTTCTTCCCTTGTGTGCTCTTATCTCAGTAAGCACGCTGCACAAGTACACACACCTGGGGAGTTAAACCTCAGCTTCTAGAGGGGAATGCTTGGGAAAATTAACCCAGATGAATATTGAGGAGGCCTCTAACCTCAGGCACCTGCAGCACAGCACAGCACAGCTTTCCTGGGGTGTGCAGGTCACGCTGAAGCGAGCCAGGGAGATGCTAAACCCAGACAAGAATATCCCTGCAGGGTTCTAGCTCATCCCTCAGCCCCTTTCCACAGGAATCAGCCCCCCTGGGCACTCCCACCTGGGACTTGTGCCTGGTGTCACAGAGCTCTCTGAGTGCCACTGGAGCTCATCTGAAATTCGAGCATCACCCTCTGGAGTCTGGACTCCCCAGGAGGTGTGGCTGAGCCCAGCAAAAAAGGTTTTGCACTCTGGACTTAAAATCATGCCCTCAGCTCTGTCCCAGCTCAGGGGCATGGCCAGGAACGTTGCTACGGATGGAGGGTTGAGGAAAAAAGGGAGTTTGCCCCAACCGAAGCAGTTTTAGTAGGAACATCAGCACTGTCCAACCCTTGGAAAATAGTCAGGAATAAAATGTAGTGCCAGGCACCTCTTCCTTCACCAAAAGGGGGATAGAGGAGAGGAACAAGGCTCCAAGATGGACTCTGGCCTCAGACAGTATGAACTGAACAAATGCAAAGGGCACAAACACACCAGCATGGGAAAATCCAACTCGTTGGTTCAGGCTTTAATTAAGCAAACTTGAAGGGAGCATTCCAAGCCATTCCTGTAAAGCCTTGTCCAAAGGCTCTTCCTGGCCAACGGGGAAACCTGGATATTTGATCTCGGGGCAGGGGGGAGTCCCCATGCCTGCAAGTGTTCACAAAACGTGTGCATGTGGCACCTGGGGACGTGGCTTAGTGGTGAACACGGTGCTGGTGCTGGTTGGTAATTGGACTCGATGATTTTAAAGGTCTTTTCCAACCTTAATGATTCTATGACTCCACGATTAACTCTGTAAAAACGAGTTGGTTCCCTCCCCTCTCTCACACCATCTCTGTGGATTTTCTGTTCTCCCTTTCCTGCCCAATCTCCTTGCAGAATCCTTATCTTTATCTTCCTTGGCATTCTGAGAACAAGCAGCAGAGGAAATGCCCTGGAATGGTTCTTTCCAGAGGAGGGTTTGTATTTACACCGAAGCTGAGGCTGAGGGTGTGGAACAGCCCCAAAATCTGTGTTCAGCATGTGTTAAGTGCAGGGTGGGGAGCGCTCAGCCCTCGCTGCCACTGTGCAATTTTCCATGCCGCTGTTTTCCTTCTTCCCTGCAACAAATTCCTGAGCCCAGGCAGGAACATTATCTCCTCACACCTTGGGTCCTGATTCGAGGCCAGGGGAGCATGAGGGAATTTTTTAACACAGCAATGGTCCTTGGTCCAACTTTTGCACAGAACACCAACAGGCTCCCATCTCCCCGCCGTGCTCCAGGCCCAGATTAGCAGAAATGCTTGGTTTTGTGATGAAAAACAAAATCAAAATAGGGTACAGGCATCGCGAAGAGCTTTAGCTAAGCTACAGAACTGACACATCGATAGAATTCACTCAGATGGCAAAGGATGCTCATAAAACACCCAGCCCTGAGCAGATTGTGCAGAGAGCCTGGGGGGCCTCCTCCCTGGGGCTGTTCCAGAGCTGGGTGCACACAGTGCTGTGCCCTGTGCTCTGGGATGGCCCTGCTGGAGCAGGGAGGTGCCACCAGGTGCCCACTGTGCTCCCTTCAGCCTGAGCCACCCGGGGATCCTGTGACTTTTAATTCAAAGTGTTCAACAATAGAAATAAATCACAGTAAAGGACACTGGGGCTCTCAGTATCACCAAGAAACCTCCTCAGAACTGAAATTATCTGGTAGATTCCTGGGAGAGAAACTCTGGATATTGCCTCAGGAAGTGCTGCAATCCACATACAGGTCAAATTCAGTGTGAAGAAAAGATCATAAAATCCCAGAATCACTAAGGTTAGAAAAGCCCTCCAAGATCACCAAGTCCATCTTTGACCAAATCCCAGCATACTCAGAGCACTGAGTGCCACATTTACTGATTTTTTTAATGTCTCCAGGGACTGTGACTCCACCACTGCCCTGGGCAGCCCCTGCCAAGGCCTGAGCACCCTTTCCATGGAGAAATTCCTGCTGGTGTCCTACCTGAGCCTCCCCTGGCACAGCTTGAGGCCGTTTCCCCTCACCCTTTCAGCTCTGTATCCACCACCCAAACTCGACTTTATTTTGATTTTCCTTTATCCACATTATCCACACAGGAAGGAGCAGAGCAATCCTTGCCATCCAGCTTGGCTGTGCTTTTGCAAATTAATAGTAAAGCCTGGTTTTGCTGCTACCTTTGACAGTGTGGGTCCCTTCCCAGCCAGGATATTCCATGATTCTCCATGTCATGGCAGCAGCTGGGGAACTGCAGCCCGAAACCAGAGATGGGAGACACACACAGAATGTGCCCCTTTCACTCACTGCCATCACTGGATTTAAGCAGCACAGATCATTAATGAAACAGAGAGATAGGCCTGGCTCGCTGAAATTAAAAAATTGCTATTATTGGTGGTACCAGCTGGATCTTATCTACTCTCATTGCCATGAAAAAGCTGTCCTTGAACAGCACACAAATCCCCATCTCCACTGGTTAAGCTGGAAATATCTCAGCTTTGCATTCCCCACTAAAGCAAGTTCTCTGAAAATGAGAGCTCTCAGAAGCTGAATAAAACTTTACCCTAAATTCAAACAATTCCAGGCATTACAGACATCAGAAACAGTGGCCTTGAATTCAAGGGCTTGTTGCAACTCCTTTCTCTGCCATAATGCAATTATGTCTGGCAATTAACCTGATACTTCTCTTCACAGGATCCTTTCTTTTAAACCACCTGAGTGGAAAAAAAAAAAAAAAAGGCTGATCTGTGTCTCCACAACATGTTCATTGCATCATTCAAGATACAATAAAACGCTTTCAATCCATGGGGGAAAGGTCTGAGAGTTCTGTAAGTTGTAGCAGCCTTTTCCGGGACTGGATGGGATTTAAGGTCCCTTCCAACCCAAACCACTCTGGGATCCTAAACACACTTGTACCTCTAATTTGGAAGTGAGCCTCTTGTTATGTCTTTAATGATAACAAAGGTTCATCTGAGGGTGTCCACAGATCCCAATTTCCCCTCCTGAAAAAAGAAATGAAAATCTGCAGAGCTTTGCTCCTCAGCTCTATGCTGGAAGGACCTGGAGCTGCTGGAGGGAGCCCAGAGGAGGCACCAGGATGATCAGAGGGATGGAGCAGCTCTGCTGGGAGGAAAGGCTGGGAGAGCTGGGATTGTTCAGCCTGGACAGGAGAAGAGGGACAGAGACCTCATTGTGGTCCACCAGGGCCTGAAGGAGATACCAGAAAAAAGGCGAGAGACTCTGTACAAGGGCTGGAGGGACAGGACACAGGGAATGGCTTCCCAGGGCCAGAGGGCAGGGATGGATGGGATATTCGGCAGGAATTGTTCCCTGGGAGGGTGGGCAGGCCCTGGCACAGGGTGCCCAGAGCAGCTGTGGCTGCCCCTGGATCCCTGGCAGTGTCCAAGGCCAGGCTGGACACTGGGGCTTGGAGCAGCCTGGGACAGTGGGAGGTGTCCCTGCCCATGGGATGGGATGAGCTTTTAGGTCTTTCCCAGCCCGAACCATGCCAGGACTCCGTGCTGCAGCACTGAGCCCATCCCCAGCAATGCCAGACAAACATTTGACTCTGCAAACAACGTGGGCAAAGGTGTTAAACGGCACCAAACGCTCTGCCAGGAGGCTTTTGTTGAGTTGGTTTTTCAAGTGAGCCTTCCCAGGGAGGCACGGAGAGGTCAGGGCTGCTGCCGGGGAAGGTGGAGGGGGAAAAGGAGCCCACAGACAGATGGGAACACAGGAGCTGTGACCGAGGTAAACACCGCTTCGTTTTAATGAGCTCTCAACATCCCACCCTGCTTCTGCTCTGCTCCTCAGCAGCCACCCCGGTGTTTGTCTGCAGGGAAGAGGCAGCAACAAGTAGCAAACAGCCAAGCCAAACACTGGGGTTTTACAGTACTCCTGTAATTACTCTGCCTTCCACTGTCCTCTTAATTGGTGTTTGCAGAGCTGGATTCCTGCAGTGCTGTCTGTGGGAATGCAGGACCCGAGCCAGCAGCAGCAAAGTGAATGGAATTTAATAAACTAAACTGCTGCCACTGCCCAGAATGGCAAATTCGGGCACTGAGCTCAGGTACCTCCACCGGGAGAAAAACACACATAGCTGAAATCACCAGCTATTCCCACACAGAATCATGGAATCAAGGTTGGAAAGGACCTCCAAGATGACCAAGTTCAGCCTTTGACAGAACAGCATCATGCCCACTAAACCACATCCCAACTGCCACATCTCCCTGTTTTTTGAACTCTTGCAGGGATGGGGATTCCACCACTGCCCTGGGGAGCCTCTTCGAATGTTTAACCACCCTTTCCATGGAGAAATTCCTGCTGCTGTCCAACCTGAGCCTCCCCTGGCCCAGCCTGAGGCCGTTTCCCCTTGTCCTGTCCCTGTTCCCTGGCAGCAGAGCTCGACGCCCCCGGCTGCCCCCTCCTGTCAGGGAGTTGTGCAGAGCCAGAAGGCCCCCCTGAGCCTCCTTTGCTCCAGGCTGAGCCCCTTTCCCAGCTCCCTCAGCCGCTCCTGGGGCTCCAGCCCCTTCCCCAGCTCCGTTCCCTGCCCTGCACACGCTCCAGCCCCTCCAGGGCTCTCTGGCCGGGAGGGCCCAGAGCTGGACATGCCAGAGGCAGAAGATCCACAGATCAAGGGCAAGGCAGATAAAAGGATGTGGTGATCCTTTAGGTCCCACAAAAGGTCTGTTTTTTAAAAAAGGCAGCTCCAAACCAGCAAATTTGGGTGACAGGGCACAGCTTTTCAGGCTACTTCACTTCCACACTACACTAAACTCACGCAGCGCTCTGATTTGAAGGAAAACCAACGAGTTTTCCATGAGACCTCAGGAGATGTTTGACAGAATGGTCTTACAGGTGCTGTTATAAATAAGAGGCTTCAGAAAAATAAAAAAAATCAGGGAATTCACTGGAAGAGCTTCGGTAGGCAAGCAAAAAATGTGCTGCTTGTTAAGGAACACAAAGCCGGGGAGACAGAGCTCAGAGCCCGAGCTGAGCCCTCCCTGCGCAGGCTCAGTGCCCACAGGCCCTGGATGCCCGCTGCTGGGCTGTCACAAAGCTTTGTGCAGGTTCAGGGCTGGCATTCAGAGCCTCGGGTGCCATGGCAGGGCTGGCATAAATCACAGTTCCGTGGCAGAGCTCTCGGTGTGCCCTGGCCCAGCCCGTGAAGTGCCACCTCGTCCCCTCTGGGCTGCACACGGGGCCCAGACGCTGTGGCAGCAGCACATCCCACACTCAGGCACCTCTCCTTTGCCACGGAACGCTTCCGGCTTTGATACGGGAATTCAACTGATGGTTTTCTACAAATTACCCCCAGGGATGCCAAAGCCCCTCTCTGTGGCAAAGCTGAGCTGTCCATCTCTGCCCCATGGAAAACATTTTGTGCTGAGAGCAAATTTCAGTCACCAAGCCCCCAAGTGTCCCCCGTGAATGCTGCAAACCCAGTGCCCTCAGCCACTCCTCGGGTGGCCCCTCCAGACCCTTCCCCATCCCCGTGTCCCTGCTTTGGTCACTCTCTGACAAATTTAGATCTTTTTTGTACTGTGGTGCCCAAACTTCCCACAGCACTCAAGGTGAGGAGATTCTCCAAACTCCAGAGAGAAACTGGACCTCCCGTGAACATCAGCCCTGCTCTGAGCAGCAGTGCCAGCCAGGGGAGCTCCCGAGCTCCTTTCCAACCTGCACTGTCCCATCTTGCTGCGATTAATCCCAAATGTGCCCTTTCCCCTCAGCACACTGAGGGGAATTCAGGCCTCCTGCTGATCCTGTGCTCTCTGCCCTCCCTGCTCCCGTCTCAGGAGCTCACTGCAGAGTCCTGCTGCTTTTATTCTGTATTAACTGCAGGAGTCAGTGATTCTTGCTGGCACAGGTAACTCAGGGCCTTCTCCTCTGTGTCTGCAGCACCACCTCTGCTGGCAGCCCGTGACCTGTCCAGCTCAGAGGTGCTTTTGTACCCCGAGGCACCCGGTGACCCCCAGGCAGAGCCCTGCCTGTCCCCTGGCCGCCTGCCTGTCCTGCTGGAACGAGACTGCACCTGCTGCAATGGCTCCTTGCATCTTCTTATTCGAAATCCATTCACTCGTGCCCTGTCCCTTCCTTTCTTCCCAAATAAAGAGTTCACAGTGAACTCATTTCTGAAGAATAGGCATGGAGAGTTCTCCCGCCCCGCTCCCATTTGGACACTCCCCTCTGAATTCAGACTGCTGGGAGCACCTGCAGAGGGAAGGAGAGATGAAAAGAGGATTTCTTGCCTTGTCACCTTCAACTTTAATTAACTGAGAAGCCTCTTTTCCCAGCCTGACCAAAACTGTGCCCCAGATCCTCATTCTCCTGTGTCTTGTGGTGTCCCTGCTCCACCACAAACCCTGTGGGTATTCCTGATTCACCAGCAGAGTGTCCCAGCCTTCCCAGGCTGCTGCTCCATCCTCACCATCATTCCAGCAGCTCCATCTGATTTGTTCTCCCCTTTCATGTGTGGCTTATCCCCCTCCTCTCCAGCTTTTCCAGGGAAATTGCTCCATCCTCCCCGTCCTGCCCCAAAGCCACTCCTCAGCCACACAACAGCTGCTTTCAACCTGCAAATTTATATTGGAACATTACTAAAATCTACTAAATCAGGCCCAGAATCAAGCTCTAAATATTTCTTTCTGCAGTTCCAGGTCCATGGGGACCTTACCTAAATGTCTCCTCCCAAATTTCCCTGGGACTGGGTGATTAACTCTTCAACCTCTTTAAAAATCAGCTTTAATCCACAGGCACAGAGCAAACCACCCCAAGTCAGAGTGGAAAATCAGCCATTCCCAGGCAAAGTCAACCATTTTCACACTGAATTTCTACACACCAACACTTCAGAGAAGGGCAATGTTTAGTTAAAGGCTGTTTTCACCCCCAGTGCACCGTGACTATCCCATGTCACTGATCTTGAGTCACACAGCATCGTGCCAGGGCCAAAAAATCTGGGAGAAGCTCCTTCAGGCAGAGAAGCTGGGGCAGGAATGACCCAGGAGCAGCCTGGGGAGCTCAGTTTGTTAAACAGGAGCTCTGTTTCAGCAACTGCAGCCAATAGTGTCAATGTTTCAATGGCGGAACATGTTTTGGGGTTGTTTTTGTAACAAATCAATACTTTAGCACAGCTCAGAGCTGGATTACAGGCTGATTATAATCATCTGTTGTAAGCCTCAGATCCTCAGGTCCTTGCCCCAAACAAGATGCTGCTGACACAGGATGAAAAGCTGCCTAATGAGCTTTTCTTAACAATTAAAGCACATTAATAGAAAATTGATTTAATTACACTCTGATCTACTGGAAATCATCAACAGCTCCTTGTGAAAGCATTAGGACTTGTGCTTTTCCTGCACGGAAGGAGTTGAATAATGGAGTTCTGGTCTCAATTTTCCTGGTTCTTTTTTCCTCAAGTTCTTAACCTTTAATACTGGCTGTGCATTAGAGACTGTTAGAATAACAAAATTCCTTTCAGAAATTGATTTGGCTGAGAATCAATTGCCAGGCAATTTGCATTGCAATTCACTATTTCCTGAGGAGAAAAGGGAAGAGCTCCGTGAAATCCGAAACGCAATTCCCTGCTACCCCTAGGACAGAGCCTGTGTGTGCACAGAGACACATCCCCACACCCAGGCACCATTAAATATTCCTGCTGTCAGCTCCTACCAGTTGGATCGCAGGGGCATCGTGCTCTACGCAACAGCAGCACGAGGCAGGGCAGACCAGGATCCAGCCGTATGCTCAGGGAGCACTGCTGGTGTCCCACCCCTTCCGGAGACACCCAAAAGCTCCAGATGGAATTATTATTTTACTCTGCTGACCTAAGAAGTGACACAGCTCCACGGAAAGGGCTGGAGGCTGTGCCCACACGGATTGTGCCCTTCTCTAGGCAACAAGGGGGCACAGGCTCAGCAGACACTGAAGTTCTAGAGGGTCACACGTCGGAGAAAGAACTGTAGAATTATGGAATATCCTGAGCTGGAAGGGATCCATAAGGATCGTCAGCACCTGACCCTGCACAGATATCCCAGCAATCCCACCCTGTGCATCCCTGGCACGGCTGTCCAAAGGCTCCTGGAGCTCTGGCAGCCTCGGGGCCGTGCCCATTCCCTGGGGAGCCTGGGCAGTGCCCAGCACCCTCGGGGGGAAGAGCCTTTCCCTGATCTCCCGCCTGAGCCTGCCCTGGCCCAGCTCCAGCTGCTCCCTGGGTCCTGTCCCTGTCACAGGGCGCAGAGGTCGGAGCTGCAGCCCCTGGTGAGCTCTGCCCTCAGTCTCCTCCAGCTGAACAAACCCAGTGCCCCACGCTGCTCCTCATGCGGCCCCTCCAGACCCCTCCCCATCGCCGTGTCCCTTCTTTGGACACTCTGGAAGACCAGCTTTAGATCTTTTCTGTACTGTGGTGCCCAAACCACCCCCAGGACAGCGATGTCCCTCTGGCTGCAGGGCGCTGCTGACCCACATCCAGCCTGCCAGGGACCAGGACCTGCTGGAGAAACCCGATCCAGTTCTTCCACATATCTGCCTCCAGAGATATTTGGCTCTGCCTCTCACAAGAAGAAAAGCCCATCGAACAAAACCATCCTCACACCTTTGCAGGACCGCTGTGAGCTGGCAGGGTGAGGAGCTGTGGCCGCTGAGGAGCTGGAGCACCCCTGAAGCTGCCCACACCATCCCAGGCAGCTGCACTGCCCAGGCTGTCACTGCCTCATCAGCCCAGCAACACTTCCAGGCTCATCCCACACATCTCCCTCACAGCTGCTGGGAACTTCCCCACGTGTGCAAACAAAGCCTCGGGCACCTCTTGGGGCAGATCTGCAGCTGAGTGAAGGGAATTGCTTTAACGAGCTCGGGAAGGGGTGGCACGTGGCAAGTCTGGGCGATTTGTGTGCACATCTTCACGTGAATTTGGGACAACTGATCTGAAGGCAGCAGCAGCACTGCAAACCTTGCTTTGCTCCTGATGTGGAAAGGAATATCCCACCCACATCGCACCCCCAAGGACCGTGGCAATGCCACAGAAATGCCACAGTGGCAATGCCACAGAAAATCACAGCACAAACAGGCAGCAAAAGCACAGCAGCACAGCCACACACTCCACTTGCTCCAGTTTCCTTCCCTTGCCCAAGTCCCAGCAAGGGAGGCTCCTGCACTCAGCAGCTCCAGGAGCACGGGCAGGAAGGTGCCATTCCAGCCCGGGATCCCTGGGGAGCTGCCTAGGGAGGACGTCCCGGCAGAGCTGACTCCATGGCAATGCATATTCATGGCAAGGAAAGCTGAATCCACGGGAACAGCCTTCTCCCGGGACACTCCTACCCCGTGTGCATTAATGAGCTTTCAAAAGGTTACCATTAAATACCCAGGTGTGTTCCAGGGGATGCTCCCTGTGCAGCTTCCACGTATTTATTCCAGTAGACATCCTGATGTCTGATCTGTTTGCTGTCGGTTTTGTGTTAGAGATTGTTTCCTGCTCACTGCTCCCTTCCTGCCCCACCATCCTGCAGCACTTCCAGGCATTTCCCACAGACACTTCTGGGAGAGTCTCTCCGTTTTCCCTCAGATGGATCTGTCCAGGTCAGCCTAAGAAATCCCACACAGCTGAATTTGATGCAAGAACCTGAGTTTTCCACTAAAACACCTGCATGACTTCTCAGCCTGGTGTCACCTCACACAGCTTGGAAGGACCAGAAAGCATAAAACATAGCAAGCTCCATGGAAAAAATTCCAAATGAACCAAGTGAAGCTTGTTTGAGCTTGAAGAGGCTTCCTCAAGCACTCACAGTGTTTAGTCCTTCGAGATGTATCTTGAAAGTTAAACCCAACCTCATTGTACATGTTAGGTCAGAGCACCAAAAGCCTGCAAGGCTTGAGCCATCCCAGGGTTGTAATCCAAGATCAATCCAACCTCAAACACTTCAGAAAGAAACCCACTTCCATTTGCTGGCCATGGAGAAGGCTCCATCCCATAAAAAAGCCCAGGCAGCCAGCACTGATAGGAAAAGCAAACCACAGTCCCCAGCAAGGAAGGATTCCTGCATTTTCTGAGAGTCAGCAGCTGTGACAAACCCCAGGAGGGGCTGCCTGCACCCCACAGGATGCCTGACACGCAGAATGGGCTTTTGAAAGTCCCCTGTGCTCCCAAACCATTTGTGCATTTTCAAAACAGGACCTCAACTCCTCATCTCCAATAGACAAAAATACAAACGTGTTTCTAGGGACTCATTTCCAACAGTTTGCCAAAGAGAGGAGGAGCTGAGCTCCAGCATTTAATGCTCCTGTCTTGCTTCCACTCGCTTCCAGCAAACTGCCTGTGTGAAAATTCATATCCTGTCTGATATCTTCAAATCCCTAAGCAGGCCAAGGCCAGCTCTTTGCGTCTGGTTCTTGTTTTTTTAGGAGGAGAAGGGAAATGAAGAATTTCGCGCACGCAGGTCCCGCCAGCGGCGTGGATCAAAGGCTCTGCTCCGCGGATGGGCACAGGGGGGATGCCAGGGAAAGGCTGCCAGGATTGCCACGGGGCAGGGGACCCAAGAGGGGAAATCTCAGTCGGATCTAAACACCTGCCTGAGCCTCCCTGCCTCCACGAGTTTATAACTTAATCAGAGTTTCAGAGCCAAGGTGAGCAGAGGGATGGCACCGAGCTCCTGATCGACACCGAGAGGGATCCACAAGGATCTGCTCTCTTATCCTGGGACTAGGGAGCAAAGGACATCCTGACAGCTGACAGCTGCACCACACCTGCTCTGCCCTCCCAGTCAGCACCTGGAACTCATCCCACTTCCAAGAGCAATCCCTGAACCCTCAACTCAGCCAAGGTGGGCGATTCCCATCCCTGGCAGTGCCCAAGGCCAGGCTGGATGGGGCTTGGAGCAGCCTGGGACAGTGGGAGGTGTCCCTGCCCATGGCAGGGGTGGCACTGGATGGGCTTTAAGGTCCTTCCAATCCCAGTTTGGGATTCTCTGAGTATCTCTGTGGGACCATCGTGTCCCTAGAGGGAACACAGCAGGCGAGGAGCCAACTTGCTGCTCTCAGTGCTCGTTAAAGACAACAAACAGAAGTGGTCACATTTTCACTACCAGAGCCAACTCCAGCTCCTACCCATCCCCTACAATACCCCGGGTTTTAGCACAGCTTTTAAAGGAAGGAAAAATATGTGTGTAATTGGCTCATGAGGCCTCTGGGGGGTTAAGAAGAAGATGGAAAAACCCACAAAATTCATGCCTCAGTGTGGAAGTCATTTTCATGCCCCACTTTTTCTGCTGGGGAGTATTTCTTTTGGAAGATAGTCACTTACAAGTAAACTCCTGGGGATTTTTTTTCCCCCTTAGAACAATAAATATTTCCTGTGAAGCAGTGTTCTGAAAATCTCAACTGGTTTAGAGGTCCAGTTTCATACAGATGAGCATCCAAGAGCTCAAGGCTCCTTTGATCTCCACCCCAGACTGGAAACCCTAAGAGAAAAAGCTTTCCTGCAAGATTTCCTCTATTCCTAAATTTTTTTGCCGAGGTGTAAACAGCTTATGGCTTTTTATTTCCACCTTGGCTGCAAACAAGACACAGGAACCATTTCAAGGGAGGAATTCAACTCAGAGATCAGCTTGAACATACAAAACACACAGGAAAAACACTCCTTTGCACATTGATCTTGCAGGAAAAGCTGGAAAAAAACCAGGGCTTAACCTCCTCAAAGCATCCAAGAACACGGGGATTTGCTCAGTCAGAGGACAGTGACCTTGCACAGGCTCAGACCTTCAGATCAAACAGGAGTGACAGGTAAATATTTCATACCAAGCCCAGAGCCACCTTCAGGCCCTTCAACCCCAGCTGCTGCTGCACCACAGTGGGTGAAGCCAAAACATTGTGCATCAACATTTCCAAACTTGCAGAAGAGGCCTGAAAACAAGAGAAATCTTCCTCTGCAACACAATTTCTGCTGCCAGGTTTCCGTCCCCCCATCCCAATGTGTGCTCCCGAAATGAGGGGCTCCCATCCCAGAAAGGAGAACTTAGGCAAAGCCCTGCTGGTCCCTCCCTGCAGCCACCAGCCCCCTGAAACCACTGATGGGGACAGCAGGACCCAGTGTCACATTAATTAACGTCACCCATGGGCCCAGGAGGCCAGAGACACGCTTGGAGCTGCAGGATTAAACAACAGAGAAGCACCACCTGTTCCAAAGCACGGAGGAAATTTGTGTCCCAGTCGTGTTCTCCAGGAAAGGGCAGGGAAGGCAATCCCGTTATCTCAGCAGGCAGGAGGATGAGCTGGGTGTGAGGAGGGTAGGAAACCCTCAGTCGTGGGTCCCGCTCATTCCACTGGCTGGGGCACTTCCCACACACCTCCAGCATGGGATTTGTCTGCAGTGACCAGGAACAGGGAACGGAGGGAGTCATTCCAGCTGGGAATGTTCACCTGAAGAGGAGACGGCTCCAGGCAGAGCTCAGAGTCCCTTCCAGGGCCTAAAGGGGCTCCAGGAGAGCTGAGAGGGACTGAGGACAAGGCATGGAGGGACAGGACACAGGGAATGGCTTCCCACTGCCAGAGGGCAGGGATGGATGGGATATTGGGCAGGAATTGTTCCCTGGGAGGGTGGGCAGGCCCTGGCACAGGGTGCCCAGAGCAGCTGTGGCTGCCCCTGGATCCCTGGCAGTGCCCAAGGCCAGGCTGGACATTGGGGCTTGGAGCAGCTTGGGACAGTGGGAAGTGTCCCTGCCCATGGCAGGGGTGGCACTGGATGGGCTTTGAGGTCCCTTCCAGCCCAAATCAGGCTGGAATTCTGATTTCGTTGTGTGGGGCTCAGCCCTGCTTTTCCCATAGCACCAGAAGACACAAAACTCATCAGGTGGATCTGGAATGAGGAAACCCAAACCTGAGCCTGGCAGAAAATCACCTTCTCAGAGCTGCCTTGGAACTGGCAACACAAAGGGCTTTTAAAAATATATTTAAAAATATATTTTTTATCATTTTCTGCTGTTCTCTGCTTGCTGTGGGTTAACCCATTGGGAATGAAAGACACCTCAGCTGGCATGGCCTGGGAGCAACACCCCCTCACAGAGACAGCTGCCAGGGACCCAAAGCTGCTGAATTTACCCCAAAACTATCCCTGTCCCTGTCACTTCTCCTCAGTGAGAACACTCTGCCCTTCTCCCAGGCTTTATCAGGGAGGCGTTCAGAGCAGGGATGTTTAGATGCATCTCAAATAATGACTTTTTAACCCACAAAGTTCACTATTAAAAGAAATTATTCCTGTAATTTTCGCTATTTAAACTGCCTTTTTTATCTGAACAAAATAATCCCACTGGGGGTGTGCAAACACTGTTCCTTCAGTGGCTCCATGATTTAATAAACCCCTCACCACTTTGAAATGTCCTCTTGGCTCTGCTGTGCCAGCTGGGCTTTGCCTCATCTTTGCTGAATTCTGTGACTGAACTCTGCTCCAGAAGGCCCAAAAAGACTTAAAATTCACCTTATTTTCCCTCCCACTGGCATGTCTGGGGCTGCTGCTGGCGTTGGCACTCGGAACACGGAGCAGAGGGACAGAGCCATCCCTCTCTCTCCATTCCAAGCTCTGATTTCACAGCTCCCCAAGCACAGAGCAGAGCTCCTGCTGTCCCACCTCCCCTGAGGCTGGAAACGCTGCATCCAAAGCAGAAATCCCTTTGGGGAGCCGGAATGTTTCACTAGAAAGGAGCAGAAAACCACAGCAGGAGCCTGCAGGAGCCCACAAAACTGAGACCCGACGGGGAGGGACCTTCTCCCACCCCGCAGTCTGCGCCCTCCACGAGCTCTGCCACTTGTATTTCGTGTTTGGAGCTTTAACATCCACGGCCACTCAGCCATTAAATAACAACTTTTAGGACTGAGATCTTGAGGGAAAAATCCAGTCCTTGGAGGAACATCCAAGCCAGGAGCTCGTGGAGGAGAAGGGATGGACGAGGACAGCTCGGTGTCTCTGTGTCCAGTACAGGCCCTACGCTCATAAAATACAGTTTTGGGAGTAATTTAGTAAGCTTTGGACTTCAAAAAGCAAATGATTTTTGCAAGTCCAGTGATTTCTGAATTCGTAGTTATTTTCCAGGAAAAATGTGGAAAAACTTCAGGTTTCCAGGTGAAAATATTAAAAAGAACTGCAAAGAATCCCAGAATCATTAAGGTTGGAAAGAACCTCCAAGATCATCAAGTCCAACCAGCAGCACCACCACTAAACCATGTCCCCAAGTGCCACATCCCCACAGCTTTGGAACACATCCAGGGAGGGTGACTCCACCATTTCCCTGCGCCGTTTGAAGCTACCAGGGGAATAAAAAAAATTTATATAAGTATTTCTTAGAAAAGCGAAATACATTTGGAAATCCTGAGTGCAGTAAGTTGAGAAGGAGGTTTGCTGCTCACACTTCCTTTGGTGCTGATTGTTCTACAGCTGTTTATCAAAATTTAGAAGGTGGCAGCAGCCTAGAAGCGCTGATGCCTTTTTTTCTTAGCTGGAAAATGGGCATTTGATGTACTGGGATAATATTTCAGCCATCAAGGCTACTGGCTTATTAGCACACAGAAATATCCACAAATGATGTGACATTCCTGCCTCTCTCTGCCCCTTCTGCCTAATGCTCCCAGGATTTTTTTAATCCACTTTGAGCAATTTAAAGAATGGAAAGTGAATGTGAATGTGGCTTTTACCTGGTGCCTATTTCTGGCTGGTTTGGATTTGGTATTTATTTCATCTGGGTCGTGACTAATTGCTGAGATGCCACACCAGCGTGTCCAATCTTTGTGTACAGAGCTGCATTTTCAGCTCTTCTTCAGAGGGGCCTCTTCTTGTGGCCCAGGAATGCAGCAAAATGCTCAAAGCCAAGGAAAAAAAATCACCTTCCCAGCAAATCACCTGAAACAATGCCAGCAACGTGTCAGCTAAACCAGTGATCCATCATTTTCTTGCTTCGAAGCCTCACTGGCGTTCAGGAAGCTGAAAATCCAAGGGGAGGCTGAATTTGATTTTCCTTACGAGCTGTGGGCCCTGTCCACACTGATATTTCTGACTACTGTACTTACGACAGGTGAAATCTGCAGGAATTTAAGGGCTCCTTCCCTCCAGCAGCAGAATGGGAATATCTGATCTGACACTTTCCCCGTATGCACATTTCTCTGTGTACAACTGAAAAACACAATAAATTGCCTTTGTTTTTCCTCTGGGATACCAAGTACTGCTCTAAGATGTTGTCCAGGAAGGTCGTGGATGCCTTTTCCCTGGAGGTGTCCAAGGCCAGGCTGGATGGGGCTTGGAGCCATCTGATTTAGTGAGTGGCATCCCTGCCCGTGGCAGGGAGTGGAAGGAGACGACCTTTAAGGCCCTTCCAACCCAAACCATTCCATGATTCCGTTGTGATTAGAGCTCCTTAATGTTTTTAATTTCATTCAGTACAGGTCCCACAGCTCTGGACCAAACCCAAAACCACATTTAATCTGCTTTTTAAAATTTATCAACCTGTTCAGCTGCTTATTCTTGTAAGCAGGAATGGAAATGTTTGGGGTCCTGAGAGGCAAGAAGGGAAGCACAGGGAGCAGCCCCCTTCGGAGCCCCCGCACTGACCCTGCCTGGGGGGCATTGCTGAGGGAGGAGCTGGCAGAAATCCTTTGAAATCTCTTGGATTTGGAGCCTGTCAGACAGGAGCAGTGCTGGCAAAAGACACGAGGCTAATGAACCACGTGAAATGTTGGCTTTTATAGGGTAAAAAGATGCCAGCCTGCCTAAACTTTGGATTTCACAGGAGCTGTTTGGGCTCTTTGGGAAGAGTTGGATGTCCAGACAGCTTCCTTTCAGAGCCACAGCTCCGTGTCTGCTCCCAGAGGTGGCTGGAGCAGGGCTGATCCTGCCCAGACAACGAGAGAACACAGCACCAGCATTTATCCGTGGTTTATCCATGGGAAAGTGCTGCTGGCCTGCAGCAAAGGCATTGCGCTGTCCAGTATTGCACCCGAGATGGATCCTGCAATCCAGTGAGGCCACACTGTCTGCAATCCTCCAAAAACATATTTAATCTCCTGGGAGCTGATGGATGTGGAATATAAAGCATCTCTGCAGGTTTTCAATTCAAAACTCGGCAGAGTTGGAAGCTTTGAAATCGCTCAGGCTGCAGCATCCACCACATAAACCTTTGTAGGCTGGAAGCTGATCCCCAGCTCTCCCAAAATACAGGATTTTATCCATCTTGGGCCAAATCCCATCTTGGATGTAGCGATGAAGTTTCACCCACACATCAGGTAAACCCAGTCTTGCAGTGTGGCAAATTTAAAAGATTCCAAACAGATCAAGGATGTAAAGATCTCACAGATCCCACAAATGTAAAAGATTCCAAGCAGATCCCAGACACCTCAGATCCTTCCAGTACCTAAAGAGGGTTTACAAGAAGGCTGAAGAGGGGATTTTTCACAAGGACCTGGAGTGCCAGGACACAGGGAATGGCTTCCCAGTGCCAGAGGGCAGGGATGGATGGGATATTGGGAAGGAATTGTTCCCTGGGAGGGTGGGCAGGCCCTGGCACAGGGTGCCCAGAGCAGCTGTGGCTGCCCCTGGATCCCTGGCAGTGTCCAAGGCCAGGCTGGACATTGGGGCTTGGAGCAGCCTGGGACAGTGGAAGGTGTCTGCCCATGGCAGGGGGTGGAACTGGATGGGATTTAAGGTCCCTTCTAACCCAAACCCTCCAATGAATCCATGATTTTGTATTATTAGGAAGCATTAAAGCCTCACAGGAAAGTTTAGGAATGCTCCTGAAAGGATTATCCTGGAGAATAAAATGCACTGCCGAGTGTTTCCCAGGGTGTGTGCTGGATCACAGCAAGCACACAAAGAGAAAAGGGAATCCCCACCTCTGAAAGCTCCAGTCAGGAGCAAAGCCAGTGGCTGGCACCTGCTCCAGTTCCATGAAAATCACACTTTGTGCAGGCAGTCCTTGCTTTGGGCCTTGGACACTGCCAGGGATCCAGGGGCAGCCACAGCTGCTCTGGGCACCCTGTGCCAGGGCCTGCCCACCCTCCCAGGGAACAATTCCTTCCCAATATCCCATCCATCCCTGCCCTCTGTTTAAAACCATTCCCCCTTCTCCTGTCACTATTGGCCCATTTAAAATTCCCTCTCCATTCACCTTATGAAACCTCATTAGTGACCTCCAAGTGCTCCATCAGAGGAGATGGATAAAAAAGCAATAAATATAAATATATATAATATAGATATACATAGACAGCAGCTCCTCCAGGTCATGCCCCTGCCAAACACAACCATATGTTAAATGCAACCACAACGAGCATCCCGACAAATTAACGAGCTAATTAACACCAGCACAGAAACACTGAGCAATCACACCCTGTCCTCCCACCTCCAGAGGAAGCAGGAGGAGAATCTCATGCAGAGAAACAGGAGACTTGGATGGGAAACTCCATTGTGACTGTGGCCCACAAAGGAACCTCAAGAAGCCCTCATTAGTTAAGAGAAAAGAACGACAAAAATGCCCCAAAATCCTTCTGACCTACCCCAAAATCTACCAAAATAACACCCCTTGTGTTTAATCAAATGTAGTACTTTAAAGATGAGCTTCATTTAGTTGGCTGAAAACAAAATAGGAACTTAATCACTCCGGGCAACTCACCTCTGCTATGCCAAAAGAAAAAAGGGATTGATCCATTGTACCTCCAGAAAAAGCAGTTAATTGCTTAAAATACACAGACTGATGTTTAGGAACAGCTCGAATTTTTTCCATCTGCACTGCAAACCATCTGTTCTGCGTGAGAGATTTCATGACTTCCCAGGTCCATTTCTAAATTGAAATGGATGTTTTAATGATGAAAAATGGGGAGAAGTGATGAATACTTCATTAAAACACATTATTTCCCTGTCAACTTTCTATTCTCCTGACTGTAAGCAAAAATAATGTCTGAACAGAGTTAATGTCTCGGGTTATCAGAGCTGCAGATGCCTCTTGGCATTTGCCTGAACAAATAAGCTATTTCATAAACCTGCAAACAGAAATGATTCAATAAATTGGAATTTCTTTCCCTTCTAATGAAAACCAGGGTTCTCCAACTCTTTCAATTACATCCACGGAATGCAAAAGACACTAAAGAAAGGGTTTTTCTCCCTGTTTGCTTCATTCTTAGGACCGTAAAGGCGCATTAAAAACGTCAGTACCTTCACAGGGGAGGCCCATCCACACTTCCTTTGGCAAACTGTATTTAATTATTTCAATAAGATGCGAGGATATCATTTCCTACCACCATGACAAGGAACCAAATTGTCCAAACCATTCATATCTATCACACAAATAAACACTTCCTATGGCATTTCTCAGTGTATTTGCCAATCACCTCATATTTTTTTGGACTGAAGCAAGTGTTTGCTGAAGCAGAGAAATGATAACAGAAATATCCAAGCAGGGCCTACTTTTGAGCTTAGGCAATTTATTAAAGCAACAAGACATTCCAGCATGCCATGAAAGTGAAAAACAACAGGCTGGAGGAGAGGGGTGGTGTTGGAATTCTGAATAAACCACCAAAAGCCTTCCAAAGCATCAGGCAGCAGAAAAACCAAGCAAGTCCCAAGGTGCTCTGCTGTCCCACGCTCTGCTCGTGCCAAGACTTCCCAAATTAATCTGGTTTTCAGCATGGCCCCTTCTGAAAACACCCAGCAGGAGACTTCTTGAAACCCTCCAGTATTGAAAGGGTCTCTCTGGCGCCTTCCCCTCTTCGGCCATCTAAAGGATCAATGGACATTTCTAGAAACCTGAGCCTGTTAACCCATCTTTAAGTTTCTTGTTAAAGTCGTTTCATGTTAAGAGATTCCCAATGAAATAAAAGCCAAACCCAAAAGGTGAGGGGGGCTACCTCAAAGCCAACCCCTGGCAATAACAAGCCAAAATATTTGGGCTTTTCCCTGAGAACCTCCACTCAAAACAATTCCACACAACCTCCTTCGTACAGATTCCCTGATCTTCAGAGAGTCTTTGACAGAAATAATTCTGCTGGTTGAAATGGCAAAATTAAAATCATCCAGGAAAATGGAAGGAAATTCACTTTAGCCGTCCAGATGTGGTACACAAAACTCTGCCCTTGAGTCCTCCATCCTGCAGGTTTAGGGAACAGCCCTGGAATTATTCCTAAATAATGAACACAGCAAGAGCTCCATGAAGGTGCAACGGTGGTTTTGTTATTTAAGAACAAAATTCTACAACCTGGGACAAAACTCAATTGAAAACCCTGTATTTTATTTATAAACCTGATTTAACCAGGCAAATTCCAGCTTGCCAGCAGGCACAGAGCAATTAGGAACAAGGAATCTTCCTGGATTTCTCCATGTTCATCGGAGCAGGGTACGAGGAGGAGAAGGATGACAGCAGAGATGCTGGGCGATCGATCCATAATGAAACAGCTCTAAAGCAATAATGTTTGCTTTGCTCCGTGCCTGGTTCTTTTCTTCATAATTGATTTTGCACTGGAGGTCTCAGGCTGCATAAGCAGCCTCAAAATCACTGCTGTGAGAGCTGCCAGTTTCTTTTATTCCTCTTGTATCTTCTCTCAGCAAGTTAATCCCAGGTGGAAAACACTGCCCTGATAAAACCCAACAATCCCAGTGCTGGATTTTAAGGAGCCACTACATTTTTGCTCTGTTTCTCCAGCACAAGGACTTTACAAATTACTTCTTTCTGCTCCTGGAGCTGGGCCAGGGCAGGCTCAGGCTGGAGATCAGGGAAAGGCTCTTCCCCCAGAGGGTGCTGGGCACTGCCCAGGCTCCCCAGGGAATGGGCACGGCCCCGAGGCTGCCAGAGCTCCACACATGGTGGGATTGTTGGGATCAGGAGTTGGATCGATGATCTCAGCTCAGGATATTCTGTGGTTCTACTCACATCCTCAGCTGGAGCCCGACACTGCCATCTGCACCTCTGCTGGACCAAAACCCCACACATTCATTTAAAATATCCCATTTCACACACCCTTAAAGGAGGGGTTACGAGGGGATTATATAAAAAATATGGAAAATCCTTTCACGGCAGTGAAAAATATCATGGCAAGTGTACAGGTCATCGCCAAAGGCAAGGTGCAAAATGGGATCTGATTCCTGGGAGCTGCCTGCAGCCTTTGAAACCAGTTTTGGCACCACTATAAAACACATTTCTGTTGCTTCAGGGAAGGAAAAGCAACAAGGGAAGCTCAGCTTTTGAACTAGGTCTAAAAGAACTTGGGGTAGAACATCTGTCTGTCATTAGAGTTCCTCTGCAGCACAAATCCTCCAGGCGACCCCAGATGTGTATGTTATCTTATATTATATTTATTATATTATTCACATTATAGCAGTCACTTCATACAGAAACTGATGTGTTTCTCTTGGATCCAGACCTCAAACTTTTCTGACATAGTTTAAAAAGCCCCGCTTGGAGCCAAAAGGATTTTCAGTTTGGGTTTATTTTCCTTTTGATGAGTATATTCCATATATAGCCCTCCTTCCAAACTGAGAATTCTTCCATATGTAATATAAGAAGGAAGGCAAGATTTAGAAATACACCAACTAAGGACAAAAGAATTCACCAAGACAAATGCACAAGCACAGTCAATTCTACCCTTTCTTTCAAAAATATAGAGCAAAATCAAGAATAAAATATTGTCTCCAAACCAGTTTGCTTAAAATTTATATTTTTAAGCCAAGAAACCACCAAGTAGAAGTTGTTACTCAGCCTATTCCATCACTTTAAAGAGCTGCATACCTAAAGGCTTCCAGTGGATCAGGTTTTCAAATGCCCTTTTCACAGAGCCGCCTGCCAAAATTTGTCTGGATTCACGTTGCAGACAAACTGTTCTTCCCCGGGACAAGTCGGGAAAAATTCCATATAAAAGCAGAGGAGGGAAGGATGGCTGACACATCCATGGTGAAATCCTGCTTAAAGCACACTGTTATTAAACTTTAATGGAGTACTAAGAGGTTTTTGAGCCCTAGCAATGAGAGCAGCCCTGTTTGCTGTGACAGCGCTCGGGGAAGGGATGGCCCAAGGTAAGCGAGCTCCTTTCACAGGCTGTAAAACAAGCCTGGGATCTTGGAAGCGAATCCTGGGCACTTCAGCAGTCACTGGCTCAGTGTCACTCGCTTCCCCAGCAGGAGATTGCCTTTCATTCCTAATTACACCGGATTTGGGTATAAGCGTTTGGGGTGGGGCTCTGGTGCCACTGCTGGAGTCTGCAGACACAGAATCCCAGACTGGTTTGGGTTGGAAGGGACCTCAAAGCCCATCCAGTGCCACCCCTGCCATGGGCAGGGACACCTTCCACTGTCCCAGGCTGCTCCAAGCCCTGTCCAGCCTGGCCTTGGACACTGCCAGGGATCCAGGGGCAGCCACAGCTGCTCTGGGCAACCTGAGGCCTCCCCACCCTCCCAGGGAACAATTCCTTCCCAGTATCTCACCTAAATCTCCCCCCTTTAGTTCAAAACCTTGTCCCATCTCTCTGTGCCCCTGTAAGAAGTGTCCCTGCTGTTTTGCCAGGCCCTGGAAGGCTGCAGTGAGTTCTGCCCTCACTCTCACTGAAAAGGCCACTGTGATTTTTCTCTCCGCAAGTAATAAAGGAAAATAGCCAAGAGCCAGAGGCCACAGGGGAGGAGCAGAGCCCACTCCCAGCCAGCTCCCACTGCAGGAAAGTCTTCCATCATCAAAACAAAGGAGAGAATTAACCATTGTCTCCTGACTGCGGCACCAAGACCACACTGTTCAGATCTACGTGGAGAAAAGCGACACCTCAATTCCTAAATATATCCCAGTCCCTGGGGTTTGTAACCCAGCTCTCCAGCCCGTCCTTCACTGTGGGAGCCAGAAACCTGAGAAGTTCAGCCCTTATTCGGCACCTCGTTGTGCTCCTGCTGCCTTTCTGGGGAGGAGGGGTTGATTCCCTGGGGTGATTTCCATTCTCTTCCATGGATCCAGCAGCTGGCAGCAACGCTGTGCAGCTCGGTTCTGCTTTTCTCTGCCTCTGCAACTGCATTTCTGCAATAACCCAGAGCTGGAATTCCTGGAGGTTGATTCGTCTCAGGATGGGGTCTTTAGGATACCAAACAAGGGGGAGAAAGAAGTGTCTGAAGGGGGCCGACAAGGAAGATGAACAGGGACTGTGGATGAGGACGTGGAGGGACAGGACACAGGGAATAGTTTCCCAGTGCCAGAGGGCAGGGATGGATGGGATATTGGGAAGGAATTGTTCCCTGGGAGGGTGGGCAGGCCCTGCAATGGATTTCTCAGAGAAGCTGTGGCTGCCCCATGATCCCTGGAAGTGTCCAAAGCCAGGCTGGACCAGGAACAGCCTGGTCTATGGAAGGTGTCCCTGCCCATGGTCAGAACTGGATGGGCTTAAAGTCCCTCCCAACCCAAACCACTCCACGATTCCATAATTCCATAACCATTACTATCAGCAGTTCTGTTCCAACTGCAGACCTCTGAGATTTTTTCTCCTCACAGAATTTGTTACACCAACATTATTTACAATAATATTTCAGGCAGTGCTGGGCAAAGCCATTATTAAAGTAATTATTTTCCAATCCCAGTCTCTGAGCTTTGCAGGAAAACACACATTTTGCTGGGAAATGGATGCTGACAGGGAGATCAACAGGAAATATTCCTAAATGCCTTTCTCTAAGACTGGTAATTAGCATCAAAATCCATAACCTTTAGGGAAATAGGGACACTCCCTACACAAAAATTGTTCCTTTAGGGACACTGGCTCTGCCTATTTGGGTTTCTGAGACCCTGAATCCCTGGAGACTTCCACCGTGAGATGATTTCAGTGCAAGGCAGGCCTGATTTCCAAAAATACCTAATTGAGATTACATAAAACGAGTGGGAAGACTGACAAAAAATGAAAAAGCAGGGTTTTGATCAAACAATTTATGGCATTTCTGACTGGGAATGCAAATGAATTGATCTCAGTGACCTTAAAAATGAACTGAAGCAAGAGGTCCTTGGAGGCACGGGGTGAGAATAGGAGGCTTTTTTCTCAGAGAGTGAGATAATGCTTGGACTAGAGATTTTTAATACATTGTGCTCAGTAAATTCAGCTCAGGGACAAAACTCCTGTGGAATATTTGATTTCTGATGTGGAAACTACTACCCTGAATTCCTAAATCATTCTGCAGTAAGTTTGGTTTTGGAGGCTCCAGAACATTTATTTTCTGGAGATTTGTACTCACTCACTAATCACTTTCGTGGGCATTAAGTAGCAAATAAAGGCAGTTCTTCTGAAAAGGGCTTTATTTTTCTTTCTTATGCAAGAGCCATGTTCTGTTCCCATTTTTTCCCATAGGAAACTGCTGATCTTAGCAGTACCCAAACTTTGGAAGAAATGTCAACAGAGGAGATGTGGAAAAAATTCCCACCCTGCCGAACGTAATTTTTTCCTGTCTCACATAATACTTTCCCAAGAAACCCTGAAATATAATACAGCCATATTTACTTTTGTAGGGGTTATGCAGCTTCTGCAGCATTCCCCATGGGATGTGTCACCAGTGATGCTTTATCCCAGCCCGTGCCTGGATCCCAGCTTCCAAAAGAGACCTTCCCTGCAGTAGTTTGGGCAGGAAGCAGGAAATGGAGCCCTCCAGCTGGCAAGTGCTTCCCAAAACAGCACTCTAGGGTTTTTTTCCTACCCCTGCTCCAAAACTCTCCTTCTTTTCACCTATCCTTGCTTTGGCTGGCTTTGAGCAGCTAAATCCCAGAAAACCCCTGGGATGGGGAGCCCACAGCCTTTGCAAACATCCCTGCTCTGGCTGTGCCTGGAGCAAGAGCCCAGGGAGCAAGGGATGGGAATCCACCTCACCTTGACTGGGCTGATCCTCGTTTGGCCTTCCACCAGTTAGTGACCTTGGGGACCAGAGAAGTGCTAGGGTTGGAAGGATGAAGGAGAAGGAACTTTTCATCCCCTTTTCCAGGATGGATGACGGACACTGGAGATATTGGGAGTCAAAGCCTCTCCTCAGGCCACCCCAGCAGTTTTGCACAACAGAAACACCTCCTAGCAAGGACAGAGGGGGAAACCCCTCATTATTTCCTGTCTCTGTCTAAAGCCTCCTTCAGTCTAAGCTCACCAGCGACTCTGAATCACTCCCAGTTCGAGTGAAATATAAAAAAAGAAACCTCAGGACTGCAAACACAGACACAGAATCTAAAATTAACAGAAGGAAAACCTCTACGCTGCCGTGGATCTTCTCTGAGCTCAGCAGCCCCTTCTCACCACCCCAAATTGTTGATGATTTCCTCTTCCACATCCCACAGAACCGTCTGCGCCCCAGACAGGGTGCGCTCTGAGATTCACAGGGGCTGTCCCTTCCCTTTATCCAGCACTAATAAACATCATTTTGTATGAGAAATGGGATGTGTCATCTCCATGAGCTCCAGCACCCTCCTGCAGTCATCCCACGGTGCTTCAGTGATATCGGACACATCACAATTATTCCTTCTGCTCCCTTCAAACAGGCTCCTCACCACAGCTGCTCTGCTGTTACCTATAGATGTGCCACTGGCTGAATGACAACAGCTGAAAAACTCATCCAAAATGTAATTTCTACAGTGGAAACGCTGGGGTTTTACCTTCTGAAGCCTCATCAGTGGACAAAGCTTTCCTTTCACGCTGCTGTGTTTTTGAGGCAGGGTTGCTGCTGTTTCTGCATCAATCTAAATGCCAAGGAAAGAGTATTCCATTAAAACCACCAGTCAGGCTTTGGCAGCTGGCACAGCAGCTCTCCAAAGCACGGAGGAGTTGAAGGAGATGACAGCTACCCAGTTGCCTTCCAGCAGGGAAGCAGCAAAAATCATCTGCATGCAGTGGGCAGGCTCCTGGTGCCAGCTGCAAATCCCTGCCAGTTAAGGTGAACAACCATTTAATTTTCTTGCAGAGAGCGGCAGGATTGACTTCCCATTCCAAGAAGCCCTGAGAAAGGTCAGCAGGCACCAGGAAGTACTGAAAAATCATGTCAAAACCCAAGCCAAGATGGGTTTCAACATGCTCCAACGCAAGGGCTGAGAGATTTGACAGCACCAAAATCCAAAGTGCAGAGGAGCTCCGGGAAAGGGTAACAAACTCCATCAGGAACGCCTGGAATGCCTGTGATGCCCCAGCTCTACAAGTGCCACACAATTCCTGCTCCCAGATTAAGTTTATTCCTCTGCTCAGGTTTTAAAAGGGAATTCTTGAGATAAAAGCACACTGTGCCTCCACTGCTAAACTCCTCAGCCACCTTCCCAGCTTCTCATGGCAAGGGATTTGGGACAACTTCTGCGGAAATGATGGTAAAATTTACACAGGAGCTCAGGGAATGTC
This sequence comes from Melanocharis versteri, assembly GCA_013397845.1. Classification (NCBI taxonomy): domain Eukaryota; kingdom Metazoa; phylum Chordata; class Aves; order Passeriformes; family Melanocharitidae; genus Melanocharis; species Melanocharis versteri. The sequence goes on from VZTG01007478.1 coordinate 163,246, forward strand.
AGCAATTACCAGCATGACCTCAAGGCTTACAGAGGAATCGAGATTAGAGGGAGACGTGTTTTTCTGCAGTGATTTGGTAGCAGATGGTGACTTTTATTTAGCCCTTCTGAAGAAAAGTAGCCTTGAAACGGGCACTTTCCCAGCTTCATTAACACGATATTGAGAGAAATATCAAATGTCTAAAGCAGGGACAATTCCCACAGCCTCACACAATCCTTAACAAATTCAAACTCTCGTGCTGCAATCTGCTCGGCGGCTTTTGGAGACGTGAGCCTCCAACTTCTGCTGCTTCTTCCTTTGCGCTTTCCAATTTTATTCTGCAGTGAAGCCAGCCCAGCTCAGCTCCTCCACTCTTTGCTTGTAAAATTCTGAGTGTTTTCCAGCTCTCGGCGAGGCTGAGACCACTCAGCTCTTCCACCTGCGTTTTGTTGGCCGATAGGTAAAACAAATAACCAGCAGCTCTTCTCTTTATAACCTGAGCATCTTCTCAACCCACCCTGAGTGGCCTCACTGAACCCTCTGGGCTTGCAGCAGAACTGAAGTGGCCCAAAAGCTTCAAAAGTCTAAAGTAAGAGCAAGGAAAGAATCAAACAAGCCAAGGTTGAAGAAGCCAACAAAAGCCTGAATTTTAAGCACTTAACGGAGGGTCAGAAGTCACAAGCATCACATTCAGGAGGACAAACTGTGACCAAACAGTCAAGATAAACCAGACGTGCCTACAAATTAAAGAAAATATTGCCATGTTTTGGCCTCTCTGGATTGAAAAGGCTCTTCTGGCTGGATAATTCTATCACAAGTACCTGCCAGCCACCCCCTGCCTGAAGAGAATCCATGTGCTGGCTGCTCCTGTGCCTGAGGCTCAGGAGGATGTGTTTACACCGGTGACATTTCACAAACTGTGTCCCCAATCCCCTCCCACTCAGTGCTTGACAGAGACAGCACCAAGCCTGGACTGATTCCTTCTTACAGGAATAAAAATGCTCCCTTTCAGCTGATAAACGGGCACAGGTCAAGAGGAAATCAATTATAGATGGAAAATACACATTTCTAACCTGTACATTTAAACTACTCCTTTTTAAGTGCTGGGATACAGCTGGGATATCTTCAAATCTTTTTTACACTGCTAAAAACCCTGCACTTATTGCAGGCTTGCAGCAGCACATATGGCATGCCAGAAAGCACATGAAGGAATCATACGAACAAACAGCTCCTGCTACATAAAGGAAGGCAAAATCAATTCTCCCTCCACTTACTGTTGAATGAAAACCATGCAGAACCATTAAACATTAAAAGGGGAAAAAGGCCCTAAAGAACTGAAAAGGAAATTGAAGAATTGAATTTGCTTGTTTAACTCAAACCCTGTATTTCTATTTTGCTGTAAGGTTTTTAATTTCACTGATCATGGAATCCTAGGATGGTTTGGGTGGGAAGGGACCTTAAGGACCATCCAGTCCCATTATTCATATTCCCAACTCTCCCTCACCCACCCTGCAGCTCCACAGCTTTTCAAATCTATTACCTTGTGTTTATTTATTCTGCAGTGCCATCCATAAAAACGCTCAGGTTAAATCTCCCCCATCATAAATTCCAAGAGGCAATCTCCGGCCGAAGGAATTAGCTACTCAAAGTGCTCTCAGCTCCCAAAACATGCGCATAAAACAACTCAGCCCAGCTTAAATCGTATCAGGTTTGTACCCAAAAAAATCCCGATTCCTGTGTGGAGCTGCCAGCCCTCATTAATCATGTCCTGATGAATGAAACCCTTTGCAGGGCTGGCAACAGAGATTTGCTCTGAAACGGTGGAAACGTTTCAGGTTAATCTTTCTGACAAAGCAGTCAATTCAGTGAAATAACTTCCTCCACATCCCCTGCATCCCCAGCTAGGATAAACCCAAGGAGCTGGGCTGGAGCCGAGGAATTCAGGCTGATTTCTATCAGCTGTAGACCAAGCCAAAATTTTTTCCCTGTTTCCGTGCCTCGGTTAAAATCCTCAGGGAACCTTGGGATCTATTTTCACATGTTCAGCCAATGATCTGCTTGGAGAGGCTTCCAGATGGGTTTGGGAAGACAAGCTGAAAAATGCATGGTCATGTTCTCCTCTAAAATGGTGCTGTGAGGGGCTAAGCTGACCTTTGCCGAAGTGCATTTTAAGAACAAGAGTCACTTGGGGAATACTTCATGTCTTGGGATAAATATATTTAGCTGGAAACGAGACCTAAACAAGAACAAGATATTTCAAACTGATTGTGTGTCATAGCCTACTGTACTTACAGTAGCTTTTCTTTACAAAAGAGGGGCACAAAAATGAGAATTTTGGTCTTGAAGTTTTCTTCGACCCTTTTATAACTGAGCATGGGAAGTGCAGCATCACAGCACCAGAGCAGAGATGTTTAATCAAAATGTTGTTTCTGATGAGAAACCCCATTCCTCATTTTAACAGGCTTCAAAAGGCATTTTTTGTACTACTTGGTGCTGAAACTTTATTGTATAATGCGTGTTTATCCTGAAGTAAGCTTTTTCCTCTTTCTGAAAACACTTCACAATAAAGGTTAACGTTTGGGGGTTTTTTCTTATCCTTCAGTTCCTTAAACAGGCCTGGGACAGAGGCACTGGGAATATGAACAGTTTTTGAACCCCTCCAGGGACGGTGACTCCACCACTTGCTCTGGGCTACTGAAAGCAAGGGCCAGAGCACAGCCCTATATTTTATCAGCTCTCAGATTTAAAGTTAAGTCTTTGCTGTTCAAAAATCTAATCATCTGCTTCTCAGAATTGTAATTTGCCGGATTCTTCCCGAAAGGATCACTTGACACACACACAAAAAAATCAAATTAGAAACTTCTCTTCAGTGCAAGTAGAAAGGGAAGTGTAAGGAAGGTCATCTCTGAGTGGTGCTGGCTGAAGGTCACTCTGCTCTGGCTGAGCTTTTAAATATCAGAAAAACCAACAGGGATCAGCAGCACAGAGTCGAAGGTGACACATATTAGTGAGACACAGGATTGCAGTGGATGGAAGGGGACGTCTGGCTGCAAATATTTACACAAACTGGAAGAGATTTAGGACAGGCTGTGCCAGCCCGTCCAACCATGAGGCAAAGCAAGGCTTACTCTGAATGACCCCGAGTTTGATATTTACTGTGTCCTCTGGGGATTCAGGCCTGGCTTAGGCTAAGTAAGGTCAATAAAAATGAAGTCCAGCTCCCAAAGTCTGGTAATAACTCAGCAACTGAAAGGATTAGAAAGAGGAGGTTAATCCTGGGGCTAGAACTAGCAGCAGGTTTCCTGTGCTGAGCCCAAACCAGACAGTCTGGACTCCTCAGCACAGCAGGGCCAGGCAGCTCCTGGAGCTGAGCAAGGGCCTGGAGCATCTGGGTGCCCAGGAAAGGCTGAGGCAGCTGGGGCTGTTCAGCCTGGAGAGGAGCCCCAGCTGAGAGGGGCCCTCAGCCCTGGGTGTCCCTGGGTGCAGGGAGGGCTCCGAGCAGGGCCCAGGCTCTGCTCCGGGGCCCAGCAATGGCACCAGAGCCACGGGCAGGGACTGAGCCCAGCAATTCCCCTGCACAGGAGGCACAGCTTCTGCCCTGGGCAGTGCCCAGCCCTGAGCAGATTGTGCAGAGAGCCTGGGGGGTCTCCTCCCTGGGGCTGTTCCAGAGCTGGGTGCACACAGTGCTGTGCCCTGTGCTCTGGGATGGCTCTGCTAGAGCAGGGAGGTGCCACCAGGTGCCCACTGTGCTCCCTTCAGCCTGAGCCACCCTGGGATTCTGTGGGGTGAGGTGCAACACTGACCCTGGAGCCACCACCAGTCCAGGTAAACATGGAAACCCTTGGAAGCGTCTCCTCTGCAGAGCTCTCCCAACACTGCAGAACAGCCACGTCCATCCTGCCCGACCCTGGGAGCAGCTGCAGATCCTGCACATGGCCTCTGCCTCTCCCACAGCCCCAGGTCCCGCAAGGTCTGCACTCCTCCAGCCTACCTGAACCCACCCATTTCCAGGCAGCTGCTACTTGGCAGACTTTTACCAAAACCTCACTTTGTGGGTGGAAGAAGACAGCAGGGAGAGCAGAAACTTGTACTGCTTTGGAGACTATTTAGCATTTCCCATCCTGTCAAGCATTTTGTGTAACTCCCAGCTCACCCCAAACAGGAGAGCTCTGAGCCAGGCAGGAACCAAGGCTGAAATCCAGCTAAAATTCATCCTAACAGCAATACATACTTACTGAATAAACCAGCTAGCCTTGTCACAGCAAATCCCTGCATCCAGGGCCCGGAGGGACAGCAAGGGAACACAAACACTCTGCCCTTTACCCACTGCTTTCCGAACCTCTGCCTGGGAACTGCACATCGTGGGGACAGGCTGAAGTGGATTCTGTGACTGCAAAATACCCTGCCAGTGCTGTGCATCCAATGCTGTGGATCACACACGGGTGGTTTGGTTGCTGCTGAGCAGGGCTTGCCCTCCTCAAGGACTCTGGAGTGTGTCCCATGGGACAATCCATGTTTCCCACAGGGAATGGAGGGATGAGTGTTGAAGAGGGAGGCAAAGCACGCATTAAACACCTCAGCCTTGTCTCTGTCCCTGTTTGTGAGGTGACTATCCATACCCATCCAGCCCGTCCCAGCAGCGATCACCCTCTTCTGTCTCCAGCTTGCTGTTTCCAGACTCAGCAGGATGTTCTGGAATATCCCTGTGTCCAGTCTGGACAGGCTGTCCTGCCTGTGCTCCCTCCCGCCTCCTTGTCACCTCCTCGCTGGCACAGCAGGTGACATGGACTGTCCCACGCAGAGTCCTTGGGGAGAGCAAGCCCTGCTCAGCAACAACCCAACCTTCCACCTGTTACCCACAGCATTCCCAGCCTGAATCCAAACCCAGCATTCCCAGCCTGAATCCAAACCCAGCGCTGAGCCACTTCCTGGGAAGAAAGGAACCCTATCCCAGTCAAATCTTGAACAGCAGAAACACTCAGACAGCTCTGTGGTGAAATCCTAATTTATGGAACACTAATCCTACTCAGAAGTCCTCTCCTGCTACTACAAACATCCTCCTGGGGCCCGGTGCCCCAGGAGCTCTGTGGGGAAATCCTAATTTATTGAACACTAATCCCAGAAGGGCTCTCCTATCACTGTGAACACCTGCCTGAGGCCAGGTGCCCATCTCGGGGCAGCCTCCTGGAGACAGGTGAACTTCCTTGTTCTCCTGGGGTTCATCTCCTCCACCACGCGGGGGCTGTTCCCAGCTGGCTCAGCCACAGCATCCTGGGAGCCCTGGGGTGGACACTGGTGGCTGCAGGACACTTGTCCTTCTGCCACCTGCTCCTGGGAATTCTTCCCAGGATCGGGCTGGGCTCCCATTTCCACTTCCGGGCTTTCCCTGGCTCAGGGGTTCCCCAGAGATGTTGATCCCCCCGGGATCTTGTTGACCTCTGAGGGAGCAGGGAGAGCTGTCCACGGCCTCCTCACGTTCTGCAGGCTGGCAGGGCCTTCATGAGACTCTTGGAGGGACAGAGGCTTCCAAGAGCAACGTTCTGAGGCACTTGGAGGGAATGAAGCATCTTTGCAGGCACAGGACCTTGGGGGGCCGGGGGCTCTCTGTGGGAACGGAGGCTGTTGGCAGGTGCTGGCAGGGATGGGGTTCTCAGGGATGGGGACGCTCTCAGAGCGGGGGAAGCTGCCAGAAGGAGGGAGGCGCTCAAAAGCAGGGGGGGCTTGGAGGGTTGGAGGCCATCAGAGGCAGTGGAGGCTCCTGGAATAATGGTGACTCTCTGACGGCCTGAGGCTCCTCGACGGATGGATGAGCTCCATTGGAATGCCATCTTTGAAGGGTTGGAGGCTCTCCCAGGGATGGCCATTCTCGGTAGGAGCAGCGGGATGAGGCACAGCAGGGCAGGTGGCCTCGCTTCCCCAGCTGCTCTAGCTGTGCCCACAGCGCGTGCCACATCCCGGAATACAGCGGAGCCGGTGTCGCACGCGGAGCCGGTGTCACACGCGGAGCCAGAGTCACACGCGGAGCCGGTGTCACACGCGGAGCCAGAGTCGTACGCGGAGCCAGAGTCACACGCGGAGCTGGTGTCGCACGCGGAGCCAGAGTCGCACGCGGAGCCAGAGTCACACGCGGAGCCGGTGTCACACGCGGAGCCGGTGTCACACGCGGAGCCGGAGTCACACGCGGAGCCAGAGTCACACGCGGAGCCAGAGTCACACGCGGAGCCGGAGTCGCACGCGGAACCCAGAGCAGCAGCATCAGCCCCTGCAGCTCCTTGGCCACACTCACGCAGGGGCCTCAGCTGCAGGGGACACTTGGGGGGCTCACGGGAGCATCCGGACGCTTCCCAGGGGTCGTGCGAGGCCCAGAGGCCCTGGGAGCCACCGGGGCTCCTGGGCTCCTGGGCCTGAGGAGATCCTGTGGACACAAAGGGAGCTGGAGTTCCCCTGCCCCTGCTGAGCTCTCCCCACCTGGCTGGTTAGGGCCAGCAAGAGGTTTCTGTTTGCAGCTCCCCAACTCCTGCAGGGCCTCTGTTCTAAACAAATCAGCATTTCCCAAGGAGCTCTCACAGTCCTCCCACTGCTCTGGGTCTGACTGGGATGGGGCTCCTTTCTTCCCAAGAGCTCCCATAGTTTCCTTGGGGAAAAGTGATCATCTCTCAAAACATCAGCATTATTCTCACAGTGCAAATAAAAGCACTGGGCTGGGATCTTCATTTCTGGTATTAGCAGCAGTCCCCTGTCACACAGGAAGATATAAGCATGAATTCCCAAAAATACAACATCTTAACAGCCTTGTAACATGTGATCATCTCTCAAAACATCAGCATTATTCTCACAGTGCAAATAAAAGCACTGGGCTGGGATCTTCATTTCTGGTATTAGCAGCAGTCCCCTGTCACACAGGAAGATATAAGCATGAATTCCCAAAAATACAACATCTTAACAGCCTTGTAACATGTGATCATCTCTCAAAACATCAGCATTATTCTCACAGTGCAAATAAAAGCACTGGGCTGGGATCTTCATTTCTGGTATTAGCAGCAGTCCCCTGTCACACAGGAAGATATAAGCATGAATTCCCAAAAATACAACATCTTAACAGCCTTGTAACATTCTAGTCCTACAGAGCAGTTTAATTCCTAGTTAGAAGATGACATTGGGAAAGATGAACTTCATGGATTTCCTGGTACACAGCAGCAGTGGAAAAAAATGAAGTTTTTAATATTTATTCCTAGAACTGCTGCACAAACCAAGAGCAAACAATTCCACCGATTACACAGGACATCTCATATCCTGACAGCACAACAGAACGCTCCTTACTCAGGAAAAGGAGGGCAAAAAGGCACCATACAATGTTCACATCATTTCTCCGTGGCTGCCTCACCCCCCCCAGTCAGAAACCACACACAACTGCCAGGCCTGGTGTTCCAAGCTTTGCCCCCACCAAAAAAAAAGAAGATTAACAGATCTCCAAGACAGAAAAAGCCAAGAAGGAAATTCCAAAGTCAAACCCCACTTGCAAACATCCAAATTCTTGTGCTATTTAACACGGGGGGTAAGCAGAAATCCAAGGAATTAAAGCTGCCATTTGGTGCAATCCAGCCACAATCATCACCTGAAGTGCCACAATTCCTGCTGGGTTCCTGACTCTCCTGAGCTGTAAGCAGAGCAAGCCCTGTGAGTTTTTTAATTGAAGAGCCAACTCACTTTCGCTTTCTCCAATATTATTTCACCTGATAGCAGTTAATTACTCTGATTAATAGGAGGGTAATCAGAAGTTGTGCTGCCAAAGCGACGCCTGGGCTGGGCAGTTGCAGCAAGAAGGAGAAGCACAGGCACAGCCTGGTTGTGCCCAGCTCCTCCTCATTTTTCCCCTCTAAACCAACAGAAGGACTGCAAACGTCCAGCCAGAGCAGCCCCTTTGCTGCCTAAGCATTCCCAGATCAATCCCACAGGAAATACTCCTGCTCTGTTCAAACAAGTCTCGGGGCTCTGGGAAACATCACTGTGCCAGGCACTGGGGCTGCCTCAGTCCAGGAGGCTCCAGGAATTCCAGAGCAGCCATCCCAGCCGGAATTGCTGGCCCAAAAGACCTCGCCCCAGCGCTGCCTCTCCTCGGTGGGCAGCAGCCATCCTTCCTGCACACCCTTCAGCCAAGGTTTCCCTTCTGCTCCTCCAACCCAGTCCTGGCTGTTGCTCTCTCTGCCACCCACATCCCAACCCTTCTGTAATTCTAGAAGAGCAAATATTTGCTTGTTTTTATTATGTTTTTCTTTTTTTATTTTAGTAATCTTTTCCTTTTTCCTACTTGCACTTTGAGATTACTGCTTAATTAAGCATTTTCCCCAATATTATTTTACCGGATAGCAATTAATTATTCTGATTAATAGGAGGGTAATCAGCCTGGAAGCGTAAGGATTTTTTGTGCTTAAACTATAGAAGCCAACAAATTCTCAACATGCCCCTGCACGAAGGATGCTGCAAAACATTGATTTCAGGATTATTCAATAGCCCTTCTCTTCCCTCTTGTTCTGATGAATGAGAATTTGAGCTAATTTGCTGGAGTTAATTATTTATTGTTATGAAACCTTACGGCTCGCAGATGGTCACTGTTATTGTAGGAATTGCAGGGGACCTGCAGCATCTTGCTGGGGCCTCTCCTGCTTTATTTAATTCCGGAAGAAAACAGAACTATTTGCCAATTCCAAAAAAAAGTTAATTCTCCCTGCATTACCACTGGAGCTATACCCCCTTCCCACAGCTGGCTGCTTCCCTTCTTGCAGTAAAAGGCATCGAGTGCAGATTGGTTTCAAAGAGAGAGAATTAAAGCTCCTTTCGTGGAGGAAAATGAACTCTCAGCAAGGAAACCCTGCTGTAACCAATATCACTCAAGGATTGTTCCTGTCTCTTCCAGCAACCGTAACCCTCACTCCCAAGGACAGAGAAGGTTGCACATTCCAATAAATAAATCTAAGAAAATAAGTGCATAATTATGTGCCTCAGATTCCCCTGAAAATCTCAGCCATTGAGGTCGTTGGCCCCATCCACCTCAGATTTGAGGCTTGGGCTTTGCCAGGAGGTGAAAAACCAGAGGGGTGAGGAACACAGCAAACACTGGAGGTCTGTGACCCCTTCCCCAAACAAAGAATATCAACAGCAGGACAGCGGCAGGGCTCTGGTTTCACTCTGCAAGAGGCCAAAGTGCTTTTCCTTCTGTTCCTTCCAGGAAGGGGAAAAAAATGAGTGAGTGAAACAGCAGAGTTTCTTTGCGAGGCCTTGGAACATTAACCCCAGTAAGACAAGTGCCAGGATGGGACTCAGGCAGCTGGCTGAGCTTCAGGAGAAGTGGGAAGCACTCAGCTTCCCTTGAAACACTCAGGGACCCAATATCATGGTGATATTGTCTTTTAAAATAAGACATTTTGGGGTTTTTATGTAAAACATTCTTTTTCTTCACACATAAATCTGATTATCAGCTACTCTAGCAGGAAAAAAAGGAGCAATTAGATTTGGAAAAGTGTAGCCAGCAGTGAATGTGCACACAGAGTGATTCTGGAGTGTAAACAAAGCTGGTTTAAACCATTCTGCTTTATTCTTTTTCATTAGTTTGCAGAGATTATATTCAACTATTTGCTTTTTAATCACATTTGAAAACATTAATTTCCTATCAACAGTCCTGATTTCAAGTGCAAACACTGCTTAATTAGAACTCGTGGGGAAATGATTTTAGGTCCTGTGGAAAATGAGCCTGCTTTCATTTCCCACAGAAAACCACTCGCAGCCCAAAGGTTATTCCATTTATTCCTGGGGAAAATCCAAATGCCAAAGAGGAAAACCAAAAATGCAGGCACTGTTTGATGTGCGTCAAGGTTCCCTCCAATTCTCCAGGACAAGGTGACTGGAGAGGTAAAAAGGATGTTCCATCCATGGATGTTCCATCTATACTGCATGGAATCACACCTTTCAAAAATTCCAGAGCCTAGAAAAAGCAAATCCCCTGAGCAAATAGAATTTACTGATAGGAAACCAATTTTAAAGGGGAAAAAAACTGCAGCCACAGTAACAGGATAAGCAGAACCTGAGGATCCAAAAGCTTTTTGGAAAAGTGAGGCTACAGAGTCACTCTCTGCTCCCTCCTGTGCTTTCCTCTGGTCATGGAATCACAGAATATCCTGAGCTGGAAGGGACCCCCAAGGATCATCCAGTCCCACTCCTGAACAGACGCCCCAACAGTCCCAGCCTGCGCATCCCTGGGAGTGGTGTCCAAATGCTCCTGGAGCTCTGGCAGCCTCGGGGCTGTGCCCATTCCCTGGGGAGCCTGGGCAGTGCCCAGCACCCTCTGGGGGAAGAGCTTTTCCCTAATTCCCAACCTAAATCTTCCATGGAAGGGAAGGGAGCTACTAAACTGTGAATTACTGAGCTTTGCCTCAGCAGAACAAAATAGGAGGAGACACAGGCTCTCAAAAGCTGAACTTAATAGGACTTTAACAGGTAACCTCAGTTGGTGCAGAAAGTGGACACGGGGAGGAGGTGATTAAATCAACCCACATTTACTTAAGGAAGTCAGACGAGAAGTTATTTGGAATGAAGGAAAACAATACAAGAAGTAATGGGAGCTTTGAGGGAGACATATCCATAAAGCTCCCTCACCAAACAGCCCCTCTGGCCATTGGAGACCCCATTACTGCTCCTTAACCACCTCAATTACTGACTGCTGGGCTGGATTCCCTGGAAATTCCCAGTGCTGCCCAGCTGGCAAAGCCTGGGCACAAACACAGTCACAGAATCCCAGGATGGCTCAGGAACCACAGTGGGCACCTGGTGGCACCTCCCTGCTCCAGCAGGGCCATCCCAGAGCACAGGGCACAGCACTGTGTGCACCCAGCTCTGGAACAGCCCCAGGGAGGAGACCCCCCAGGCTCTCTGCACAATCTGCTCAGGGCTGGGCACTGCCCAGGGCAGAAGCTGTGCCTCCTGTGCAGGGGAATTGCTGGGCTCAGTCCCTGCCCGTGGCTCTGGTGCCATTGCTGGGCCCCGGAGCAGAGCCTGGGCCCTGCTCGGAGCCCTCCCTGCACCCAGGGACACCCAGGGCTGAGGGCCCCTCTCAGCTGGGGCTCCTCTCCAGGCTGAACAGCCCCAGCTCCCTCAGCCTTTCCTTGTGAGAGATGGATGGCAGCAGAGCCTCTTTTATCCCCCAGGATGTGTTATAGTCTCGTTTCTCCAACTAAACATTCTCCTACAGATCACCAAAATACCCACGTGGAGCATCCAGCTGCTCAGTGAAGCTCCAAGCACCGGAGCAGTCTGGCACAAATGTTTTCCCTCAGCACAACCAAGATCTTCCCTTGGCTTTCCTCCTCCAGGTCTGACAGGATCATAATGGAATGGAACAAAAGGGGTTGTGCAATTCAAACCTCTGGACTTAGAGAAACAGAGGCTGTTTGACTCGGTTTTGTGTGGGACACAACACCCCAGGCTGATACACAGACAGAAGGGTGATCCTTGCCTCCAAATTCCTGATTTTCCTTAGGTACTCCCAGCTGTCCTCAGCACTGGCCATTACCTTGTGCACAAGCACAGATGACCTTTCTTTGAGTGCTCAGAAATGCTGTATCTCTAAGGGTATGAAACAGCCAGGAAATTTTTCATCTTTTATTCATCTGACTAGCTCTTACTGCAAAAGAATTGGGAAATTGAAAATTAGAAAGTTTGGACAGACCTGGGAAAGCAATTCAAATGCAAATACCAGCAGCTTGGTGCAGAGACAATGAAACTCAACACATGGACACCAAATTACAACAAAAAATTCATTAGAAGAGGTGTCAGACCAGACAAAAAACTGAGTAACCTGGTTCAAAACACGATGGCAGGAATTTCAATAAACCTGCTTTACAAAATAATCAGGAACTAAATATCTAATGGAAAGCTTCACCAGACACCTGGTGTGAAGATGAAGTGTACGGCTGGGGCCATACCCTGGCTCTCCTGGGGTTTACCCCAGTTACCAAACTGTTTCTGTGCCCCACACAGGGAATTTCCGTGCGCCTCTCACTGGGAACACTTCAGGCAGTTAGCAAGGCTCTCCCTTCTCTCCAAATAAGTCTGGCTGGGTGAGACTACCATCAGCACAAAGCCTCTGCAGTGCAGCTCTCCAGCTGCTCGGCTCCCTGCTCTCCCTGCTCCAGGGTTATCAGTCCGTTCCCGTGTCTTTCGGGATGAAGATGCTATTTTGGCCTCCATCTCTCCACACTGCCTCATCCATCCTCCCAAGGCTTGATGAGATCATTGTCTTGAGTGCTCTGAGGAGTGAAGAACACACCAATTTCCAGCCACGACTGCTGGCCCTGCATGCTAAGGGCTGGCTGGCTCAGGGGATGTCAGCTGGTGTCCCAAAGAGCCACTGGGAACTGCAGGAAGGAAGGAAAAATTGCTCCTTGGATGCCTTGGCCTCAAAGTTTGGAAACTCTGAGGTTTCACAAGTACAGTGTGAAATATGATTTAACGCAGGAGGTGTTATTTACAGCATGGGAAAATGATCCAAAACCCACACGTGTCCCTGAGTGCAGCAAAGCCACCTGGCGCAAGTGTCCCAGCACAACTTCAGGTGACAAAGTAATGCCTGGCTCCATCAGGACTTGGGATAACTCAGAGAAATGGGAGGGAGGTTAAAATAGAAGTTGGCAGAAGCAGCAGGATCAGAGAGCTCCTTGCTCTGCTCCTGTACAAAAGCATGGATTTCATTCCTGGCAAAGCCAAGGTTTTCCAGGTGCCCAGCACTGCTGATGAACCTGGCACATCCACTCTGGTGACTACTGACTGCACTCAGGCTGTTTGTCCCAAATGCACTCCTGACACCCCTCCTTCCAAATTCCAGTCACTTTTTACCAACCTGGTACAGAATGATACAACCAGGAGAAAATCTCAGAATCCCAGAACAGTTTAGGTTGGAAGAGAATTTAAAGCCCATCCTGTCCCTCCCCTACCACAGGCAGGGACACCTTCCACTATCCCAGGGTGCTCCAAGCCCTGTCCAGCCTGGCCTCGGGCACTGCCAGGGATCCAGGGGCAGTGAGTTCTCCATGTCTGGGTGTGACTGTGCTGCCCCAGCCCTTCCCCAGAGCCCAGGGACGCTCAGCATGGCCCGGAGGTGCCACCAAGCTCCCCAACAGGGCACACATCGACAGCACTGCAGGAGAGTCCAGCTCCTCCCTTTTTGAGGGATGCTGGGAAGGAAACTGCAGCTCCCCCCTTTTCGAAGGGTGGTGGGAAGCTGTTTGGCAGGAATGATGAGCTTCTTGCCTCATGTTCAGATCAAGTAGCCAAGTATTTCTCCAAATGATGCTTCCAAAGTCACGGCTATTTAAGAGCAATAGAGAAGAAAGGGGATAAGGATTTCACTGGACAAACATGATCTCAGCTTCCTCTGCCCTCCTCAAGGACCTCCAGCCAAAGTGATCTCCACAGGGATGAGATGTTTGCCATCCCTCCTCCCCAGACCTGCAGGCAGCTCAGCAGCCTCTCTCCTGGCAGCAAAATCCACTCGGTTTCAGCTAACACACAAGAGAGAAGCCCATGTTTTCTGAGAAGCTGAAAATGAGCATCTTCCAGAAAAACAAACCCATAATAAACAGCCCAATGATGCCTGACTTCTTTATCTCCATCATGCACAAGCAAAGCACAGATTTTCTGCTAGATCATATTCAATACACAAATCCATTAAAAAACGACGACTCATAAACACTCTTGCCACAAGTTTTGGAGGGTTGGTTTTGTTTGGGGCGGTTTTGTTGAAAGGACACAAACCCAGCAATCCTGAACGTCTGAAAGGCTGCAATTGCTGCCAAATCAGAACTGAATCAGCTATTAAACACCTCTACAAATTACCCTGATGTCGGGAAAACAAACCATGCCCATGTTAGCCAGAAACATTGGAGGCTCTGGGATGAATCACAGCGGTGACGTGGCTGCCGTGCTTGAAAGGACACAGTCATGACTTGGGGACGTCACCAGACAGCCCAGAACAATCACCCACCAAGACATATTTTTTAGTAGCTGCTCTCCAGAGCTTTTCAGGTGCAAGGCTGGTGTGTGCTGTGATTTATTTTGGGCTGGGAAAGCAGCAGTCTCAACTTACTGGATACTTTATCGACCCATTAAGGAGCAAATTCCTCTTAAATCTTGCTTTTTCTTTGAAGTACCTTCCAAAAAGTAAACAAAGGCACTTAAAAGGTCACAGACAGGTTTTCTTTCCTACACATGGAAGATGGAGGCATTTTTAAGCCTGCCAATACTTTCAAAGCCAGTCTCCTGTATCACCTCCAAAAAGCTGGGAGAAGAGAAAATGTTGTTCTGCACCTGTATTTTCTCCCTCTAAATGAAAGGGTTGTTTCCTGACCCACTGAAAATTATCAAGCGGATCAAGAATGACAGAAAATGCTTTCAGCCTAAGGAAAAAGGGACTTCTGTGGGCAAATGTAATTCACCTGGATGGCAGACTGGATCCGAAATAAATGAGGTGCTGAGCGATCTCACCGAGCTTAGAACAGCAATCGTGTGAAATATCGGTGTATCCAAAAAGGGAAGCAGATGTTGGCATCTGCTCGTGTGCTGTGGAAAACCAGAACCTGCGTCTCCTCTGGTTACTCCACAGGTGAGATGCAGCAGGTGCAAAGCCATGAGGGAACGGGTTGGGAAGGAAGGATGAAGAAGAAAAGCATGGCACTGTCAGAGGGGTGTTCCAGCACCCAAATGTCCTGCAAACACCACTTGGCCCACGCTCCATCACACAGAAAAGGAAGCCAAGATAATGAATGCGAGTCCACAGCAGAAAATGGGGTTTCTTTCCAAGCAAGTAAGACTTGGAAGTACAATAAAACCTTTAGCCACTGGGCCCTTCCACAGGGTTTGGTCAGTAAAGTACACCAAAACAAACGGGATGGTTTTTCCCTGGATTACTGATGATTATGGAATTGCCCAATATGGATTCACTTAGGAATATTCAACAAAGGGAGCCACTGACTAATTGTTGGTGTGCAGCTTGCTGGGAACAGCTGCTTTGAATACTGATCACCTGAGCAGATTAATTCATAATTAATGTCTGCATGGAACCTGGGGGCTTCTAAAAATAAATGTCTTTTCCCAGCCAGGACAATGGGGGTTTGTTTTGTTCCTTTGGAGGTGAAACCCGGCTCTTTAGGAATGTGCTGTGCTTTTCCAGGCTGAGAGTGCTGGGGAGACCCACGAAAAAATGTAATCCCTTGGATTTTGTCACTCTGCTGAATCCTGCTGGACTCTGCCTTGGAGACTCAGCCTCAACCTGCTTGCCAAGGTAATATCACCTTGTTCACAGCACTGAGTGCTCCTCTTTCACCCTGCTCAGGGTTTCCTCCATGGTTGGGGCAGGTTTACAGCTCATCCCAAGGCTGGGCGTCCACACGGAGCACAGACTCCATCCCCACGCTTGCTCTAACCAGGAATTTCTCCTCCTCCAAGCCCCAAGCAGGTAAAAAGCCCCTCCTTGCAGGGTGTTGCTGCTAAAATGACTTTATTAGCACGACCATTCTGCCATTCCATTCCAGTAGTCAATAAAACCCTTTCTGTCTGTCTGTGCTGCTTTTCCTCAATGGCTTTATCTGTTTGCCAATCGTTTTTCCCCATTCACTGAGACACAGATCCCACACACTGTTACTCCATTCCCCAGGCTCCCACAGGGCAGGAATCAATATCTTTTGAAAGACTAACTTAAACTGCCTTTTCCTGAGGCCAGCATTCCCTTCCCCTGCCCTCCCTGGGAACCTTGGCAGTGTTGGCTTTGAAACAAAGGCATTTTTGAGGTTATCAACCTGCACAGGGGAGCTGACGGGAGAATTCCGCACATCCTCTAAAATGGATTCCTCTGGATTGCACAGCAGCCCAAGGAGCTGTTCCCTGGCACAAATAATAGGCCAAACGCACCAATGACTGTTTTCAGCCCACATTTTAGGTTATGGAATTGCTTCTTGCTGAGGTTATTCTTGAAATTAAGGGAGTTTCAGGCTGCCTGGGAATGCAAATTCTTAGGGCAGCTTAGCAACAACAGCTCAGGGGGTGACTTGTAACAGTGACAGAAGGAAGAAAATAGAAAGGATTGGAGAAAAATCTCCTGCAAGACCTTTGTTAAAACTTGTCAACAACAGAATCTGGCTGCTCTTCTCCTGTAAGAGTTAGGTCTAACTTTGGTAAACACCACAAAAAAAACATCATTTTGTCAGCTAAAATAATTTCATTTCCACATGCAGTACTTGAGTTATTGTATGGGGAGAGTCCTTAACGAAGCAATTCCCGATCACATCAAGAAATTTGCGATGTATCTTGAGATCAAGACAAACCACACAGTAAGGACTGCGTGGCAAACTGTGATTAGGAGGTCGTTCAGGAAGGCTGCAGGGGAAAAACAGAGATCTTTTCAAAGATACAGAGAGATCATTTAGCCAAAGAGCAGGAGGTGCCCAGTGATGGTCGAGCTGGAGGTGCTTCCACCCAGACTTGCTGCAGGACAGCAGCTTGGCATGTTTGGATTTTGAAATTCCCTTAGCATTGATAATGGCTCCATTATCAGTATTTTTAACTGGCAGAGTCCCTCCAGCTGAACTTCCCACAGCAGAGAGATGATGCAAGCACTTCTTACGCTTCAAGAAGTGGCCCTTAGCTCTGGAAAGGACAAAGTTTTAATCCCAAGTCCTGAATCGTGCACTGAAGGGTAAAAATTCTGAAAAAAAAGAACACAGTGAACCATTTCTGTCCAAGAGTGTATCAGAAGCACAGTGTTTATATTCCCACTTACCAGGAAGATCCCTGGTGTCCCAGTTGTTTCCTTTTGGTGTTTTGTGATGCCATTAGTCAGCCATGGGGGTGTGCAGCCTGAGGGGTGGAAATGTTCTCGATACTCTGTCAGCAGCTCTCCAGACTCCCTATGACTGGGACTTTTAGCCCTATCCAAGATGAACTGGAGGGAAAAATCACTCAGCTTCCCTGCTGGATGACTTGAGGCTTTCCCAGCCAGATGTTCTACCTGAACACCCCTTCCCACCACAGAACAAGCAAGGAAAAAGGCACTTTGCTTTAATCACCCTCATTAACAAACCAATCGTTAAAGTTTAATTTCTTCACCAGATGATAAATGTAGGAGCTGTTTTCTCCCAGCACAGGCCAGTTTTCAGGCTGTTTTTTTGATGGGAAGCCCTGAGGAGGAGCTGTGTTGACCATTCCTCGTGGTAGCACCAAGGCAGGCTGAGCGAGCGAGCATCCCAGCAAACCTTTGTGCCCAGCTCACCATCAGGAGCAGGGAAAGTGCAATTCCCTGTTAAAGCTCTCAGGGAATTGGATTGGACCACTGGAGCTGTGACACGAGGCAGCAGTGACTGATTTTGGAAAAACTCAGTCATTTGACAAACCCAGTTCTCTTTTCTCTGCCCGACTTTGATGTGCTGAGGAACTTGAGCCCCACAAGGAGAAGCAGGGCGTTCTCCCAGCTCCCAGTCCTGGCCGTGTGAGGGGATGATGTTAGAATTCCAAGCAGGCTGGAGACGGCAGCAGCAGCAATATTCCAGCACATTAGCAATCATCTGCCATGGGGAGAGCTAATTTTTGCCTCATTAGAGCCTGATAGGAATCTGTGATGTTGAACAGTTCCGTTTGCAGCTGCTCCCAACCTGTTCTGGCCAGGTTTTTGTGGTAATCATTAGGCTGAACCAGAGCAGGGATGTTGGTAAAGCATTTCTTTCAAAAGAAACGTGGTAGCTGTTAACACACGCCAAGATTCAATGAACCCTTCTGGTTCTTTAAGGGGTGCCTTTTCCATGCTTCAAATCTTTCCAGGAATCAGGAAGGACATCCAGGGATGAGCGAGCACAAGGTCTCATTAGCCACCAGGGATATATTCCAAATATCCTGCACATAGCAAAGCTGACAGAACAAATGCCATGGAAGGAAGTAGCTAAGTCAAATTAATAAAATTACACACTCCCTTAGGAACAGAATCATACTCAAAATGTAGAAGTGTCTACATTTCCTAAGGAATTATGTCAAATTTGTATCCTGTCTTTCACCACTGAAAAACAAAAAAAAGCTTATTTTGCTCTTTAGGCTTGTTTCTTGTTTGGGTGTGCTGGTGACTCCTAATTCTCAGATGGTGGAAAGCCCCCTCACCCTTGGCACGTTTCCATTCCCTATTCCCCTTCTCCACAATATGGAGCAACCTGCTCTGGTGGAAGGTGTTGCTGCCCATGGCAGGAGGTAGAACTGGATGAGCTTTAAGGCCCTGTCCAGCCTGGCCTTGGACACGTCCAGGGACTGGGAATCCACAGCTTCTCTGGCAACCTGTGCAAGGACCTCCCGATTATGGGGAATAACATCCTGAATAAACACAGGACAATCCAAATCAGTCTGACAGGACTCTGAGAAACCTTAACACTGACGCTCGTCACTCCCACAGCACTGTCACTGCATTAACTTGTTTATGATGAGCTTTTAGAAACAGTGATTCTTTCTACTCCTTATGGAGCTCTTCAAATCACTAATTTGTAATATCAGAGTGAATACTCCCTGATTTCTATTCTGGCATCAGAGCGATTCCTGATGCAGATATCCCACAGTCTGACAGCTGATCTGCATAATGTGGTGAATGTACTTCAAACTCAGCTCCAGACAGGGAAATAAATCTCCAGCACCTCTTTTTGCTGCATGCTGCAGCTCAATGCACAGTTCTGGAAACGCCTCCAGAGTGCCAGTTCTGACTTGTGGGGTTCAGAAACTGAAAACTGTGTTAGAAAACAGATCATTTTCATCACTTACTCAGGGGGAACAAAAGCCCAGTGAGAGTTTTTAACCCTTAACCGGTTTTGACATCAGTGACCCTAAAGAATGGGATTTATCCATTCCATGGGGTCCAGCACAGGAGGGACCTGGAGCTGCTGGAGAGAGCTCAGGGGAGGCACCAGGATGAGCAGAGGGATGGAGCAGCTCTGCTGGGAGGAAAGGCTGGGAGAGCTGGGATTGTTCAGCCTGGACAGGAGAAGCTTTGGGGTGACCAAATTGTGGCCTCCCAGTGCCTGAAGGAGCTACAGGAAACATGGAGAGAGACTCTGTACAAGGGCTGGAGGGACAGGACACAGGGAATGGCTTCCCAGTGCCAGAGGGCAGGGATGGATGGGATATTGGGCAGGAATTGTTCCCTGGGAGGGTGGGCAGGCCCTGGCACAGGGTGCCCAGAGCAGCTGTGGCTGCCCCTGGATCCCTGGCAGTGTCCAAGGCCAGGCTGGACACTGGGGCTTGGAGCAGCCTGGGACAGTGGAAGGTGCCCCTTTGAGGTCCCTTCCAACCCAAGCCATTCCAGATCCCCGTGATCTTGTTGCTTGAATTAACAAACCCTCTGTTCTCCTTCCTGCCTTAGCCCGATCAGCACTGAGCAATCCTGGGTGGAAGTCCCCACATCCCATTCCACACCCCATCGCCTCCCATCAGCTTTCATTTACTGGGGGATTTTATGCTCTGCTTTGGCCCCAGCTCTCATTCTGTTTTTCAGCTGCCTTGTTTGAGGCCAGAGCACGAAGGGAAGGTTTCACTTACTGCTCATCTTCCTCTGGTAAATAACAACATTAAACAGAGCATGGAGGCAGCAGCTCGGTGACAGATGGGGCTGTGCTGGTTTGTGTCACCCAAGGACCTGGCTCGGAATGCTAACACATGGAAATCACCCGGCCACGGAACTGGGAAGCAAACAGGGGACGAGGAAGAGGGATAAAGAGCTCCAGCCCTGCTTTTTTTGTCAGCTAAATCAGAGGCTTCCCTGGAAATGTTCACAGGCAGGTTGGAGCAACCTGGGATAGTGGAAGGTGTTCCTGTCCACGGCAGGGAATGAGATGTTCTTTAAGGTCCCTCCCAGCCCAAACCGTTCTGGGTTCTAGGATTTACTTTGCCAAAGTAAGATTGAAAACTGAGATTACCATTACATTTTAAAAGGTAAACCAGCACAAGAGGCTGCTGGGATCTCTCAGCACTCCCCAGCCCCTTGATCTTCCCAACCACCACCCAAAGCTCCTAAAGAAACCCAAATGCTTTTTGATCCAGTCGACAGAGCACAAGAGCAGAAAATAAATCATCCTCCCAGCAACAATGATAAGCAAAGTAAGTTCTGCAGTGTTGAGTATGTTCAGCAGTGTTAAATATGTTCAGCCAAGTGGGGTCTGTGAAAAAGGCCTGGTTTTTCCAAGAAGGAAAACAATGTCCTGGAGAGAGCTGACAAATGATAATAAGCAGAGGCTGCTGGTGGAAAGCAGAAAATAAACTTCCTTTCTTTTCATTCATCATGCAGCAGGTCCATTTGTTCCCTCCAGATGAACATTCCCAAGGACGTCTCCTTCTCTTATCTTGTACCAACCAGGAACAAAAGCATTCCTTGCTTAAAAGAAATGATCTTCCATGGGTTTATTCAGTCCAAATCTGAGCACAGGAGCCCAGTGTTAAACAGAGCTCTCTGGAGCTGGTTCTCATTTCAGGATATGTTGACCAGTTGGCTCTAATAAAACTCTCAGCTGGAACCTGACACTTGAGGGTTTTCCTCAGCCACCGTGGAATTTTTACCCCATGGGTTACTTCAAACCTCCAGGGATCACTGGAAAACTTACATTTCAGTGGTGGTGTCAGTTTTCCATCTTACTTCTGCCAAATAAATCCTAAAATTTGGGCTGGGAGGAACTTTAACGCTCATCTCATTCCACCCCCTGCCATGGGTTACAGGTTTAGGGGCACAAATAGCTCCATAGTCCCGAGGAATATTTTTTGCAGGGACACCTGCAGTAAATTCCTAAGTTATTCACGGTTTTCAATGGCCACAATGCTGTGCCAGGTGCTCTGGGATGACCCTGCTGGAGCAGGGAGGTGGCACCAGATGTCCCTTCCACCCTGACTTGTCCCATGATCCCGAAGGCAGCAGGGCTTTGCCACAGCCAGCTCCTCACTCCCCACTGCACATCTTTAATTCAGATTATAACTGGACTTCCCTTTTCCGAGGGCAGCAACTGTCACAAGGGAACAGGGCAAAAGAACACCATGTTTTGGGAGGAAAACTCTGCGGAAAAAAACCCTCATTGAAGTCAGATTTCACATAATTATAAACAAAGACTTTTTAAAAGCTCCTGGACCTCTCCATCCCCTCCAAAAAGTACTGAGAGGAAAGAGCTGGGAGCAGAAGAACAACAAGCAACACAAAATGCAATTAACTGTAAGAAGCCTGTGAAGTTACACGTCACTACCAGTAAAAATAAAAAAAAAAGCCCCACAATCCAGGCAGAAAATGACTTCAAGTTACCTCCTACTCCAAGATAAGAGTTTCCAGAGTTTCAGCAGTGATAAAGAGTCCCTTGTGGAGCTCCACGGGAGGCATGGGGCTGCAGAACTGCCCCAGGATTATTGCTTTTCCAGATCTGCAGCATCTCCAGCCTCAGATGCTATTCAGAATATGAGAAAGCTCACCCACTGTTATTTCATGTTCTGATAGCTCCACAAAATAGCTTTTGCAGTCAGAACCAAGGGGTTATGAAAATATTTAGCACAAGGATGGCAAACATCTTATTTTTATTAGTTTTTCCATCTTAAAACCAACGTGTTCTGATTGCATTTAATTATCATCTGTGCCTGGATGTGCGAGGAGCAGCAGCTGCTGGGATACACTGTAATTTCCATTATTTTAGATAAATACAGTGCAAACATTGATCTGACATTTTGATTTGTTTCCTAAGAGCAGAATTCTCATTTTTCCCCCAAACCCATCTGCCAGGGCTGCAAAGAAGTTGCAGATCAGGACCCCGTGCATGAAAGCACAGGAAAAATCAGAAAACATTGCCAAATAATGCAATGCAAACACCTCCCCCCGTCCTGCTTTTATCCTTTTGTTTGGATTTATTCTCAGACCTGTCCCTGTCAAACCTCTGGGCTGCACAGAGCCTTGGCCACACAAATCCATGGGAGTATTTTCCCACCGATAAAAGGAGAAGAAAATGCAGAAAATGTTCACATGAGCTTCCCCTGGGGTGAAGAGATGTTCAACCAAGGCAAAGTGTTTAGGGAACATGGAACAATTCCCTGGGACCAAGAGGAATGGTTTCCCCATTTCACCCACTCCTGCCTGGAATAGCAATGATGGAGTCACTACTCAGCAGCTCTTTGGGATGAGCTCCTGCAGGGAATTCTGCAGGACTCCAGATGAACCAGGAGCTGATCCTGATGGGATCCCCTCTGGCTCAGGCTGCTCTGTGATTGTACAATTCTGACCCAGCCTCTCTGTCCTTCCCCTTCCCAAAACTGGTGATTTTGAGCTCTCTCTCCCCACAACCAAGAGCAGGAACAAAGGGCACGGAGCTCCCATGGGCTGATTGTTTTTGTAGATGAGTTTTCCAAGCAAACAAGGAATCCAAAGGCAGTGGAGCCCACCCAAAGGGAACACTTCCTCTTCACTGGTCCTTTAATGACAGTTTGGATTCCAACACTGGAATTTTTCTATCTGCACGCACAGCCTGAGTGTCAGAGCCCTGGAGCTGAAGGGGCACAGCCAAAGGTCAGAATCCAGGCTCCTCCATGTTCACTGCTGGCCTGAAAAGTCCTTTTATTTCACATTTCACTTGTGGGAGCCGCAACAAAAGGGAGTCATGGAACAGTGGGGGGGACAAGAAAGACATTTGTGCCTCCCTTCCCTGCTGCTATTAATAATAAAATGAATGAGGCTTTATCTCCCTGATTTCTTTGGTAAATAAAACCCCCTTCGCCACAAAGCAGTCTGTGCATAACTGCTGAGCAGTACAAAAATAAATGGCACGTCAGCTATGATCTTATGAGAGGGAAAAATCCAGTATAATTATGTTTGCCATGCAGTAGGAATTGTTTTGGAAGAGGTTACACCTATGCACTGTTCTCCCTGGAGAGGGGAAGATGGGTATCTGCCTGCCTGGGGATGAACCAGGTTGTAGGAAAGCATTTACGGAATAATTTATCTGTTTGATAAACTCCGAGTGCTCCTCCCCAGCAATGAGTTCTTTCAGCTTTTGCCAAGGCTGCTCCAGTTTTGTGTCAGTACTACACTGCAGAAAGACTCAGAGAGGTGCACGTAATGATTAAAGGAATGGCAAGAGGAGTAACTCACTGTGAATACGAGCAGATCCCAAAGAAAGCCAGGCATTCACTGGGAAAATGAAAGGAATTCTCAGGTCAGCTCGACACTCAAACTTCTACAGCCCTGCAGAAGAACCTGCCAGCAGGCCCCTATCATCCAACTCCAACTGGAATTTGTGCTGGCAGCAGGGCTTGGCTGAGGCCAGAGACACCAGACTCGGCTGTTTGGGGCATTTGTATCTGTGTAAATCATCAAATACCCTCCAGAACCTCCTCTCCTCTGCCAGTCCGGCAACACCTTCACAAACTTGGGAAGTCTGGAGTCATCAGTCCCAGCTTGGATTCCATTTTCTTCTCCTCCCTACCAAATATTGGCTTAGATTAACCAAAGGTTGGGTTTTCCTTGCTGAAAAGGAATGATTTCACCATTATTTCTTACTGCATTTTAAGCGCTAAGGTTTAGTTCTGCACCTTCAAAAATAATTGCTGTGTCCAGAATATCAAACCACATCTGTCACGAGCCCAATCATCCTTTCATAGCCCATTTCATCTCATGAACATTTCATGAAATAAGTGCAAGAAATGTTTAATTCCCCATCACTAATATGGGTAAATAATACTCTTGGAAGAGTTAATTATTAAGACACCGTAAAATTAAAATGACGAGCTGGTAACAGTGGAAGATTTGCATTCCATTGCCATGGATATAGCAGGACAACCCAATTTCTCCAAGAGGCAGGACACCCACAAAGCCTGCAGGATTCCAGAGGGGAGCAGAGGGAAAAACCCTGATCTGACTCCTGCCCAGCCCGGCAACACCAGGATGAAGGAAACAAAAATGAACAGCACAAAAGCAGATGAAAACATGAAACAGTAGAGCAAAGAAGAAACTGCTGCCACAGGACATTTTCCCAAACCCTGTGGAAAGTCCTGGGAAAGGCAGGTGCCTCAGGGACAGCGATTTGTTGGCAGGCTGTGCCAAAATTCCCACCTTGCCGTAATTTCTAACTGATTTGTTGCCACCCCGAGCTCCTCCGGACACTGAGGGAATGCTCCCCAGTCTCCAGAGCCAACAGCCGTGCAGTGAGATCCTGTCCTGGACGTTCGCTTGGGAAAGCAGATCCAGACCCCTCCAGAGGAGGTCTGGAGGCTCAGGTAGGGCCCAAAACACCTGCTCTGAAAGGCAGGATAAGTGCTGGGAGCAGAAGGGCCTCGACTGTGCTAGAAAAGCCCTGACTGCAATGGATGCTGCTGCTAGCACCTTCCTCAGTGCCCTGGGAGAGGCAGGGAGCTGGGAATTAGCAACATTATCAGGAATATCCTTGGAAAAAGCACTCAAAACTGCCTGGTCCTACAGCAAAAAGGAAGAATTTCCTGGAGGAAGCCTAGCAAGGACAGTATTTGGGCACACAGGACAAACCACACTGTGCAGCCAGGAAAATCCCACTGCCGGGGCTCAGCTCCATCTCTCCAGGTGTGATCCCAGGGCAGGACAGTGACCCAAAGACCCCAGCAGAGTTCAGCCAAACCTGTGCCAGGGCCTGCCCACCCTCCCAGGAACAATTCCTTCCCAATATCCCATCCATCCCTGCCCTCTGGCCCTGGGAAGCCATTCCCTGTGTCCTGTCCCTCCATGCCTTGTCCCCAGTCCCTCTCCAGCTCTCCTGGAGCCCCTTTAGGCCCTGGCAGGGGCTCTGAGCTCTCCCTGGAGCCTTCTCTTCTCCAGGTGAGCACCCCCAGCTCTCCCAGCCTTTTCTCCCAGCAGAGCTGCTCCGTCTCTCAGATCATTTATGCTCCTTAAATCCAAAACAGGTCTCTGTTCTCCACAATTTTTTCATTTTGAAGTATCAGTCCCACCAAGCCCTTCCCCTGAGAGGAGGAGGATCTGACTCACAAGACCCTACAAGGGAATTAGTCCTGTTAAATCAGATCCATAAAAAGAGAGGAAAGAGGGGTCAGAAGGACTGAACACAGCATTTGGGGGTGACTGCAGGGAGCATCCCAGAGCCTGCAGTGCTCCTGGGGGGGAAGCAGGGGACTGCCCAGGCAGGAAAAGCCACCAGGAGGTAAAAAGGAGATGTGGGAAGGGAGAAGTGTCAGTGCCAACACACCGAGGATGAATCCTTAGGGCAAAGGCTGTACAGGCTGGAGGAGCCAAGCGATGCCTGGGGGAGCATGGACAACATCCATGAGCCTGCTTTGCTTTGCATTCACCAGGAAAAACCCTCGGAGCCTCCCAGAGGAGCATTCCACCCCTCTGAGGCCCCATGGAAGGGCTGCCACGGCCTCCTGTTTGTCTCTGCAGTTCAAACGGCCGCAGGGACTTTGTTTGTCTTCCCTTATCAACACCCAGCGGGATGTCCCGGCAGATCCCGCAGTTTCTAGGAATACACTGCTTCCCAAGACTCCCAGAAACGCACATTCCCATGGGAAATCACAATTAGACCCTTCCTTTGAAGGAGCTACCAAGAAGGAAGCAAGAGACAAAGTCACCTCAAAAAATAAAAGGTAAATCCCCATGACTGAAGACAAAAATAAAAGGAAATTTAAGAGGAGAGGAAAAACTACTAAAACAAGGGCTGGGGGAAGAGTGGGTTGGTTCTCAATGTGGTTCTTAAAAAACTGCTTCTTCCCTTTCCACGCCTGGAGAAGCAGGAGCCCACAGGGGATTTTTCTTCCCTCAGGTTCTGCAGGTGTGTGCAGAGGCGCAGCCTCAGAATTCATCTGCAGCACCCACTGCCAGTACAAAACCACGAGCCACAAAAGGGTTAATCCAAGGAATTCCCCCTGTCTCACTGAATTATTTCTTCCATGCTTTATGGGAACGGCACCAATCCTAAGGGGAGGACTCTTTACACCTGTTACTAAAGTTTCTAAAAAAATGAGAATATCTGTTTAGCCTCAGGAGAGCCTCAAACCTGGAGCTCATCACCTGATTTCTCCACAGGATCTTCCTGCCCTAATCCAAGCTGACAGCCTGCAGCTGACAGGCTCAGCCAGAGGAAACATTTGGGGTCGGAGGTGGGGTATCCCATTAACCCTCCTCAACCACGCACAGCTCCAGCCTGTCAACACAACCCAGATCTGAGGTGGATCCCTCTGAAAACGCCCCTCCAGGCTGCCACATTTTTAAGCGCTTTCAGAAGAATTTTAGGAATGTTGTGAAGTCAGCAAATGCAAACCTGCAGAAGTACCACTTGGAAAATGTTTAGGTTTTTTCCCTTAAAGAAAAAAAAAAAAAAAACCAGAGGTGGCAGACTCATTACAGAGGTAGAATATGATTAATTAACAAGAACTTTTTTTTGGCTCTAAAGCCCTCAGTTTGAAGACAAAGAATCTGTTGAACCCCTCTCAGAGCAGCAAACTTTCTGCCAGGAAAGGGAATATACCCAATAAATAAGTTTATTTTCCTCTCACAGTTGTTTTCCCTGCAGAACCGAGAGTTCCAGTGTGGAGTAGTTTAAGGCAGAGCATCACTCATCCCCCTTTTCACTCCCAGCCCCACAGCCTGGAGGAATGTTCCTGCTGGAGGGATGTTTAATGCTGCCAGCAATTCCAGCCCCGATGGATGCTTGTTACACCACAAAAACATTCACTCCCACCTTCAAAGCACAGCTGCAAGCGAGATTTTTTGGTGTTGCTGGAGGTTTAGGGCATCTCTTGACCCATTTCAGTTAATAAGGAAAAAGTTGAGGGGGTTTCTTGCTGCTTTTTGAACTCAGGGGAATCAAGGGGTGTTTGCAGAGGGCAGAAGGAGCAGCACAGGCAGGGCGAAGCCAGAGAAATAAAGTGTTTTAAAGAACAGGATGTGATGGGGCCAGCACCTGAAAGCCTGAACCAGGGGCCCTCATATCCCTAGAGGTGGGAATTTGGCCAGCAAGACACAGACTGTGGCTAAAGTCACCCCAGAATACAAAAAAAAAGTGCTTCTTAAACTTATTAAAAGGAAAGAAGCTCTAAATTCAGGATTCTGCTTGCTGAGAAATTCAGCTTCAGCTCCTGACTCAAAGCTCTGCTTTTTCTCACTACCGGCTCAAAGAAGAGCAAGAGCCCAAGTCAGGAAGGAAACAGGAATTAAAGGAAGGAGGACAGCATTTATTTGATTTTTGAGAAAACACCTCTCAGTAATACTCAAAGATGGGTCTCTCCAGTAGAGTTTTGTAATGAACAGAGTTTTTATTTGGGTTTATTGTGTTAATAACTGAGAGGACACAAAATGATAAACCAAAATGAGCTCTCATAACCGTAACCCAACCTATTTGATAATGTCCTCTCCCATTTCCATGACTTCATCATCACTCATTGCATTATGTCTAAACATAGACGGTAAACTCTCCATAATTGGGTTTGCAAAGCATTATGCATATTTAGGGAGCTATCTAAATAATCTTAAATCAAGTTACAAGGCCAAGGGAAGAGCCAAGTCGTGCCCTCACACACACAGGGCTGCCAGGAGAACATGGAAAAGTCTAAATGCCCAAAAGACACAAGAGCTGCCTCTGACACACACTCATCACCACAGGGCCGTCTGATAAATAATAACCATAAATATAATAAAATATATCGGCAATAAGGGGTTATCTGAGTACCAAGCCGTGCTCAATACCCCAAAGCATGCTGGAAACAGTTCTGCCCCTAAATCCACCCCCAGGAATCCCCTCCAGGGAATGGGAAGAGGCTGAGCAGGAGATAAATACACCCTGATTCCAACATGTCCTATTCTCACGGGACTTTTTCAAGGGACAACACTGAACACAACATCCAAAAGCAGCCAGGCAGCAGAAACCCCGTCAGCAAACCTCTGGTGTGGGGGGAATCTGGGAGGCGAGCACAGAACTGCACAGTGCAAATCCTCCACATTTCCCCTAGGAAGAACATACTTTCCAAGGATTATTTTAAAGCAGTTTTTTATCATCAGCAGAACAGATTCTGCACCTCAAAGTAGTCTCTGTATTCAGAGGACTGAAAACCTTAAATCTTCCCCTGCAGTGCTGGGGGTGGAAACACGTAATTTGCTTTGGCACCCCCCACTTCGCAGAAAAACCATTTCAACGTGCAAAATTTAAAACTGTGAAAAGCCAGAGGAATTAAACCTGTGCCTTGAGAAAGGACTTAACCTTAAAAGGACAGAAGCTTCAAGTTGTTTTGGGAAACCAGCAAGGAGCATTTGCAACTATACAGCATGAGGAATTTGGCAGGAAAGCTTGTTTAAAGCATGGCTTACTGCCTCGGAAAGATTTTTGTTTAAAAGAACAATTTCAGATACTAAAATATAGATGGGCAAGTGAAAAACCTCCACTCTTCTAAGGTGTTATCTGGCCAAAATGTTTGAGTCCACCAGACAGTTCCGGTGAGGAGCAAGAAGAATTTGATAAGCATTTATCCACTGTGGTACCAAATCACAGCAGGAAGGAAAACAGGAATATTTCCCTCAGAACTCAGGATCAGCCACTCTGAGGAGAGGATGCTGGATGCACACAAGGTTTGATCCAGCTCAGTAACTCCTACAGCTGACATGCACTTCCTTCTGAATGAAAAGCACAAATGTACACGAAATACACTCAGTTTGACACGTGGAGAGCGAGAGAAGCTGGAAAGAAGACGACACCAAAGACACGGAGCTGGGATTTTGGAGAGGCAGAGCACTGGCAACATCTGTCAGAAGAGGTTTACAAGGCTGAACAGCCCCTGCTCTGGTGTTCCCTGAGAGGACCAAGCCCTGCCCCAGCACATCCTGCAACAATTCGGATGTGCTGGAGCACAGGTGCTGCGCTCCCTTCGTGCCCAGGATGCACCAACACCATTTTCCATCATCCCAAGCACAGCCCCCCGTGCTGTACCAGCAGTTACACCTGGGAGGAGGCTGTGAGCACGTTCTCCCTGTTCCACAGCCACTTCCCATCCCCACACCACCGTTCCTTCTGTTAAATCCCTCATTCATCCAGCACAGCTTTGCCTCCAGGTGCAGGATCTCTGTTTAGGGGAGGTTTATCCCAGTGCAGGGTTAACAGCTTTCACCTCCTTTCTTCACCCAGGCAGGCACACAAATCCAGGCAGAACTTTTTCCAGGCAAAAGCAGTCCACACAATTTTTAAGCAACCATATTTAGAAAACCCCTTTCTCTGAAACCATTTTTCCCACAGAAGATTTTGTCCCTAAGTGTTGAAAAAAAGGAATAAATAAGAGTTTTCCAACCCTACCTTCCATGACGTAGACCAGGGAGCCCACATCTCCCTCCTTGATGATGCAGCTGTCCTTGCCATACTCCACGGGGTACATACAATCCACAATCTCCTGGATCTGGGACAATTCCAGGTTCTTCATGAAGTCATTGTCAAGGATCGCTTCCTTTATTAGCTCCTTGGACCTAGGGCACAAATAAATAGAAACAAAAATCAGTATTTTCCCTAAAAATGTACAGAGAAGTCAAAGAAAAAAATTACAGAGATGTGAACTTGCAATTATTTTTTTGTAAATAAGCTTTAGATACGTCCAGCATTGAAATAAAAATAGATTTCATGGAGTTTCAAAATCCTCTTTTAGCTACAAGTTTACTTGTCTACTTGGAATATCTTCCATACACAAAACTGAAAGGAAGCACAAACAAGAAGGTAAAGGATTTATTACTTGGTTTATTATATTTTCTCTAAATTATACAAACTGGAGCACACCAAGGGGTGACACTGCATGGATTCTCCGAGTATTTATGTTGTAATCACTACAGGAGGCATTTGGCACAAAATTCCTAAAGCCACTTGTGCAGGTGGACAACTGAGAATGTTCAATCCTGATTTAGACCAAACTAAAGGCCCTAAAGCACCTCCAGGCTCCTCAGGCCTTCATTCCTCACCCTGCAGCTCCACTTCTAGGGGCTGAAGGGCTCACAGCCAGCAGCTCTCTGCAGAGCCTGAGCAGCCAGGAGGGTTTTAGCTACTGGGAAGATGAATATGAAGCAAGGTTTTCAAAGAAAAACACTTTAATGGGTTGTGTCTTCTTGAAAAAGAGCCAAACTGGGACTTGAGGAGATCCAACCCAGCCCAGCCTTGGAATATTGGTGTTGCCCAACTGCCCACCAAAGAAAGCCTAATTACAGCTTTCGTGTTCATCGTATCAACCTGCATTCCAATTTCAGGCATTTATTTCATTCCAAGGCTCAAAACTTATTTCATTTCACCTTGATAAAGTCAGGCTTTCAAGTGGAGTTGTTGCAAGAATACCCAAAAAGACTGTGGGGAATTCCTGGCCCAAGTCAAACTTCCCTCTGGATGCAGAGATCCTCAGCACAAAACTATGCTCTCCTTGTTGGAGTTGAACACAGGAAAGGATTTGAGGAGGAGTTGGGAAGTTTGGTCCGAACAACAGCAAAGGAACAGGAAAACTCAGTTAGACTCAATGAGCTTAAAGGTCTTTTTCAACCTTTATGATTCTATTTAGGGACAAGCAGCAAACCAGATCCAACATGAACAAATTTAGGGAATTCAAGAGCTTAATAATATTATCAATATTATCTTATTATTAATAATAATAGTATAATATCAGATGTGTAAGAGCACATCTGAACCACCTGATTCAGCCTCTGTCCTCAACACAGAGATATCAGAGCAAGCTCAGGGGCCCCCGAGTCATCTAAACCCTTTTAACCACCCCACAAAACACATCATTATGAAGGAAAACACGTTGGCTGGGACGTCAATGAAACACAGCTTCATCTCTGCCACATCTGAGCATCCTAAAATAAAATACCCACATGGAAAGGGCTGGATAATAACTCAGTCATGCTTGAATGTGAGCAAAATAGGCTTTGTTAGTAGGGATAATTGGTTAAGATGAGGCTTTGACTGCAAAGCCTGTGAGAAAAGCACCTCCAGCTGCCCTTAAACAGGGCGGGCTGGAGGAGCAAAACCACCTTGCAAGCCAGCTGCTTATTTATGAGAGTATTTCATAGAACCCCAGACTGCTTTGGGTTGGAAAAAACCTTAAAAATCATCTCCTTCCACCCCTGCCACCACAGACTAAACCACCCTCCATAGTTTGGGAGCTCCAAACCCTTCCAGCAGGAAATATTCCATCCATCTTTTAGAATGAAGGACGAAAAAAAGCTGAGTTTGACATATCTGAAAATGAGTTTGTACTAAAAATACAACGTCAGAGCTACAAGCAGAGCTCCTCTATTGTTCCTTGCGAAAGAATATTCATCACCCTTAATAATTCAGAAAAATTATTCATGCACTGTGGCTTGCCAGTCCCACACACTCGCACATGCCAGGCCTTCAGCAACTTCCACATTATTTTATTATTATTACTACTATTGTTATTATGTGCTTTTCTTTGCCTGTGATTCACAGGTGCCATTTCAGATAAATGGGCTTTTTTCTATTGTGTTTATTCTTCTGTACAATCCCAGGATCAGTGAGGTGGGAAAAGCCCTCCCAGACCATCGAGTCCAAGCTGTGCCCAATCCAGCCCAGAAACACATGAAACTCAGAGCACATGAATTAACTCATAGTTCCCAATTATTCCATAACAAATGCTTCTTCAAACCACGCCATTCCTTAATCATCACCATTATTTCAAAACAGCAGCTATCCCACTCATGTGAACACAGGAATCTACCCAGCAGTACCAAATAAAAGGGATTTAAAATGGTTAAAAATCACACTCCTGCCACAGCGAGCAAGTGCTTGAAACAAGATACAGCTGTTCCATTACCTCTTATTTTCCAGCAGTATTTCTTCTGTACTTGCTGGTTCAGGTTTCTAATAGGAACGACGCACAAACAAAATAAACTACAATATTTGTAATGCAGCAGGACTGTTTCCAAACGAGCCTGTCTGAAGGAGGAGGATTTCCATGAATATTTACTTAGCACTGGAGTGAACGTCTCTGCCTTCAGAGGGTCACTCAGAGCAGCAAGCAGTGATTGCCATCTTTCCTCTCCAGAGCAAGCAGCCTGGCACCAAGCCACCCCGATTTTCCTGAAAGATTAATGACCAAATGTGCTGGAGACTTGATGAAGAGTTTAAAAAGAGGGCACAATCCTCTGCGATACATCCTGTCCCAAATCAGTTTAGGTCCATCACGGTAATTAATAAGGCAACAGGAGGAAGAAGCTAATTGCATTCGAATTTGCAGAAGTCATGCAAAAAGAACCTTAACAAGTTGCCTACAAATGCACTTAATGGATAAAAACCTGGTGGTGCTGCCTCTCAGGAGCAAAGCACGCGGAGGGCTGTCCATCCACACACCTCCCAGTGCTGTACTGGGGGTGCTCTGCTCCCCCAGCCCGACCACAGCCAGCCACCAGCCTCCCCAAAAAGCAAAAAAAATTCAGGTTTTTGTCCCACCAAACAGGGGCCCTGCACAGAAGCCATGTCGAGCTGTGGAAAGCCTTCAGTTAAAGGTTTGCAGTGGCCATAAAATGCTGAATTTCAAACCCCGCTGTGAACATCCACTGGAACAAAGGCAGGAGATAAATAAAAACATTGGGTTGTAGCAAATGGGAAATAAAACTCCTGAGATGCATCCCCAGCAGAGTGGGGAGCTTGAGAGAGGGGATTCTGCCCCACTCAGGCGAGACCTCACCTGCAGAGCTGCCTCAGCCCTGGGGCCCAGCTCAGGAGGGACCTGGAGCTGCTGGAGAGAGCCCAGAGGAGGCACCAGGATGAGCAGAGGGATGGAGCAGCTCTGCTGGGAGGAAAGGCTGGGAGAGCTGGGATTGTTCAGCCTGGACAGGAGAAGCTTTGGGGTGACCAAATTGTGGCCTTCCAGGGCCTAAAGGGGCTCCAGGAGAGCTGGAGAGGGACTGGGGACAACGGCTGGAGGGACAGGACACAGGGAATGGATTCCCAGTGCCAGAGGGCAGGGATGGATGGGATATTGGGCAGGAATTGTTCCCTGGGAGGGTGGGCAGGCCCTGGCACAGGGTGCCCAGAGCAGCTGTGGCTGCCCCTGGATCCCTGGCAGTGTCCAAGGCCAGGCTGGACACTGGGGCTTGGAGCAGCCTGGGACAGTGGGAGGTGTCCCTGCCCATGGCAGGGGTGGCACTGGATGGGATTTAAGGTCCTTTCCAGCCCAATTCTGGGATGCTTTGCAGCCCCCGTTAATCCACAGTGCTTTGCAATGCACACAGTGAAACACCCAGCCCTGCAGCACAGCCCGTTGTTATCCCGACAGGAATTCACATTTTCCAAGGGACACAATGGATTTTGATGCTTTGAGGGAAAAGCCTCATCCCAGGCTCTTCCCTCACAGCCACAAAAGCCACGTTCCCTAGGCTGGGTTTGTACCTTCTGGTGTGTACAATAAAATATTACGAAGTTATATAAATATATAAAAATATAACAAAGTTATTCTTCATCCCAAAAGGGCTCATTTCAACATGGAAAAGCCACTTGCTGGGTTTAAGGAAGGGAAGAATTTAGGAGCAGATGGAAAAACTTCCAACAGACCCATCCAGGGATGCTTCCAGAAACCAAAACCAAACTTTGAGCAAAACTTTGCAATATGCCAATACTAACGGGGGGAAGGAGTATTTTTCCTAGAGCTTCCCCCATCAGGAATTAACAAATACTACTAATAACCTAAATTTCCCTTTTTAGGATGGAAACATCCACAGGAATTTGACCGAGCAGACAGAGAGAGCTCGGGTTTACAGCAATAAAAGTGCAAGGCCCTGGGAGATGAGAACTCCTTATTTACTCACACAATAAACCCTGCTCAAAGCTACTACAACCAGTGGCACCTTTTTGAGCTGGGTCATCACTGCGGTAAAAATCCAAATTATTTGTAGAAACTCATGCCCAAAAACACTACTTTTTTGGGATCTTCCATACTCCTGCCCAAGGAATTAAGCTGATTTCAGAGATAAGAAGCACGGAAAAAAAATCTGCAGCCTCTGCCCCCGAATCTGACAAGCGCTACAAGAATCCAGCCAATCCCTCAACAACCGTCTGTTTAAAATCCACACAGTGAAATGTTTAAAAGTGTTTACTTCTACAAAATGTGGCCATGGAAAGAGAAAAAAACCCCCTTCCTTAAAAAGGGAAAACACAGCCAAGGGTTCTGCCTGCTCCAGCTTTCCAGAAACAATCCTGCAGAATATGGATACACAGCAAGAAGTGTTAGATTTTTTCTAAGCTGTCCCCAGACATACCTCCCTTTCCAAAGGGGGTGTCCATTCCAAGTGGCACAAAAAGCAAAGGCTGCAAGTTTCCAGCAGGGTTGGGGAAGCTTTTTGCTCAAATCTCACCTCTGGAGAGCTTCTAACTCTGTTTTAAGCCCATGTGTAGTTCAAAGAGTAGGTAAGGCTAAAACATACACTCAGCTCTGCTCTGGAATAGAATCCCAGAGTGGTTTGGGTTGGAAGAGACCTTAAAATCACCTCGTTTTGGGCTGTCCTAAACACCTTCCACTGTCCCAGGGTGCTCCAAGCCCCATCCAGCCTGGCCTTGGACTCTTCCAGGGATCCAGGGGCAGCCACAGCTGCTCTGTGGCAGGGCCTCTCCACCCTCACAGAGCAGAGTTCATTCTGTATATGGAACCTGAATTTCCCCTCTGGCAGTGGGAAGCCACTCCCCTTGTCCTGGTGCTCCAGTTCCTGATGCAGGGTCCCTCTCCAGTTTCCCTGTATCCGTTCAGACCCTGGAAGGAGCTGTGGGGTCTCCACACACCCTTCTCTTCTCCAGACTGAGCAGCCCCAGCTCTCCCAGCCTGGCTCCATAGGGGAGGTGCTCCAGACCCCTCAGCAGTTTAAGGAGTTGCTCCAACAGTTCTCTGTGTCCTCCTTATGTGGAACTCATCTCCTGTGGCCCGGCCACACATCCAGAGGATCCAAAGTGGCAGTTGAGAACCAGAAAGCCTTCAGTGATACCAAAATGAGCATCATCAAGAGACAGCAGTCCAGACCCGTTCCTGGCACTGCTCCCTCCCCAGCAGGCTGGGCTCTGGATTGCTGTCAGCTCCTTGGTTCCCATCGAAGAACCAGAGGTAGGAAGCAGAACTTCCTGCATGATCATTTAATCCCTCAACCACCAGCCTGAAGCACACACTCTTCAGCAAAGCTGCTTTTGCAACCAAAGTGAAGCTCGTGGTGTTGAGGCAAGGTGGAGGGTCCTCCCTGAGCACCTTTAGTGCCAAAGCTCCCGGAGCAGGAACAAGCAGCCAGCACAGGGCACTTCCTGAAGGGTGAAATGCTGGATAATGCCTTCAGATCCTAACACCTGAGGGGAACCAATGGATCTTTTCATAACTCACTCCAAGGAGCAGAGCAGGAGAGGAAAGCTCAGACCTTTGGGTAAGATCTGGGGCTTGTTTGGACTCCAGTGCCATTAATAGCTGATAACTCTGCATTAGCTGTTTGTTTTGGCTCTGGATAAAGCCCACTTTGGATGTTCCTTTAAGGGAATTTTAAATATAACTCCAGAGAGCTATTCTTGTCTCAGTAACTGGGAATAAGAGTAGGATTCAAGTCTGGGACCGAGTAACATGATGGCCTTTAAATACACTTGTGGATTTTCTTTACAGTGCTTCCCTTCCCCACAACACACAACCCACAGCCCATCTTCAGGTTTCAGAGGAAGTTCCTGAGCAAGATCTTAAGCATCTTCAGCGAGGCTGCTCCTGAATAGCTGGCTGGAAGAATGTTCTTCAGAAGAGTCCACTAAAATTTTTAACCGAAGTGCCAATTTAAAAAGAGGTTAAGCTACTCTGCCCCGATCTAAACCTGTAAACCAGGAAAATAACTTCCACATTTCCAGGTTTTCTTGTACTTCAATACAGCTTAGAGTTACAGAATCAAGCTCTGCAGAGAATGTTGCTCAGACAGCTCCACTTAGGATTTCTAAATATATCAGTACACTGCTGTTCATTATATCATATTTTGGCATTCGACATTTAAAAAGAAAAATCATTTCAGCAAAAAAAATACTCAAATCTCCTTTCACCTATGCTGAAAATTGTTGTTGGTATAAAAATACTGTAGGCAAGAGTTGGTTAACTTGCATTTTAATGTGTCTCACCCCACAGATCTTAATTTACCACCCTTTTTTAGGCTCCTATTTTGCATCCTACAAAGCCCCAGGTTTAGACACCAGAAATGTTGGCAAGCTCAGGCAGGAGAAGAAGCTGGCTCTTGCCAACACAATTTGCCTCCTCCTGCACTCTCTGACAGCTCCAAGGAACTCCCACATGAGCTGCATTTCGAGAAACCACTACCAGGCCCCCAGAGCAGGATTAAGCAGCTTCTTGATTACCT
Source organism: Melanocharis versteri (assembly GCA_013397845.1). Taxonomy (NCBI): domain Eukaryota; kingdom Metazoa; phylum Chordata; class Aves; order Passeriformes; family Melanocharitidae; genus Melanocharis; species Melanocharis versteri. Next base: position 199,619 of record VZTG01007478.1, read on the forward strand.
GAAGCAAACAGAAGCAGCTTTGGGCAGCTAATTGGAGGTGAAAATACAAAATCAGAGAAGTGTTTGGGTTAGAAAAGATCTCCCAGCCCATGGAGTCCAACTTGTGCCCAACCTTGTCCCCAGCCCAGAGCACTGAGTGCCACGTCCAAGCCTTCCTTGGACACCTCCAGGGATGGGGACTCCAGAGCTCTCTGGGCAGCCCCTGAGCACTCTTTCCATGGAGAAATTCCTCCAGAACACATAGCAAAGTGATGGTGAAGGGGGATGGGTGTCTCTCAGGGATGCCTGGCCAAAACAAAGCAGACTTTTCAGGGGTGTTACCCCGCGCATTTCACAGTTTCAGTGCTCACATCCAGCACAGCTGTGCTGGAGCCTTTCTGCACCTACAAAAATAGCAGAGAAAACACATATCCCCATATGTCTCCACACCCAGGGACCCAGAAACAACCCAAACTCCTCCAGAAGGAGCTCGGTGAGCAAGACAGAGTCACAGAGACCCAGCAAACACCTCCTGAAGGTCACGACAATCCATCTTGAAAAGAGCCACGTAGTTGAAAGGCAGGAGTTTCTCCATCCGTCAAACCATTATCTGTGTGGGCTTCCAGTCCTGGCAGCTCCACGCAGTGACCCTTGACTAGAGGCAGGGATGAGGAGTGGAGCTAAATGGCAACTCCAGCAGTTCCCCCAAGTTTATTAGTGCCTTTGGAGGTCTGCGTGGCTCCCTGGGGATAAATGAAGGTGTGGGCAGTGAGCTGCACCCACATTCCGTGGAGAAGGGAGTTACTGATGGCCACCACGGAGATGGCTTCACCCCGGTGCAATAGGCAGGAAATCTACCAAGGGGATGATAACCTAATTCACATAGAGGCAGAAATCCAATTAGAGATCCTCTGAGCAGAGACAACTCACTCTGCTCTCCTGGATTAGAGGCTGAGAACACGTCAGGAGCTCCTCCAAATGCACTGTGGGCCAGGAGAGATGGATGTGCTCTGCAAAAGCACTTTGCTCCTCCCTGACATAAACGCATCCACCGGGAATGCTGTCGCAGCCAGGGAAATATAGAGCTGCTCCAGGGAAAGTTTAGGAGGGGGATTCACAGGAATTGTGATGGATGGGGAGGGGAGGAAAGCAACAGAGATTTCACATCCCTCACTCTGATTCACCGTCACTTGTGATGGATGGGACTGTCACCAGGGAAGTTCCATCAGCTCTCTGCAGCCTGGAGAAGTCCCTGGCTGAAATGCCATAGGTGTGTGACAGCAGAATGCAGACAGCGCTTGGAGCCTCAGTCTTCCCATAAACATTCTCAGGGATTTTAGGGAGAACTATTTCTTCCTACTTCACGAGTCAGCAGGAGGCCTGACGCTTGCAGGCAGGCTTCAGGACACAAATATTTGCAAGACGTGTGGCATTATCCAAATAAGTCCCCCCTGCCAGGTGCTGAGGAGCAGCCAGTGGGGATGGAAGGGCAAGATGTGCCTCCTCCCAGAAGGGTCACTCCAGGATACAGCCATGGGAGCACATCCTGCAGGCTCTGTCTAGCCTGCCAATAAACCAGATTAGAGCTGGACGAGCACCTTGTGGCAGGCAAGATGAACCCTGAGCAGCCACAAAACTTGATAATGTTTAACTGGAGAAAGAGCAGCAGCAGGAAGCTCAGGAGGTGTCTGTGGAAAAGCAGGAGGAGGGGGCTGGGAGCCAGGCAGTGCTGCTGCTGCTTTCCTTCCACTCAAAGGCAGGTGGGGGAGAGGTTGGCACATTCCAAATGTTATTTTCTCATTCCTATTTCTACTGCGTGAGCATTGACCGTGACAGTCCCGCTGAATTTTGAAGAATATCCCAACAACTGCTCTACACAACTCCCTGACAGGAATCCAGGGAACAGGGACAAGACAAGGGGAAACAGCCCCAGGTTGGGCCAGGGGAGGCTCAGGTTGGACACCAGCAGGAATTTCCCCATGGAAAGGCTGCTCAGGCCTTGGCAGGGGCTGCCCAGGGAGCTTTGGAGTGCCCATCCCTGGAGGTGGCACTCAGTGCTCTGGGCTGGGGACAAGGTGGGCATTGGGCACAGGGTGGACTCTATGACCCTGGAGGTTTTTTCCAACCTTAGTGACTCTGTGATACTAAACCAAAATGGGGTTTTTGCTCAAAAATGCTCTTGTTTTAGGAATTCCACTAAGAATCCCATGGTTGTGATGTTGACTTTGGCTGCAACCAAAAAAGGAACCAAAACTCTGAAGCAGGAGGACACAGCCCTCAGCACTGTCCTCACAGAGGGGAGATCCCACAGCCACAGCAGCAATGAGAGCAGCACAAGGCAAACACCTCTAGAGAAATCCTCTCACCAAAAAAAACCCACAACACAAGAAACACAACAGGACCCCGGGCATTGACAGCTCCAGTCTCTGGGCAAAATCTTCATAAAATCTTGGCTTGTAAATAACAATCTGCAGGGGGCATTTGGTGATGGGCTGAGGACTCAGAGAAATTTCCCTAATTCCCATAAACCACATGAGACAGACTCCAGGGATACCTGCAATCACCCAGCCATGTTTAAACACAAGACAGGGAGAACTTAAAGGAATTGGGTTGAAGAATAATAGTGACAAATGTGCTAGGAGTAAACAGGCACCAAATTCTGATGGAAGGCAAGGAAAAGATGAAGAGCTTTGAATTTGAAGGACTTTAGGAAACAGCCCTTTTCTTTGATCAAAATAACTCTCCTCCAGAGGCACTGAATGCTTCCAGGAATTTCAGCCTGGAAGGATACTGAAGGGGAAATGTCCTATTTCTAGCAAATGGGAGGATATTTTTGAACAAGTAGGAACCTCACATTTCATGGCATCACTTGTCCTCAGGGAATCCTAACAGGAATGGACATATGGAGGTAAAAGGAGGATGCAGCGATACAAAAGGTGCTGCCCAAGGAGAGCTAAGGAATGGCATGGAGACAGGGGAAATCACAGAACCAGTTAGGCTGGAAAAGCCCTCCAGGATCATCGAGACCCACCTGTGCCCGATGCCCACTTCTCCCCAGCCCAGAGCACTGAGTGCCGCCTCCAGGCCTTCTTTGGACATCTCCAGGGATGGGCACTCCAAAGCTCCCTGGGCAGCCCCTGCCAAGGCCTGAGCAGCCTTTCCATGGAGAAATTCCTGCTGCTGTCCAACCTGAGCCTCCCCTGGCCCAGCCTGAGGCCGTTTCCCCTTGTCCTGTCCCTGTTCCCTGGGAGCAGAGCCCGACCCCCCGGCTGCCCCCTCCTGTCAGGGAGTTGTGCAGAGCCAGAAGGTCCCCTGAGCCTCCTCTGCTCCAGGCTGAGCCCCTTTCCCAGCTCCCTCAGCTGCTTCTCCCAGGATTCATGTTCCAGACCCTGAGCAAGTTTTGGAGATCACTCACTATGGTCTTTAGGAGCAACTGTGACCTCCTGGTGTCACAGCCTGGCAAGCCAGAATCGCAGTGCGGGATCCACTGAGGTATTCCCAAGGGAAAGCTGTCCCCTTTACAAACGGGGCCGTTTCAAGGGGAAACAGGAGCAGTGCTTGTTTCTGGAGGACAGAGAGCAACAGGCGTTAAAGCACGTGGCTCTTCTGCCTCCCTCGGCAAGCCAGGAGAGCCCCAAGATGTACAGTTCAAATGTAAAGCCACTCTGCTGCCCAGCACCTCAACAGCAAACCTTTGGTTCACAGGTAAGCTCCAAACAGGGCACTGGAGAGAAGAACCAGGTCTCAAGGCTGAGAACGGTGACAGAAAAATAAGCCAGAGGAGGGCAGAGAATTAAGTCACCTTTATCTGCATGACATGAGCAGAAAACGAAATTTGCTGCCATAATGTACTGCTGGGATTGCTTTCTTTCCTTTGCATTAACTATCCTGCACTTAACTCTCCCCTTTTCCACCACCCTCATGTCTCAGCACCTTCCCACACCATCTCCCAACTCCAGAATGTTTGCTCCCATTGCAGCAACTCTGGATTGTGTTCTTTTCTCATCTGAGTGCCTCATTTGACATTCCTAGTGCAGAGCACCATGGATTTCTCTTTCCTTTCCTTCCACCATCCTCCCAAATGGTTTCTCCCCTCCTGCTCCCCCTGCAAGTCCCTGCCCGTTGCTATTTCACTGCTTCCATGGGGCAGCTGGACAAATATCAGCCAAAACAAACCAGAAAGCTGAGCCCCAGGCCAGGAGAAATACTCAGGCTGGAAATGGGGCTGCAAGGAGCCAGAAGGACCCCAAGAGTTTAATGTGGCAGAAGTGGAAAGAAAAGGAGATAGCAGAGGTACCTTGCATCAGATTTGGTGAGATGTTGGGAAGGAATCCTTCCCTGGGAGGGTGGTGGGGCCCAGAGAAGCTGTGGCTGCCCCTGGATCCCTGGAAGTCTCCAAGGCCAGGTTGGACACTGGGGCTTGGAACAGCCTGCGACAGTGGAAGTGTCCCTGCCCATGGCAGGGGTGGCACTGGATGGGCTTTGAGGTCCTTCCATCCCAAACCATCCTGGGATTCCATGATAATGAAGGGAAAAAAAAAAAAAAACCAAAACTGCACCCACAAAAAAAAGCGGAACAGGACATCAGTGCATCACAAGGAGACAGNAGGACATCAGCACATCACAAGGAGACAGAAATGGTGTTTCTTCCAATACAGCACATGTGGGTTTCTAGGGAAACAATTCCTTTCCTCTGTCCCAAATATTTTACAGGACTAGGAAGGGAGCCTTGTTCACTTTCTGAAAAGCGCTGCTACAACTCTTCCATGTTCTGAGCCTGTTCCACGCTCCGCAGGCTGCGCTGAGGAAATATTTACATGAAGGAATATACAGAAAGAGCTAAAAAGAGATGGAGAAAACGTGCCTGCCAAGGAGCAGAGTTATTTCCGTGGAGGAAACAGGAACTACTGGAGGGAACTGAAATAATTCAGACCCAGTTTAATCCCAACAGGCCCAAAAAGTGTCATTTGAAATGTAAGTGCATTTACAAGATAACAATTTTTTAAAAAAGTTAAAAGCAGACACAAGCTGTTCGCATAAATGCTAATATCCCATATATTCAGGAGTGCAGGTGATTGGAAAGATCAGCCCAAGCCTGTGTTAAACACTGAACAAGGAAATTAACTGGCACTGGAATTCTTGGAAAACACATCTTCCTTTAGTGAGTTTAAGGAAAAAAACATCCCAGCCTTTCAAGTCAGTGAGAAAACAGCACAACTTTGAGCATTCTTTTTAAAAATCTAAATTCAGCCTGTTCTCCCAAACAGCAACAGCAGCCAGAGCTAATGGAAAACTCAAACCCAAGAAAAGCAGCCGAACCCTGTGCGTCGTTGTCCATCCTGGGGCCTGCACTTCCACATCTCCTTTTGCAGCAGGTTTGAAAAATCCTTTCTCTCCAATGGAATTCAGTTTATTTATCTCTATTTCACCCACTAAGATCCACCTTATCTCAAATGAAACACTTCTGCTCACCTAACAAAGCATTTCAGGCAGCTGTGATGCACAGGCAGATTTTGGAAAAGCATTTTAACTGTGTCCATACGAGACAGTTTCCTCCAGGAATGAGAACTCCTGAGATTCTCCATTATGGAGCGATAAGAAGAGGAATCCACCTCTTCCAACTAAGGGAACTGGGACATTCTGCTTGCTTGGACCCACTTTGTAATGCCAGGACACAGGGAATGGCTTCCCAGTGCCCGAGGGCAGGGATGGATGGGATATTGGGCAGGAATTGTTCCCTGGGAGGGTGGGCAGGCCCTGGCACAGGGTGCCCAGAGCAGCTGTGGCTGCCCCTGGATCCCTGGCAGTGCCCAAGGCCAGGCTGGACACTGGGGCTTGGAGCAGCCTGGGACAGTGGAAGGTGTCCCTGCCCAGGGCAGGGGTGGCACTGGATGGGCTCTAAGGTCCCTTCAAACCCTAGCAATACCGTGATTCCACGATTTTCCCCCTCTATTCCAAGAATAAAACTACCAGGTCTTTAATGATCTGTAGCCCAGGTGTCCTTTAGGTGCAGTGGTTCTAAATGGGTGCTAAAAGCAACATTGAGATGTAAAATCCCATGGTTTTCCCCTCTCCAGCGTGTGATTCCAGCAGCTGGCAGCATTCACTTCCCATCACAGAACCACTGAGGTTGGAAAAGCCCTCTAAGATCGAGGCCAGCCATCAGCCCAGCACCACCACATTCACCAAATGTCCCCAAGTGCCACATCCAGGCCTTCCTTGGACACCTCCAGGGATGGGGACTCCAAACCTCCCTAAGCAGCCCCTTCCAATGCCTGAGCACCCTTTCCATGGAGAAATTTTTCCTATACCCAATCTAAACCTCCCCTGGCACAGTTTGAGGCCAACTTCACACAGTGCTCAACCATCCCAGCATTTCCTTCCTCCCAAACTGTAACTCTTGCATGAGACCTCAGGAATTCAACATTTTCCACCTGCCAGTTTCATGGATCTGCTTTTTTTTTTTTTTT